>CM024763.1:79588912-79718143 GCA_014218235.1 Colocasia esculenta | reverse complement strand
CTCAATAGAGCCATGGTAAGACCTGTGATGAAGAAAACTCCCTATGAACTCTTAAAAGGTAAGAAACCCAGTATTGGATACTTCAGGGTTTTTGGCTCCTAAGTGTTTATTCATAACAATGACAAAGTTGATTTAGATAAATTTCAAGCCAAAAGTGATCCAGGTATTCTCCTAGGATACTCACAGCACTCTAGAGCATATAGAGTGTTTAACAATAAAAATAGAACTGTGGAAGAAACTCCACATGTTTTTTTGATGAGTATCATGCAAAGGCTAACAGTTCAAATCTTCACAGGTATGGTGATGAAGATGAAGAAATAATACTTGGGAAACAACATGAGACAACAAAAAGCAATCCTCAAGTAGAAACAAAAACTAACAATGCATACTTTCGCAGGTACGATGATGATGATGAAGGAACACTTTTCGGAAAACAAGATGATGAAAGTGAAGAAGATCCTCAAGAGGAAAAGACTCAAGATGAAAATCTCCAAGATCCACTCCTGAAGTCCAAGATCAACTTCCTCAAGTCCAAGATCAACCAGGTCCTTCAATAATCACAAATGTCAGGTACTCAAAGATCACCCACTTGATAATGTAATTGGAGACGTAAATGATAAAGTCCAAACTAGGTCTCAAGTTAGACACATTGTTCAACAAGATCATTTAGCTTTTGTCTCTCAAGTGGAACCTAAAAATTTGAAGAGGCTCTAAAAGAAAATTCTTGGATAGATGCCATGCATGAGGAACTTGGTCAGTTTCAAAGAAATAATGTCTGCAGTTTAGTTCCTAGAACCCCTGAAATTTCTGTCATTGGTACAAGAGGGGTGTTTAGGAATAAACTAAATGAAGAGGGTAAAGTGGTGAGAAACAAAGCTAGACTGGTAGCAAAAGGGTACAACCAAGAATTTGGGATAGATTTTGAAGAATCCTTTGCACCTGTAGCTAGGCTTGAAGCAGTTAGGATCTTGTTAGCATATGCATTTTCAAACAAGTTCAAACATTTTCAAATGGATGTTAAAACTGCTTTTCTTGAATGGCTACATCAAAGAAGAAGTCTATGTTTCTCAACCACCTAGATTTGAGGATAATGAAAAGCCTAACCATGTTTTTAAGTTGCACAAAGCTCTTTTTGGTTCAAGTCTATGTGGACGACATCATCTTTGGTTCCACTAACCCATCACTGTGTGAAGAGTTCTATAAACACATGCACAATGAATTTGAGATGAGTTTAAGGGGAGCTTCAATTTTTTCTTGGCTTACAGGTAAAACACCATGAAGATGGCTTCATCATTAATCAAGAAAAATATATCAAGAAGCTACTGAAACGTTTTCAGTTTGAACAAGCTAAGCCTGCCTCAACACCAATGAGCACAAGCATAAAACTAGAAAATGATGAGAAAGGTAAAATGGTAGATGCAAAATAATTCCGATGTATGATTGGCTCTCTCCTTTACTCTACTGCAAGTAGACCAGACATATAGTGTTGCCTTTGTGCTAGATACTAATCTAGTCCATAGGAAATCCATTGGTTGCAGTTAAAAGGATTTTCAGATATCTCTCAGGTACATATGATTTGGGCCTTTGGTATCCAATAGGAAGTAGCTTTAACTTAATCTCATATTCTGATGCTGACTATGCTGGATGTAAAATTGACAGAAAAAACACTAGTGGCTACTGCCAAATTCTTGGTGGTTGCATGGTTTCGTGAGCATCCAAGAAGCAACACTCGGTGCACTCTCCACTGCAGAGGCAGAATATGTTGCTGCAGGGAGTTTTGCTGCTCAAGTGTTGTGGATTAAAAGTCAACTATGCGACTACAACATTGATATTGGATGCACACCTATCCTATGTGACAACACTAGTGCCATCAGCCTTTCAAAGAACCCGATCCAACACTCAGGACCAAACACATTGAAATACAGCACCATTTTCTGAGGGATGAAGTAGCCAACAAGAACCTTGAACTTAGCTTCATACCCACTGAAAAGCAACTGGCTAATATCTTCACAAAACCTTTGTCTGAAGATAGGTTCACTTCATTCAAGAGAGAATTGGGCTTGGGTAAAATGTAATGAAACTTATATCAATCTTGGAGTATATTCTCTTTGTGTGTAATGACTATGTGGTATATCAAATGGTGACATGTGGAAGAACAAGTTATGCTTGTTCGGAAACTATCATTATGCGTGAGAAAATATTCTCCACCACGTATCCATAGTCAAGTTGCATATAAAGGGCATCTACTTCAAATGGGGTATATAGTTTCTTTTAGGTTGAACTTTTGAAACCAAATGAAAATTTGTGCTCATATGCTTTTGAATGCTCTCTTGTGTACAAATGCTTCCCATGCATATGAATATCTGTTTGAATTGCTTGAATGTTGAGTCATCACATGCACACACTATGGGGAGTGAGTTCAGGTTTGGTGAGTGACATTCATAAGGGAAAATCTCCATTCTTTATATGTCATAATTCCCAAGCATGAAGTTCAAAGTTCTCTATATTCTCAGCCTTAATCCTGATTTATCAAGCACCTGTCGACAGCCACAAACATATCTGTCGACAGTTATGCCTTCACAGACACCAGGCCTTGAAGCCTGTGTGCGTCTATCGACAGCCAGCATCTCAGCTATCAACAGACAGACACAGTAATTGTCCTCCCCGACCTCCCTTCTTTCAGTCAGTGTGCATCTATCGATAGCTAGCATCCCAGCTGTCGACAGCCATGATCTACTTGAAGCCAGTATTTCAAAACTGCCCCCATCTATCGACAGGCTCAAATTTACTGTCAAGAGATACTCATTTCAAATTCAATCCGTCATCTTCTCAACATCCTTCATGGCCATGTTCACACAACTAATGTAAAGTGAAAATTGGGTACTTACATGTGTTATACTCTGCCATACTCACATCATATCAAAGATATTGTCTGAGTCTCAATGATTTTGACATACTATTCTTGTATGAGTCTACGTTGTATCATTTAGAATACATGAACAAATCTAATGGCTTTAACCTAACTCAATTGAATAACTCCCTTGTGATTAATCATTTTTTCCACGTGCCTTGATACGTTCGGAGGTCATTGAACTTTATGTCTTGCATTGGCTTTTAACCTTAAATGCTCTTTGACCTTGATTTACAAAACCAAAAAAAAAAGGAGAAAAGCTACCTATTTCTAACACTCAAATGTTTATCAACAAGACAATGTATCGGGGCAAAGGCAGAGTAATGATGGTATCACTGAGTAACCGGGGACATGGGCATCACAAATGTCTGTCTTCGCGTCAATAGCTTATTCATTATCTCTGTATCATGGTATCATGGTCACTCCCACTCAGTAACTGGGGGTACGGGCATTCCCCATGTCTATCCTTACGTGAAAAGGTGATATTGATCCTAATTACCACTTTTCCCATTAAATTAAGCAATAATACAAACTAGAAATAGAGTGAAGCCTCCATGCTTTTCAATCAAGGGCAATATGATGTTTATGGTTGATTGCTCATGTAGGCATCACTTTCATACACCAACTGACCATCACCCACTAAGAAATATGTTTTTCTACAATGGTTTTATTCAAAGGGGTTCTCTTATTTTCATATGTGTTTGTACGGTGTCTTCTTAATGCTATAACTTGAGACTACTGGGGTATTATTTCATAACCATTGTAGACTTTTGACGCATCTTAATAACAGTGGGTATGACATTTTATAATGTGTATATACCTATTTTTCAACCTTAAATACCCTTTGGATGTTCATTTCCAGCAATTTTGTCAAAATGCAAAACTGGCTAAAACCTGTTTGTGCCTGTCGACAGCTGCACAGTCACCTGTCAACAGCCGGCGGCGAGGGCGGTTCAGAAGCCCAACCGGCGCGCCATTTTGGCCGGATTTTGTGGGTCCCTTTCAGTTTCAAACTCTCTTCCAACCTCTTTAAAAGGAAAACCACGTCTCCTCCCCTCCTCCCCTCCTTCGAAAAAGCCTCTCCTTCCTTCCTCAACCCTACCCTTTCTTCTCCAGGGCGCAAGACCTACTTTTGGTTCTTCCTGGTTCTTCTTCTCTTCCTATCTCCTTTCTCTTTGAAGAGATCTTTTCTACTCCGACTTCACACCCTCCATGGCTCCAAAGGGCAAACGTCTAGTCTCCATCGCCGTCCCACCTCTTCTGACGTCGGAGAAGGTTTCGGGGATCCTGCAGAGCGCCAAACCAAGCATCGGGACGATCGTCTCCCAGAACTCATCGTCCCTTCGAATCTGCATCTCCTTAGGGTTCATGGATCCTTCACAAAGTTCATGCAACCACGCTATGTGGATTTTGTCTCTTTGGAGGACATGTTCCCAGACCTTCAGGCCCTTTTCGACGTTCAGGG
Source organism: Colocasia esculenta (assembly GCA_014218235.1). Classification (NCBI taxonomy): domain Eukaryota; kingdom Viridiplantae; phylum Streptophyta; class Magnoliopsida; order Alismatales; family Araceae; genus Colocasia; species Colocasia esculenta. The sequence continues at coordinate 79,713,767 of CM024763.1, read as the reverse complement.
CTGGACCACTTTCTCATGCTAGACCTCATCCGGCAATGCTTCCGTAATTCCAAGAGGTCAATGCCCTATGCTTGCCCCATTACCTCTCTCCTTCTCTTCATTGGCATCCACATTCCTGAGGGAGAGATGGTCTCTCTTAAATCCCGCTGCTCCTTTGATCTCATAGCCGCCCATAGGATGGGTTATAGGTTTATTGATGGGAAAGTCAGAAGGGACATAAAGGGCAAGGAGCAGGCCAGTGCAGAAGATTCTGATCATGAAGATGCTGATGCAGACTCCCACGCAGGGCCAATTGATGCTCAGGGAGATGATGATGAAGATGCAGAAGATGCTAAAGACCAAGCAGCAGAGCCTCAAGCACCATCTCTTGGAGCTTTCCTCACTGCTCAGATGGCCCACATGTAGCAATAGATCACCACCCATGTTTTGCCTCATCGTGCCTGATCAGTTGATACAAGGATGGATGCTTTGGCTGACACTAATGTGCAAATTCAGCACAGACTTACCAGGCACTCCACAGAGCATCATGGGATCCATCATCCCCCTGCTACTGGGAATGACGATGTCTATAGAGTCTAGGATTCAGTCTGGGTTATCTAGTTTTATTTCTAACTAGGATTGGTATCTTAGTTTGCTACGTTAGTCTTGTAATTCCCTTCTTTTGCTTTTCTTCAGGTCAAGGTTATGTCATGCAACTCTTTCGTAACTGAGTGTACTAAATGCTCAATGAATGCAATTCACAGTTATCTACCTCATTTCTATTCATGATTGCATGGTTTATCTTTTTGAATGTTGCCAAAAGGGGGAGAAACATCAATTGTGCATAAATTGAAAATTTTGTCATCATCAAAAAGGGGGAGAATGTTGGGTTCTCATGTGTGATGTTTGTGATTAAATGTTTTTGATGATGAACAATGTTAATTGATGTTGTATGAATGGTTGAAACATGGTGACAGTGAAAAAGTCAAGCAAGATACAATCATATCAAAACATGTTTCAATTGATAATCTATATATTTATTGTATCTCACTTAGAATGTTCTTCAATATATGTGTGAACATATACAAGACAAGCACTCAAATGCAAGAGAAAAAGCTCAAGAGATTGACTTCAAGCAAGCAGTTGTCGACAGCCCTGAAGGTCCCCATCGACAGATAAGCACAAGGAAGACAAACAAGGTTCAGGAAATACACATAGAGTCTACCTGTCGACAGCAAGAAATCGCCCGTCGACAGCTACACACAGATAAAGCCTTTCCCGCAAGACCATGGTTCAAGAAACTAAAAATCTGTCAGCATCTGTCGACAGACACAATACTGGCTGTCGACAGACGAAGAGAAAACTCAGTTACAAGATTTGGATATGTTTTATATTGGGGTTTCATTTTACCACGTCTCTCCAAACTTGGACACCTATATATATAGAACATATTGAGGTATTTTCGCAGCAAGAAGCCATCATACCAAAACCTAAGCAAAACCCAAGAGAGAAAGCTTCTTCGTGCTACTTGCTTCAACCCTCCATTCAGAGTGAAGAAGATCCGTCTTCAAGCAGAGTTGAAGTCGGTCGTCCATGTTTAAAGCTACTACGTCATCTCAGGGTCATCAAAGTGAAGCTTGGAGTTCTTCTGGACGACCAGCGACAAGAGTTCTTCATCTGGATTTGTTCTTTCATCTCAGAACTCCAGTCCTTTCATATTTCTCATACATCTGTGTGTGTGGTTGTGATTCAAGCATCCCCTGTGCTTGATTCACGTGTGGCTAGTTGTTCTGAATGCGTGTTTGCTTCAGACAACTTGAGTGTGTGTGTTGTAAGAGTCAACTCGCTTATAAGCAGTCTTTCTGCATGTGTGTGTGGACGATGGACGTAGGTACACAAGTTGTATACTCTGAACCACCTTAAATCATCGTCTCTGTGGTTTGAACGTTTTACGTTAGATGCTTGGTAGGCACGTTGGTTCTCACATGCTAGATAGGTTGTAATTTGTTCTGCTCATAATCAACACATACATCTTTGTTCGAATTGAGTGAAAATCTGTTTGAGATTTCGGCAACTCAGTGTTATCATCAAAGAAAAGAAGGCCATAGTATTTTAATTTGTAGTAATCTATTCAACCCCACCCCCCTTCTAGATTACCATTATAGATAGTTCCGCATATCTTTCATGCCTGCCGGCTCTCCCTCAAATTTATATACCTCCTTCGGAGATGCCAACGTACCGATTGTACATGGCATGGGTAATCCCTACCTTCATGTCAAGGAGTTTCTCTATGAGTCCTCTCATTGGCAACGAGACCCAATCACCTTGGCATATTTATTTAGAAAATCTCTTGATGGCCCTGCACTCAAATGGTTCTACTCCTAGAGCCAAGTGAGGCAGAAGACTTCCACCCCCTTCATAAAAAATTCCTTCAGAGGTACAAGACCGCGTTAGTCTTATCTCTCTATCATGGATCTAGATCCGAGATGATGAGGGCCAACAAGGAATTTGTACAATGCTGACCGTTGGAGGTTAATGGCCACAAGAATGCAGCATGTGCCCTCGGAGTCGGAGCAAATCAAAATCATTATTTCCAACTCCACTCCGAGGTTAAAGCACATCCTGGACATGAACCAAATTGAGACGATGGAAGAGCTCTATGAGCGGGGACGTTACATACAAACACATCTGATGGACACCCCGATCGTGGATCTTTTTCATCAAATTAATCTGAGAAAGAAAGGATCAGTGGACGCCATCCACCATCCCCCTCGCCACCATACAATATCCACATCATACACACCTCCACAAACTCCCATTTACCACAATATGCCTCCACCCAGGCGTCCACTGATTCATCCTCCTCGGACCCAACAACCGTCAACTAGGCCCTACGACACCCCTATCATTCATGAGGAAGCTCTTGCGCCCAATGTTGCACCTGCTCCGGTACCCATGCCAGCTCCCATACCTCCCCCACAACCACAACAACCTCCACCTCCATCACAGCCTGTTGCTCGGGCCAAAGTTGCCAATGCCCAACCCATCTGCGAAACCACTTGGTGTTATGACGATGAACCTTCCAAGGTCATCTTCGTACAACATTTACCTACCCCTCCTACATTGCCATCCATTATCATCAAACCTTCCATTATTAAACCTCCACCCACCATTACACCAATCATTACACCTACCATCGTGCCAACACCATTGGAGACCCAACCCGAGCAAAGCCTCACTATCATACCCATTACACCTCCACTGGCTATACAGCCTTCCACTACCTCCCCATCCACCCCCATCCGACGGAGCGGGTGAGAGCTTTTAAAGAGTAACAACCAAGTACAACAGAAGGAAGTCCCGGGAACGGGCATGCTATTTAAAATCCAGGATTCCATTCCTCTCATGACAGTCATTGTTTCCATACCGGGCACATTTACTGAGCTGGAGTCCTCCCCTCCATTCATGGCCGCCAAGAGGCCTTTTAAAGCTATGCCAATCATCCCCGTGCCAGCAAGCTTCACTTCAAAATACTCATAGGGATCCCTCCCTCCAGGCTCTCATCACCCCTCACACTATCATTGTGAACCTCCCACGCCAGTGAAAGGGTCAACCATTCAACTTATGCTCACCAACTCCAAGGCCAAATCATTGGCACATTCAATTACTCGAAGGGTCGTGCCCCCTTCCATATTCAACGCCTTACGATCTTTGGGCACGGTCCCCTTGTTGTTGCTTACAACTCCACCAGTGGAACTCCCCACTATTTCTCTAAACTACATCCAGGGAGTTGCCACTGTTCCTTGAAACTCCGACAGAAGTCAACAATCCTCCAATCCTAGAGAGCCGTTCAATCAATGAGAGAGAGCTAGACCATCCGCCTGCTGGGCACATTATGAGAGGAAGTATCTGAGGGTCAGAATGCCGACTCCCAAGCGGAAGCAAAACACCGGGCAAGGCAAAAGACCAAGGGGCCTCCGCCACCTTCATCTATTTTATTCCAATCATCTTTTGTGCTACTTAGCACCTTCCCGTGGGTTCCCCACATTCTCTCCCCATGGGAGGCCTTTTATTTTCATTTTTTTTATGATCCATTCTCTTGCACCAGGCATCGGGCCCCCTTTTGGTAATCTTTACTCTCCCTTCCGTGCCCCACGAGGCACAACTCCTTTCCATGCCCCACGTGGCACATCCCCTTTCTATGCCCCATGTGACACATATCCTTTTCGTGCCCCACGCGGCACATCTCCTTCCCGTGCCCCACGCGGCACATCTCCTTCTTGTGCCTTACGTGGCACCTCTCCATCCTGCACCCCACGTGGCGCATTTTCCTTCTCGGCCCCTCGCGGCCTACCTCTTCATTGTTTCCCTCCGGCCCATCCGATCTTTTGTTCTTTTTTGGCACCGCGCCCTCCTTCATCAAATCCCTCCGGCCCCGCCAGAGTCTCCAAGTCTTTCCGCAATTCTCTCCTTGCCATTTTCAATTAGGTCATCCGACCTTTCTCTCATTGTTTTTGGGGCTTCAGTCCCTATGTATCTTTCTAATTTCCGAATAAAACTATACATTCTTCATAGTATCTATGTCTCGCACCACACAGGGCATTCGTCCTCCTGTTATCCTCCGAACTCTTATTTGAAAAAAAAAAAGAAAGGGGGGGGGGGGGGTTACTGGTGCTATAGGACGATGCGCTGCAAAAACTAAATCTTCGCCACCAAAGCGTTGGAAATCCTGCACAGCTTGCCTGTCTTTGTCAGCTTTTCGTCCGCACCGCACCCTCCTTCTCTTCAAATTCCTCTGGTCCCGCCGGAGTCTCCAAAGTCTTTCCGCAATTCTCTCCTCTCCATTTTCAATCAGGTCATCCGACCTTTCTCCCACTTTTCGGGGCTTCAGTCCCCATGTATTTCTTTAAATTTCCAAATAAATTTATACATTCTTCAAAGCCCTGAGTCTCGGCCCAATGTAGGGCATTCGTCCTTCCTTACCTTTCGAACCCTATTTTACTATTAGTGTCCAAAAATCCAAAACAAAGAATGGATATTAAACATTGTCATGCTATCGCAGCATTTCTGTTATGAATTCCGCGCTAGGAGTTCAAAATTCCCTCCCGGGTCATTAAGGTTCGCCCTTAGCATGGGCACCTTCACACACACTACACGACGCTCTAGGCAGGTTGCCCCGGTAGACACCGTCACAGTCACAGCCCTGCCTGAAAGGTATAGACGTCTATTTCTCCCCTCATTCGGCCAAAATATGGGTAATAGAGGTAGTATGGGCAAAGCAACCAACCCAAAGCACTTCGTCATAAAGAGATGTCTCAAAATGGGCAAATCAAATGACAAATAAAAATCAAATCAAAATGCATGTGAAGAGTGGCAAAGTCCTCGCAGGATCCAAATGGACCTGGCTGTGAGCATGCAAAAATCAAAATCAATCGAAGGTAATAGGGCATGGCAAAGAGTGGCAAAGTCCCCGTGGAGATCCAAATGGACCCGGTCATACGCATGTCCATACAAACAAAATGGTCCTCAAATTAATTCCCAAAGTCCCAATAATCAAAATGAGACTGAATCTTCTGATGGTTGTGCCAAGGAAGGAAGTCTAACCCAAACTCTTCAATACCCATACCAAGCTTATCTCCAAACTTTCTTCCCTTCTCCCTGCCAGACCTAGTCGCCTTTTCAGGCATGGCTTTGGTAGTGACACTGTTAACCTCATGCAACCAGTCGTAGGGCGCCACCTTAAATGCACGCCTTACTCTAGGCATTCTTTAATGACACGGGAGGTACGAGGACCCTCGCCAGTCAATTTTCATAACCCTAATGCTGCCATGGCATGACAATATTTCCAAAATCACAAAAATATGAATATTTTCAAAACTCCATAAAAATTCAAATATTTCGAAAAAAAAAAACACAAAAAATTCAAATATTCCCAAAAATCAACAAAAATTCATTTTTTTCAAAATCAACAAAATTCAATTATTTTTCAAACCCCACAACAAAATTCAAATACTTTTCAAAAACCACAAAAATCCAAATATTTCAAAATCTTTATAAAAATTCAAATACTTTCAAAATCCCAAAAAAATTGAATATCTCTAAAAATCTAAAAAAAATCATGCTGGTATTCATAAAGCAAGCACATTCTCTCTGCGTCAGATTGATGCAATTCTTCCCCTTCATGGGTTCCTCCCATCCTGAACTCCAATCTCTTTGGCCAAAAGATCACTTATCTCATGGTTTAAACAAACAATTGAGTGAGCTATATCTGTTGTTGACTACTTTATCCATGCTCCCTGCTATGAATGTGTTATTCCATGATGTTTGTTATCTCTTGGCTAATGAGTTTTGAGCGCAAGATTCGAGTTGCCTCATCCGGCGATGCATTAGGCTACAATGTGCCGCCCCTACCATCAGATTATCTATATGTTATACCTTTAGAGCACATTAAGGACATTGTGGCTATGAGGAATTTGGGATTTGAGTTCCCCTTCAACAAAAACAATGATTATCCTGAGGATCCTTAGCCACACGGATAGGCCGTCACGCTTGGCACATGAGGACGACAAACCAATGCATAAAAATCCTGTCCTGACTCACCGCCATCGTAAAAATAATATCCTTGATTTTTTTCTACTCCTCCTTATCCTTATTTTTCCTTTAGCCCAGCATGCATGCATATTGAAATCACAGGGTAACACTCTTCTAATGCACTTTGAGAGCCATTCGTGCTCCAACTCCAATGCAATTTGAAATATTCCATTCCGGGTTGAATACCCAACTCCCTTTGTTGTTACCTCCGGGCTGATTTCCTTAAGAACATTTGTTTGAATTTATCCCCCTTCATTTCGTCTTTGCTCCCAGAGATCCACCTGAGGCAGTGGCAGACGCCCTTGATGGTGCAACCTCACGGATTGTGTCCTTAGGTACTTCCCCTACGCTGGAAGTTGATCTTCCCCATGCGCCCCACGTGGCAGATTTCCTTCATGTACCACGTATACATCTCCAGTTGTGCCCTTCGTGTACCCTTTCCTCCTTTCCTCCAATCCAAACATTCTCCTTGTGGTCTTCTTGGTGGTGACTTCCTTGGGTGTCGGTGAAAGACTCTCATTAGGTGGTGTTCACCCCAGTGTCACATGTGTCTATTTTTCACCTTGGCGTCCACTTTTCAGTCCGCTCCACTGCACTCCACTCCGCTACGCTTCATTTATCTCATTCCATTTCATTCCATTCACTCCATTACATTCCACTTCGTATCCCTTCGCTTCGCTCCCCTGCAAAGTAGACGCCAAGGCATGGCAGCTGTAGACACGTGATTTTGACTCCACCGCGGGTAAATTTCATATTGCACCATAATGCCATAAATGGCCCTCATATTTCCTTGCAAGAGTGTTTTCCAAATATTTATGGATCTCACCTATTCTTCCCCGGTGCTTCCCCTCCATTTCCAAGCCTCGCCGTCTGACATAGGCATTCATTTCAAGTCGCGGCGGGTCTGATGGGCGCGTTTTCAAGTCACGACGGGTCTGCGGGACACATTCTGAAACACGTCCGACATGGTGGATGTGATTCCATTGATTCCCATTGTCGCGCCAGGCATGTTGGACGCGACTAGGCCAAAAGGTCCTTATCACAACGGCCTTCTACGACGTGACAAGGAATTTGCTTGTTTTATTTACAAAATATGCCCAAATTTCCAGTTTATGAACGTGTCCGCCATGGGTGATGCGATTATGATTATGCTTTTGGCAAGTTTTATAAATAAAATATGGAAATACTTTACCGCTTCGTGCCATGCCGACGCATTTCAAATCAAAGATGTGTCAGACCGTGCCGACGTGATTAGGCCCTAGGTCCCAAAAGTCGTCGCTCTTGAGCACCCGTACCTCGAGTCCCGAGGAATCTCTGAATTGCATCTGCCTGAGCCGCCGCGATTAGGTCCTAGGCTTGAACCCTAGACCCCTGAAATTCGTCGCATTTATGAGCCCACGTGCCAAAATGAATTTGCGGCGGGGTAGGTCGATGCGTTTCAGGAACGCGGCGCGCCGTCCCGATGTGATTCTGAAGATGGCCGCAGGCTATAATCTTCATGCTATTGTCAAATCAAGGCTTGTAAATCGCGGCGCGCCGTGTGGACGCGTTTCACTCTTATAGTCGCGGTGGCTGTACCCGACGCGATTCAAAGCTTTCATGCCTATAAATATAGACCAGAGGGTCAGTTCTTCACGGGGCCCTCAGACACGTCGAAGTCCTGCCGGATTCTCGCCTCGACTCCCGATCCAAGGTGGAGCATCTACCATTCCACGGCGACCTACGACCTCCTTCATCAGCGTTCGGAGCCGGTGTCGTCCTCCATGCACTTTGGAGCGAAGCGGGAGCATCTTCCTCCGTCCATTCCGGCAGCGCCGCCACGTCACCCACCATTTGTGGAAGCCCCCCCTCCCCTTTCTCTTTCTCTTTGTTTATCCACCTCCTCCGGGCCCCATGTGGCTCCTTTATACTCTTTTTTATACACACACATGCATGCATACACACACACACCTATCTTTAGGGGTTTAAAAGCCACCACCCAAGGTGTGTTCTTCCCTATGTCATTCTTTTCATTCTTTAATTGAAGACTTGTATACTACACGCGGTTAATCCCCTTTTCCTTTTCATGTCTATTTTGTCAGGGTAATCAATACAGAAAATGCCCTCTACCACGGCCGGCCGTGCTCGTAGAGGAAGAGGAATCCACGTCCCCCGCGCAATCTCCCTCCGTTCCAAAAGGTACTTTTCGCGATCACTTCTTCCACCCGCACCCATTTTGCACGTGCATTCTCCATTCGGTCCCCTCGCGTACTTGGCGATCACGTTCTTTTCTTTTCCCCTGTTTATCATCCCTCTTTGTGGGCCTATTTCTTTCTCTCTTCTTCAGACTTCCGAAGGAACCTCGGAGGAGTGAAAAGCGGCGTCCACAAAGTGGTCACCTGTCCACAGGCCCCAAGGCATGTGTCGCCAGATAGACCAAGATAGAACAATCAAGCCTCAGGGAGCACTTAAAAAGTAGTAATTATCAACAACTGGAGTGCGCCTAACGGAAAATATAGGTTGCCTGTCGATAGCACCAAAATCGCCTATCGACAGATCCAGTTTTCCAGCAACAACATGGTTTTGGAAACCAGATGTCAACAATACTTGTCGACAGCTATGAAGCACCTATCGACAGACGCAGGGATAAGTCAGAAACGTGATAAGAATATGATCTATATTGGGATGTTCCCTTTAAGCACGACTCTCCATACTTGGACACCACTATATATAGATTATATAGAGGAATTTTCGAAGCAAGGAGCCTTCATATCAAAACCCTAGCAAAGGCCAAGAAGAAAGGTCTTTCTCTGCTGCTCCGCTTCAACTCTCTAGATTGTTCAAGGAAGATCCATCTCGTGAGAGGAGTTGAAGCTGGTCTGTCCACAAATCAAGCTTCGTCTACGACATCTGGTCATCATCAACTTCATGCCTGAAGTTCTTCTTGACGACCACATCGAAGTGTTCTCTATAGCATTTGATTCTTCACTCAGAACTCTTCCTTCTTTCTACTTTTCACTACTCTATGTGTGTGGCAGTGGTTTGAGCATCCCTTGTGCTTGATCCACGTGTGTGTGGTTGTTCAGAGTGTGTGTTTGCCTCAGACAATATACATGTGTGTGATTCTAGGGTTGAACTCACTTAATAAGCAGTTTTCTGTGTGTGTGGTGTGTTGATTAGATCAAGGCTAGAGGATCTGATCTATTGTGGACTTGATCTAGCATGTGTGTGTGTCTGAGCCTGAGTGCTCGTGTGTGTGTTATACTCAGTTCTTGAGTAGTGGTGCCTCATAGTGTGAGGGGTAGATGTAGGAGTCACGTGCTGTGATTTTTGAACCACCTAAAAATCTCTGTGCAATGGTTTGATATTGTCTCATCGTTAGATGCATGCATAGGGGTTCGATTAAACTCTAACATTCGCACACTAGTTCACATAATCTGATTGTTCAATTGTCTCACACACTTTGTGCACTGAATCACATCAGATCAGTGTGGTTTTTGATTGAGTAGATCTATTAATTCGAAGTAATTTTTAAATTGCTTAAGTTTCCGCTGAAAATCTATTCAACCCCCCTTCTAGCTTTTCCATTACCGAATATCCGATCCTATCACTGAGCAGGACAAGGTCAGCTTGGCCACCTATATGCTACAAATATTTATTAGTTAAATATGCTTGTATTTATGTTAAGTTTAGATTTGTCTAGATTGGTCCTTATGGGTGGTTTGATGCAGGAGAGAGCCGATGTGTGGTGGGCTTCTTCACTACGTACTCGGTTTGAGGACGGTTCTTTAGAGGTAGCTTGGGATGAGTTCGTGAGGCTCTTTCGGGCCAAGTTTGTTCCCGAGCATATTCAAGACAAGATGGAGTAGGAGTTCCTCACTCTTACTCAGGGCTCCATGTCGATACTTCAGTATGAGGCCAGGTTTATAGAATTATCTAAGAATGCACCTCACATAGTGGTTGATGAGCGCATGAAGGCGAAGAAATTTATGATGGGCCTTAAGCCATCACTGAGGTCGAGGCTGGTGGCATTCGACCATCGTACCTTAGATGAGGCTCTCAATGCAGCATGCAGGCAGAAGAGTGAGATGGAGCAATATCTGCAAGAAAAGAAGGCTTCGCAGAAGAGATCTGCGCCACTGTTCCAGCGGCAGGACAGGAAGAAGGCGGCATACCAGTCACCGCAGCGTCCTGTGGTAGTGAGTAGTCAGCAGGTAGTTGCACCGAGGTCCCCAAGCATCAGGCCTAGTGGCAAGAAGGAGGGTCCTCACTGTGGAAGGACATATGGTGGTACGAAGTGCTGGAAGTTAGCGGGGAAGTGCTTGAAGTGCGGTAGCAGCGAGCAACATATCAGAGACTGTCCTAGGCTTCAGTAGGGAGTTCAGCGTGGAGCGCCAACCCCAGCAGCGGCAGCAGCAGCAGCGCCAGTGACCAGAAGATCAGGAAGGCCTCGAGCCCAAGCTCGAGTGTTTGCATTGGTGCGAGAGGATGTAGGGCAGGCAGAAAACGTCACGAAAGGTACGGTTCTTTTCATGGGTGTGCACGCTCGGGTTTTATTTGATACGGGTGCCACTCACTCGTTCAATTCTGAGCAGTTTGCTACACAGTTGGCTTTAGAGTCAGGATTAGAGGCTGAGGAGTTAGAGGTCCCTTTGTCTGTGGACACACTAGCGGGAACGGTATTGATAGGAAGTGTATTCCGTCTTTATCTGTATGCATTGAGGACTGAGTCTTAGAAGGGTGCTTCTATTTGCTAATGATGAAGGACTATGATGCTATTCTTGGTCTGGATTGGCTACAGGAGCACTATGCTTTAGTAGATTGTCGTGGAAAGTAAGACCACTTTCTGTATTCTTGTTGAGGATGAGTTTTAAGGAACTGAGTGGGAAGGTTTGTTATCTCCGCCATGAAGGCGATGGAGATGGTGAACAAGGGTTGTGACACTTTTCTTGCCAGCGTGGTATTAGTACCAAAGGCTGATCAGTCACCTACCCTTGGGGAGGTTGATGTAGTACAGGAGTTTCTAGACGTATTTCCCGATGATTTGTCTGGATTGCCACCGGTTAGGAGATAGAGTTTACCATAGAGTTGCTTCCAGGCACCTCTCCTATCACAAAGGCTCCATATCGGATGGCACCTACAGAGTTAGCAAAGTTGAGAAAGCAATTGCAGGATTTGCTAGACAAGGGATTTATTCGCCCTATTGTATCCCCTTGGGGCGCACCTGTATTATTTGTGAAGAAGAAGGATGGTTCACTTAGGTTGTGCATCGATTATAGAAAGCTCAACCAGGTGACTGTGAAGAACAGGTATCGCTTACCGCGGATTGATGATCTATTTGACCAGTTGCAAAATGCATCGGTATTTTTCATGATTGATCTATGGTCCAGCTATCATCAGTTGAGGATTAGGAGTGAAGATGTGTCCAAGACTGCCTTTAGGACTCGTTATGGACATTATGAGTTTTTAGTGCTTCCATTTGGTCTAACCAACGCCCCTGCAGCGTTCATGGATCTTATGAACAAGGTGTTTAGACCTTATTTAGATAGTTTAGTAGTAGTGTTCATCGATAATGTGCTAGTCTTTTCTCTGGATGAGGCTACACACCGTGAACATTTGAGGGTAGTGTTAGAAGTTCTCCGAGAGCACAAGCTGTATGCAAAGTTAAGCAAGTGTGATTTATGGATAAGCGAGGTTCATTTCCTTGGGCATGTTATCTCCGGTGTTGGTGTACCTATTTATCCAGTGAAGGTCCAGGCTATATTAGAATGAGAGATCCCCAGGACCCCATCGAAGATTCGTAGTTTCCTTGGTTTAGCGGGCTATTATCGGCGATTTATTGAGGGGTTTGCATCTATCGCCGCACCTTTGACTAAGCTAACCAGGAAGGGTGTGAAGTTTGTTTGGTACGAGGAGTGTGAGAGTAGCTTTCAATTATTGAAGGCTAAGCTTACTTCTGCACCAGTGTTGATTTTGCCAAGTGATGTAGAGGGTTTTGACATCTACTTGGATGCATCTCGGATTGGTCTAGGATGTGTGTTGATGCAGCAGGGAAGGGCAGTGGCGTATACTTCTCGCCAATTGAAGGAGCATGAGCGTAACTATCCGACTCATGATTTGGAGCTTACGGCAGTGCTTCATGCGCTAAAGATCTGGAGCCACTATCTTTATGGTTTAAGATTTGAGGTGTTCACTGACCATAAGAGCTTGAGGTATCTCTTTTTGTAAAAGGAGTTAAACCTGCGGCTGAGGAGATGGATTAAGTTCCTCAAGTACTACGACTTCGATCTTGAGCATCATCCAGGGAAGGCAAATGTTGTAGCGGATGCTCTTAGTAGAAAGAGATCTTTGCTCCAGCACGATTGGAAGATGTTGGAGGATGCTGCATGTGCGATGACTGAGTTAGAGCCTTCGTTATGTCAGGCATTCGTAGGTCAGTTGTCCATTCGGTCTTTTTCTAAAAGTTTCACCTACTCGAGGTGTTGCCAGGTTTGGCAGGCATAACAAGTTGAGTCCTAGATTCATTGGCACATTTGAGATCCTTAGGTGGATGGGAAGCGTTGCATATGAGCTAGCTTTACCCCCAGGGCTAGCGAGTGTGCATCCCATTTTTCACGTATCTATGCTCAGGAGGTATGTACGTGATCCGTCTCATGTGATTAGTTACGAGCCAGTGGAGATCTAGCCAGATCTGTCGTATGTTGAGCAACCAGTAGTTATTCTTGATCGGAAGGTTCACCACCTCCGGAACAAGAGCATTGCATCCATAAAGGTGCTATGGTGGAACTTCTCGCGAGAGGAGGCTACTTGGGAGCTTGGGATGCTATGAAGAAAAAGTATCCCCAATTGTTTGAATAGTGTCATTCTAACTTCAAGGACGAAGTTTTCTTTAAGGGGGAGAGGGTGTAAGGTCCTCGAATTTTGCTCTTTTATTTAGATTCTTGGTCATGTGATGTTTAGATGATGTGTATGTAGCTATGTGTATATATGTATATGTGTAAATATGTATATTTATTTTTGTACATATTATAATTAAATAATGTTGTACATGTATATATGCTTGTTTATTTATGTACATATTGTTTTCTTCATATTGTATAGATGGTGTTTATGTTATACCTTACATTGCATGTATATGTATATGGTGAATGTGTATTTCTGGTCATTTCTGTGTTCTGGCCGAAGTGCATGTAAACGTCAACATGCATGGACGTTTATGAGAGAGTCGACTTCCAGATCGAAGGACGCCAACTCCCAGTAAACGGCAACAGTGTGGCCATCTATTTCCCAGAATTGTGTGGTTTAGAAATGGAAATAGCTGCGTTTCCTCCGGTGTCTAATTTGGAAACTGTCTTCCAATGGTAGGATTCCTACCTAAATGCTAAATGGGTATCCCAACTCCCTTAGCATATAAAAACACCAGATTAGGATGATTAGGTTTTTTGGCTATTGTGAAACCCTAGAACTGCTTAATGTGAAACCTGATCTGGGGAGGCTTCGATCCGGTGATTGGGGAGTCCTCTTGGCGATCTACATCGACTGGGAGGTGCTCCTAGCATTGGTGGATCTTCCCTGATTCCGGTGTGCAACCAGCATCAACACAGAACCAGTTTGGGAGGAGATTTGAGGCGCTTCTTGGCTTGGCCGAGAAGGGCATCTTCAGAAATTTGATCCAATTTGACAATTTTTCTGAGGCAAGTAACCTTTGTACATCATCTCTACACATGTCGTCTAGGTCCCAGGTATTTTTATAGAATTTTCCTCGTGTCCTGGAACCCCCATTCACCATGGTTTGTGTGTGCAGTCTGCACATCTGCAGATAGGAACTTAATGGCCAACTTACTACCGTTAACATCCAGAGTTGGCAAAAACCTATTGTGTCGTTAACCCCTGTTGGCGGCAACCCTTGTGCCGTCAAGTTCTTCAAGTGTTTACAAAATGTTTATTTGATCTTTGTGGTACATTTTTCGGACTTCTGGATGTGTGTACATGTTGTAAGAATTATCTTGGGTCAAGTACATTCAGTAGGTCACATCATGAGGCTAAGACGAATTTCTATATACAGTTTTATTTATTAGAATTTCTCTAAATGGACTGTGAGAATGAAATAATTCGGGTAATTCATGAATAATTAGATTCCCTGAACCTTGGGGTTTCATAAAATTCCACGTGCTTATAATGACTATTGGCAAGTTTTGACAGGGTTATGCATGATTGTCCTACTGTGTATCATGTGTAAATGAATTTAATGATAAATATGATTGAAACATGTTTTAATTGTTATAATTATTTTACACGTCCAACAAATCTGAAAAATTGAGCATGTGACATGGTTACTGTTTAGAACTTGTGATAAAAATTTGGTTCTATTTTGATAACAAGAAATTTGATTATTAGTTTAACCATGGAAATTAGACATGTTGAACATATTAAGCTTTATCGGGTATGATTTAGTAGTTACCAGCATGAATAGGCTTGTGTATGAGTTTAATACATTATGAAACAGTAATAGCATGTACTGAAAACTGATCCATGTATATGTGTTAAAAGTGAATGTGTGTGTGTCTAAATGCATGTGAATAATATGACAATGTGATAACGTAAAAATGTATAAACTGTGCCGTTAGTGACACTGCTACCATAGAGGGCTGTGTAACCATACCGTAGTAAAGTCCCTATGGGAAGGTTCAATGTGAGTGATATCCTAAGGGCTTTAGGATGAAATCCTGGAGGTAGACAAGTACCACTAGTTTGGGTGGAGAGTGCTTCTCCTGGTTCTGCGCAGTTAACCAAGATCTATCACTATGCTGCTTAGGTGATGGATATGTGTATGTGTTATGTGTGTCCTAGTGGTGGTTTGGACTATGTGTCACGGCAACTAAGTGTAAAATGTGAATATGTTAATATAATCATGTAAATTGTGTAATGTGAAATATGAACATGTGAAATTGTTAAGTGAATGTGTTATCATGTGAAATAGTGTAATCCCATGTGAATGTGTTAAATTCATGTCAAAACAACAAGAAAAATGTGTGTACAATTGTGTTAAGTACATGAGAAAATGAATAAAATTCATGCTAGGTATGCTATTTACTTTATGTATAGTTCCATGCTTAATTTATATATAGTTGCAAAATGGTTTGAATGAGATTTAAATCTTTGAAGCATGATGAATAAAAGGTGTATACACTACAAAAAAAATCGGAAATAGAGACCGAAATATTCGGTCTCTATTCGGTCCCTAAATAGCTCAGAGACCGAATAGTGACCGAATTTTTCGGTCAAGAACTTCTGGTCACAAATCTGTGACCGACTAATTCGGTCCCTATTCGGTCACTAAATAGGGACCGAATAGGGACCGAATCAGGTCGGTCCCTATTTAGGGACCGAACTTATTCGGTCCCAGTTCGGTCCCTAAAATAGAGACCGAATAGGGACGGATATTCGGTCCCTATTTAGGGACTGAACTGAGCCGGTCACTATTCGGTCCCTATGTTAAGGACCGAATAGGGACTAAATATTCGGTCCCTATTTAGGGACCGAACTGAGTTGGTCCCATTCAGTCCCTAAAAATAGGGACTGAATTGGGACCGAATCATTTCGGTCACTATTAGGGACCAAAATAATTCGGTCCCTATTTGGTCCCTATTTTAGGGACCGAATAGGGACCGAATAAGTTCGGTCCCTAAATAGGGACCGACCTGATTCGGTCCCGATTTTTAGGGACTGAATTGGGACCAACTCAGTTCGGTCCCTAAATAGGGACCGAATATTCGGTCCCTATTCGGTCCCTAAATAGGGACCAAATAGCGACTGATTATAATCGGTCACTAATCGATCTCTATTTTTTAAATATTTTTTTAAAATATATACATTTGTAGGAAATAACCTGCGTAAAATAAATAATATCCACAACAATAATAATTGTCCACAATAAAATGTCTACAACACAAAAAATAATAAATATCCACAACAAAACAATAATAAAATGTCCACAACATCAACAATAATAAAATGTCTACAACATCAACAATAATAAAATATCCGCAACACAACAATAATAAATGTCCACAACATCAGAATAATAAAATGTCCACAATAAGAATAAAAATATCCACAACATCAAAATAATAAATACCAACAACAATAATAAAAAAGTCTACAACAATAATAATAATGAAATGAAAATCATGAATCCTCGTCATCGTGCTCGTCTCCTCCCACTCCACCCGATGACGGAACCTACAATACATATATAACAATAATAAGTTAAAATTAAATACTATTATAAGCAATAACTTATTTTAGAAGCATAAATTAAATACTATTATAAGCAATAAATTATTTAATTTCATAGATTTTTATTCACTCACTTTCGGTCAATATTTTGATCGCACTATATATTTTTGTCACACAAATCGGGAGTCCGAATTGAACTCCGTCAGTTACCACAAATCACACTCATCGCTCCAACTGTGCTTGAACAAACCATAGGCCAATCGAATGAGTATTTCTAATTTGGACCCACAAACCTAAGTTTTTCATTTCTTAACTAAACTAACTTGTTTATTGTGACTTTGAGCGTCGAGTTCAAACCGAGAGTCCGAATTGAACTCCGTTAGTTTCCACAAGTCACACTCATCGCCCCGACCGTGCTGGAACAAACCGGAGGCCAATCGGATGAGTATTTTTAATTTTGGACCCACAAACCTAAGTTTTTCATTTCCAAACTAAATTAACTTGTTTATTGTGACTTTGAGCGTCGAGCTCAAACCGGGAGTCCGAATTGAACTCCGTCAGTTTCCACAAGTCACACTCATCGTCCCGACCGTGCTGGAACAAACCGGAGGTCAATCGGATGAGTATTTCTAATTTTGGACCCACAAACCTAAGTTTTTCATTTCTTAACTAAACTAACTTATTTATTGTGACTTTGAGCGCCGAGCTCAAACTGGGAGTCCGAATTGAACTCCATTAGTTTCCACAAGTCACACTCATCGCCCTGACCGTGCTTGAACAAACCGGAGGCCAATCGGATGAGTATTTTTAATTTTGGATCCACAAACCTAAATTTTTCATTTCTAACTAAATTAACTTGTTTATTGTGACTTTGAGCGCCGAGCTCAAACCAGGAGTCCGAATTGAACCGGCGGTTTCCACAAGTGACACTCATCGCCCCGACCGTGCTGGAAAAAACCGGAGGCCAATCGGATGAGTATTTCTTATTTCGGACCCACAAACCTATGTTTTTCATTTCTTAACTAAACTAACTTGTTTATTGTGACTTTGAGCGTCAAGCTCAAACCGGGAGTCCGAATTGAACTCCGTCAGTTTCCACAAGTCACACTCATCGCCCTGACCGTGCTGGAACAAACCGGAGGCCAATCGGATGAGTATTTCTAATTTTGGACCCACAAATCTAAGTTTTTTATTTCTTAACTAAACTAACTTTTTATTATGACTTTGAGCGCCGAGCTCAAACTGGGAGTCCGAATTGAACTCCGTCGATTTCCACAAGTCACACTCATCGCCCCGACCGTGCTTGAACAAACGGAGGCCAATCGGATGAGTATTTCTAATTTCTGACCCACAAACCTAAGTTTTTCATTTCCAAACTAAATTAACTTGTTTATTGTGACTTTGAGCGTCGAGCTCAAACGGGAGCCGAATCTCCGTCAGTTTCCACAAGGGGTAAATATGATAGATACTCATATTCAAGATTCTAACCAAAGATAGAGACATGAAGGAAAGGAGATAAAGAAATATTCCTACATGATGATCACACAATTCTAGAAATCATATAGTAGCCTTTAAAAATGAAACTTCAGATGGAACATTTGTTTTTCATTTATATTAACTGAAGTTCTTGACTTATAAACTTGATTAAAGATCAAGAAAAAAACTTATTATCTTAAAGGTAATGTGAAGGTACCTACCTTACACCTTATTTCCTTCTTCTTTATTTCCAGAAAATCAAGTTAGCTCGTTTTTCCTTACGCGAAAACTCCTCCCTTCCTCGCGTTTCTTCCTCTCCCAATGCTTCCACCGCCAACCCCTTTCTATATACTCTTATATATATATATATATATATATATATGCTTGCACATGCATATAAACACTTCCACACTCTCCCACGTAGCTATTTATCTCATCATTACCCCCACTTTCTTTTAAGACCTTACACACTCCCATGTGACACTAATTAACAAGCACGTACACTTCACGTATAGCATGCAGAAAGTTTATCCATTTCGTTGACATTATTTTATCTTTTCTTTTAACACACACACACACACACACACACACATATATATATATATATACTAATAAATATATACACTTTTACACATACCTGCCACTACCTACACATGTTCACATTTAGATGCAGGTTAAATCTTACGTAAACAAGTTATGTAACTAGATTACTATATATTCTTTTAATTAGGTCTCTTTGGAATCTTAATTTAATATGTAAATGACATCCAAATAAAATAAAATTTCAACCATTGTCTAATTACAATGTGGTAAGTTTATGATAATTTTTATTTAAATTTTCCTGAAAAAATATTTATCAAGTATAAATTGTCCTAAAAATAGATAAAGCATATTTACCTCATTACCTGTGCATCAAAATTCTCAATATCCCATTTTTGGTATTAACATTTTTTTTGATAATTATGGTAATTTCAAACTAAATTTCATTACCAAAATCCAGTGACACCTTGTCAGTGTACATATGTGCAGAAATGGTAACGACATGAAACAATATAAATCTTTAAATGATTTGCTGCAAATATGCTAGGGGCTTCATACTTGGTATTAATTTGAGTTGTCACAAAATTTTCTCACATCATTGAGAATTTGTGATTGAAATATTTCGGTCTCTATATTTGGGACCGAAATAATTCAGTCCCTAAATAGGGACCGAAATATTTCGGTCCCAAATATAGAGACCGAAATAATGTGGTCCCTATTCGGTCCCTAAATAGGGACCGAATAGGGACCGATTTTGAATCGGTCTCTAAAACATTTATTTAGATACCGATTCATTGCAGTGACAATTCGGTCACTAGTTAGGGACCGAAATATTTCGGTCTCTATTTCGGTCTCTATTACCGCTTTTTCTTGTAGTGGTAGAAAGCATGTTATAGGCTTTTATACTTAATTTTTAAGTAATATAAAGCATGTACCATATTTTCCCTTAATGGTTTAGAAATGTAGCATGTGTAGGTGATATGTTTATGGTTATGTTCATGGATTGCTTGCTGGGTCTATTTAGACTCATACTTGCTTCGGCGTACAGGTGTGACAGGTGCCTCCACTTTAGAGGAGGAGATAGTTAGGAACGACTCCGAGCGGGAGGAGTAGCTATTGTTGTGGAGATTTCTATATTGTACTTGACTTCCATAAGTATGTAATCAATAAATGATGTATTTCATATGTACAATGTAAATTATGTTGGAGTTGTAATAATGTGGGCATATGTATTTCTTTTTATGCTATATGGATTGTGGATAGAATGATGATGATGGAATATGAGTAGTTCTTTTATTTCCGTTGTAATATTTTGTTATTCATGTACATCTCAATCTAATGTTAATGTTGGTTAAATGTCCCACTGTGACGGCGTTCTTTGTACCGACGTGAATTGGTATAATTTTACCAGTATAAGGAGGGTCGTTACGGTGAAATTTGGTAGAAGCCATAGACTAGACATATAATGTCCCTTAATAAATGTTTATAAGATTTGTAAGCTACAAGCAAAGAGCAAAAGAGAACCTGACAATCTTGGTCATTTATTTTGAAGGAACTTAGACGAATGACAACTGAAAAACAATCTACAACACTTATGGACGGGCTGAGGTCAGTTCAAAAGATAACCAAAGTATTACGATGAGCTTCCTAACTGCTAGATAATGCTTTGGAATCGACTAAGGACTTCAAACCCATAGCTAGAAAGAACCAGACCAACAATAGTAACAGACCCCAAACGAAGAAGCCCAAGAAGAAGGGTAAACAATTGGCTCGTGTACATGAATGGAAGTGTTGTCACTAAATGGGACACAAGATTGAAGCGTGTTGGAGAAAGAATGGAGCATGCCTACGGTGTGGAGGTGTGGTTCACAAGATCTATGATTGTTCAGAAATGAAAGGAAAAGAATCCTCAAAGAAGAACCAAATGGTCCTGAGCAGTTACAATCATTTTGAATTTTTGAGTTGTAATCTTATTTAGAAGAAACATGTAAATCTTGGTACTTTTGAAGAATCTTCTATGGAATTGAGTAGTATTTTGATGAAGGATATGTGCATGCATGTATGCCCCTCCAAGAAGTATCTTACCATGAAAATAATGTCTTGCCGATCTAAGTCTTAAGTGGGGAGATTTGAGGATCATTTAGTGATTACAATTTATTAGTTCATGTGAATTTGGGAACCAAATTCTTTTAAGTGAGGGAGGGTAACAACCTAAATTTTTAAATCCCAAATAAATGATGATAAATTAATGGACAAGATTGAGTAAGGCCTCAATCAGGATAATTAAAGTAAAGGAGCAAACGAAAGAAGTCTTCGGTTGAGTGGGAATTTCATGAAAGGGGAACGCTAACCACCAGCACTTTGACTGGTCTAGAAGATAACATTGTCAGTCGAAGCAGAAGTTTCATATATGGCAAAGTACCAATCGATTACCTTCTATGTAATCTTTGTTTTTCTTCAATAATCAATGTTCGAATGAACAATCGATGTTTTTCCTTCAATAATCAATGTTCTAAATGAGCAATCAATGTTTTTTCTTCAAGTAATTGATGTTCAAATTAATAATTGATGTTTTTCCTTCAGTAATCGATGTTCTAAATGAGCAATCAATATTTTCCCTTCAAGTAATCGATTTTCAACTAAACAATCGATCTTTTTCCTTCATTAATCGATGTTCAAATGAACAATCAGTATTTTTCCTTCAATAATCAATGTTAATGAGCAATCAATGTTTTCCTTCAGCAATCGATGTAACGACCCGACAACCCGACCCTCGGCCCACGCCGAGGACCTGATTTTCGCGGTCGCCGCCCACGGACCAGGGGGACCCGGAAGGGCTATAACACGCGTCTGACAGGATATGTAACGGAAGTAAATGTCAACTGCTAAGCTAGAAGCGTACAAGCGGAAACAGGAAGTAAAGCGAGACCGCTGCGTACCGCTCTAAGTACAGTCCCAACGCACGCACACTAGTACAAGTAAGGAAAGGGGAGAGACAAGTCCCTTAGGGGCATACCCCGAGGGTGACGTACACTGAGAGGGGGAACCACTGCTAGCTACGGGGACCAAGACTACCGCCCCGTCTCCTCCCCCCAACGCGCACCCTGCCGCTGCTGGGAAGACTCACCTGGAAAACAGAGGGATGAGCTTCACAACAGAAGCTCAGTAGGGACTACCAATCTCCTACTGGCTCAAAACAGGCAGAGGAACATATACAACTATAATAAAGGAAAGACGGCGATTTATATCTTTCTACCTACAAAAGGAAGTGCGGAAGCGAAGCTAAAGCTAACACGGTACGGAAAGTACTCTCGATCGGAAACTCCGTACGACTGCTCGTCGTGACCACCACACAGCTAGTAAAACACAGACAGAGGGAACTCCGCCTGGACAAGTAACACTAGCTACGGGAACAACACCACTAGTCAGACGGTCAGTGCGTCCACAGACGTCTTATCCTCGACCTAGGTCCTGGCCCTCGCGTCTCGTCAGAGCGAGGTAGGACACAAGTACAACAACAGTAACCGCCGTAGTCTGGCCGGACTACAGTCCCACGCCTGACCTCTCCAAACGGTTCCGGGGCCGTAAGGAGCGAGGCAGTGAGAAGAAGGACTGGCTGGCCTGCGCCGGTAGAACTCCAAACTGTCCTCGGCGTCCCAGACCAACCACGAGAGCTCTGCAAGCGACTCACACGCCACTGTCCTAACCACCGTTTTCCCCTCAGCTCTAGAGTCCGCCTACGTGGCTGCCAACTCAACAGGCTCCCGAGGACGAGGGTCCCAGGTAACGGTAACAACCTCTCGCACGGGACAAGCCCTCAAGTGCCGCGCACCGGGCGAACGACTAGTGTGAGACCATACTAGGGAACTAGCACAGGTGCCACGGGTACAGTAAAGTGAAAACGGAAGCGGCGGAAGCACAACCTGCCTCTGGACTGAGAAGGCGACATAGGCCCTGTCGCCTTCAAGAAGGCGACATAGGGGGTGTCGCCTTACCAGGGACTGAGAAGGCGACATAGGCTCTGTCGCCTTCAAGAAGGCGACATAGGGGTTGTCTCTTTACTAGTCAGAAGGCGACACAGGGTATGTCGCCTTCAGGCCAGTCGGGGGTTCCGGAGATTCTTCTTCCGGGAACCTCCCCGAAACGGGAGAAACACCACACACGGGGGAGGGGAGCATGCTTATCATGCTAGAAAGCCATTAAACACACAAACCACCCTCGAACACCCCAAGAACATGGATTCTACGCTCGGAGAAAACCTCACTCACACGAGCATGGAGTTCTCACACTCCCCAAACCCCAATCACACGAGAACCACGGTCTAGACGGGGAGGGGATCATGCTTAGGGCGAAGGAGTCGGGTGTCCCTACCTCCACGCGAAGAACACACCCGTTGGGGCCTTCTCGTAGGTTTGGCCGTCTCCTCCTCGCACCGCATGGCACGAACACGACCCCTGCACGAACGGAGCGTCATGCTTCTTAGCACGGCCGCCTCAACACAGGGGAGGCACCCAAAAACCGCCGGAAGCTCCGAGAGGGTGAGAAAAAGAGAGGGGGAAAGAGAGGTGCGAAAAAGGGGGAAGGGGCTCGGGCGGCCGGGCTTTAAGCCCGCGATCCTGAGAAGGTGACACACCTTGTGTCGCCTTGGGAACCAGAAGGTGACAGTGGGTGTGTCGCCTTCAAGAAGGCGACATACTCCCTGTCGCAATTCCACTGACAACGGTCAAATCTCGGAATTCGAAAAAGTGAAGGCGACAGCCATCTTGTTGCGTTCACCCGACACCGCCAGAGCCGTACTGACACAAAGGACGCCTGTCACGTCTGTCAGACTGCGTCTGGGGCGACGCGATGGGAAGGCGACATAGGCCATGTCGCCTTCAAGAAGGCGACATTCCCCATGGCGCCATCCATCAAACCAGAAGGCGACAATGGGTATGTCGTCTTCAAGAAGGCGGCATACCCCCTGTCGCAATCCCAAACAGAACTAGAACTTGATGCGATCGGAACCACGTCGCGACAGTCGCCCTGCGGCGACCCAGAGGACGGGGCCAAGGGCCCAAGGGGGCCGGGGTGTTACAATCGATGTTCCTAACCAATCGATGTTGGTCAGTAATCGATGTTTCTCCTTCAGCAATCAATGTTCCTAACCAATCGATGTTGGTCAATAATCGATGTTTCTCCTTCAATAATCGATGTTTACCTTCAGCAATCGATGTTCTTGACCAATCGATGTTGGTCAGTAATCGATGTTTCCTTCAGCAATCGATGTTCCTGACCAATTGATGTTGGTCAGTAATCGATGTTTTCCTTCACCAATCGATTGCCTTGTTATTTGACAATCGATTGCCTTGTTTCTCAGCAATCGATAGGAGTCTGTGTATCGATTTGCCTTGTTTGCGAACCGATTGACTATAGTGCCCTAGTTTTTGAAGGATTGAATGATGCAATTGTGTATGTGTTTTCCGCATTTAACAATATACTGTAACTTTGATGAACTTGACGTCAATATCTACTGACGTTGACTACAGTTAGTGGCATGATCGATTGCCGTCTACTGTCTGTTAATGACAGGGGATTGTGTCGTTTATTATTTTCTAAAATATTTAGTTTTTTGGGCAAATAAGTTGACGACAAGATCGATGGACGTCTATTCATGGTCGACGACAACAAGGGTTGTCGTTAACCTCACTTGCCAATTTTTGTTGTTACCGTTCCGGGGAGAAGAGATCGGCCGTTTCCAAAGCATTTATTACGAAGATCGGGGCATTTCTGGTTCAAGGGCGAGGATTGAGGCTTAGATGATCCGTAGGAATCCTTATAAGATCGCGATTTGTCCATTGGGAAAGGGGTTTTGGGTTTTCTTGGAGGAGAGAAAAGAGGGCCGAAGAAGAAAAGGTTGCAGAGCCTTGTTCATGAGAACTGGAGCAAGTGGACCAAGGGAGAACTTCAAGGATTCTGAACAGAAGAATCTCCATGCGTGGTTGCTGTGCTAGAGGCCAGATTGAGCGATTGAAGATGGATTGAAGGACTACCTCGTTGCCAAGGCGGGCATCTTCAAATCTTTCTTCGTCACTCCAGAAGAAGGGTTAGAGGAAAGTAGCATGGGGGAATGGTTTAGGATATTACATTCTTTAGATTTTCCATTTTTACATATTTTTAAACCAATGAATAAAATGTGGTAAGGGGTTAAAGTTCTCATTTCATGTGCAGTTTTGTGGTTTTTCTGGTCGGATGAACTAAACGTCCACATCGACCTCCGTTTAATTAATGTAAACGTCAAGCTGTTGGATGCCTACTATATATTAACGGTGCTATGTGCCGCCGTCAACTGATGTTAACGACATAGTATGTTGACGTTAACCTCTGTAAACGTCACATACCTTGTCGTTAAGTTCATCAGTGTTGTTTTCTGCCATGATTCTGATGTTCTGTGGATTTTATGAAATCTATACATGAGTAGGGTGTTCGGTTAGACTCTATCAGGTATGATTGTTAATGTTACGCAGCAGGAAATAGTGGAAATGATGTATGAGTTATGTGTGATATTTTAAAGCATTTTCATGCTTAATTAAATAGAAAATGAAATAGTTACAAACCGATCCATGTTGTGATGTTTTAATTGGGATTCATACTGTTGTTGGATGGAACTTCAGAACCGTTGTGCTCAGTCTTTACACAGAAAATTGCATGATCCTTCACTATTGTAGCATGCTAATTGGTTTATGTTTATGAGAATTAACACGAAAAATGATACAGAACTCATAAAAGTATGAAAATTTAAATGTGTAAAGCATGATTTGAATTAGAATTTATGTCAAAATTTGGAATTTTCTGACAACTATACACACTGTTATGATTTTCTGAATGGAAAGAATGTGCATAGAAATCAATTAATGGAGAAAAGAGCATGAATGATAAACCATGATGAAATCAGTATAGGTAGTGTCATGTTAGGTTACTGTTGTATAGTAGAGTATTGACTTCAGAAGAAAGAACATGTATTATATAATCTTGCATCATAGTTTAACTAGTTATGCATGAATTTATGAATTGCATAAAGTAATTTCATAATTGCATGAAAACATGTATATTATATTTCTGAAATAATATGGCCAATAAGACATTGCTATTATAGAGATATCTACATGGAACTACACCATGGAATGCCCCTATGGTAATGGTTCACCTACATGAATTGACTACATGAATCCGTGGACAACAGATTGAAATCCTGGAGGTAGACATGTTCTACTGGTTAAGGTGGGAAGGACTTTCCCCGGTATTGCACAATAACCAAAACTTTATCGCTGTTATGCCTAGGTAATAAGTGAATGTTTTCTCTACATGATCTCTATTAATAGTGGGGCTGTGTCTTGGCAACTATTCTTACACGATAAATGATCTACATGCTATATGTCAAATGAACTACATGCTTTATGTTAATTAACTACATACTATATGATGATTGACTACATATTACAAGATATGAACATGTTACATGATATGGATTATATGCTACTTCAAATTGATTACATGCTACATGACATTGAACACATATTATAAGACTTGAATATATGCCATGCCACATGAAAATGTTTAAATCATTGTTTTACTATGAGATGTATGCCACATGTTACATGAAATCATTTTATTCTTCATGATGAATAACCATGCCATGTAAAGAGTGATTGCCAAATGAATTAGAGCATGTTGATAGGAAGAGTTATATGGTATCAAGGATATGAAAAGAACTAAGCTATCATGTTTTAAAGTTACTATATGATAAATCTTGAACTATCTTTCCTTGTTGCTTGCTGGGTCTAGTAGACTCACACTTGATTAACATTTCAGGAGAGACTGAGGATACTCAGGAGTTAGTACACTCTGACTCGGAGCGTGAGGACATGGAGGAGTAGTTCTTTCCTTTGTGTGTGTGTTGTGAGAGACTATGTATGTGAGAATAAGTTGTACTTTGAGCATTATGTATTTGGACTTATGAACTATTATAACTTTGGACTATTGTAATTTCTCCTTTTATGCTTTGGACTTGGTATTTGAAAGCAATGTTGATTGAAAAATTTAGTTCCATATTCCGCTGCAACTTGTTGGAATTTAAATTTGTCATTTATGTATATCTCAATCTGAACGATTATTGTTGGATATTCTCCACTGTAATACCTCTATTGGATCCAATGTGAGTTGGAACAACTATACTGGGTCCAAGAGGGGCGTTACAGAGATTGGTATCAGAGCGTTCCAGGTTGAGCATGTACATGAATGGAATTCAACACTGTGTTCTATACTTAAGTCTGCATAAAGAATTAGTCCAAGATTTATGTAGAATAGTAGGTTATTATAATAAATGCTTATTTTGCAGACTATGGCTACCCGTGGTCGTGGAGGAGCAGGCTCGGCCTGAGACGATGAGTTAGCGGGGGGTTCGCAGGCTCCAGCTCAGTAGGCGACAGATTAGACAGGCGTACCTTTACCACCCCCACCACCACTTGTGGACTATGGAGCGTTGATGCAAGGACTTGTGCACGCGATGCAGACCCAGGTACAGACGGCAGCTGCTTTCCAAGCGCAAGTGCAGGCTCAGGTTGGTACTTAGGAAGAGTTACGAAGTTGTCAAATTGAAGAATCCAACTAAGAACTCGACTTGGATATAGGTGCAGGCACCTGCTCACGAGGTAGGCCTTGGAGGTGTCTCGATGATGGAGCGATTCAAGCAGATGACCCCACCTTTCTTCAAGGGGGAGAGTGATCCAATCATGGCGGATAGTTGGCTACGGGAGTCAGAGAAGATCCTTCATGCTATACGATGCGCAGAAGAGGAGAGGGTGACATTAGCCACCTATATGTTGCAGGTAATGATGATTCTAGAAGGGTTATGTGTGTTATTCCTATTACACCTATATATTACTTAGCTTCTTTGTAGGAGTGTGCTGATGTGTGGTGGTCGTCAGTACTATGTACACAGTTCGGGGATGGAGCTGTTGAGATTGCATGAACTGAGTTTGTTCACCTGTTCAAGGCGAAGTATATTCCAGAGCATGTGTAGGATTGTATGGAGCATGAGTTCTGACATTGACCCAGGGTCAATGAGTGTGCTTGAGTACGAGGCTAGATTTGCAGAGCTGTCGAAGTATGCACCTCACATAGTAGCTGATGAGCAGAGGAAAGTGAAGAAATTTATTATGAGGTTGAGGTTCGTCCCTGAGGACCAGACTGCTGGCATTCGGGCATCGATCAATGGAGGAGGCATTGTCAGCGGCATGCATGCAAGAAGCCGAGATGGAGGTATATCTGGAGGAGAAGAGGGCTTCTTTGAAGAGGCTTGGATCAGCGTTTCAGTGGAAGGACAAGAAGAAGAAGACCCCAGTATTTCTGCCCAGGGCAGTGGCACCTGCGAGAGTGGCTGCACCAACTATGAGCAGTGGCATAGTTGTGGAGAAGCCTTTGTGTTCTTAGTGTGGAAAGCGTCACGGAGGAGATGTTTGTTAGGTGACTTCTTTTAGATGCTTGAGGTGTGGTGACAAGAACAAAAAGATCCGTTATTGTCTGAAGATGGCACAGCAGTATGCAGTGGCAGCAACACCAACAACAGCTAAACCAACACCGAAAGTAGCAGGGAGACCGAGGGCTCAGGCTCGAGTATTTGCTTTGGCAAGAGATGAGGCTGAGTTGGCAGAGCACGTCACGGAAGGTACGATTTTGATTATGGGAATGCATGCTTATGTTTTATTTGATACTGGTGCTACGCATAGCTTTATCTCCGAGAAATTTGCTAAGGTCTTGATGAAGGAGAGGGATTTGGTTCCTGAGGTGTTGGAGGTTCCGTTATCTGTTCATACTCCAGCCGAAACTATGTTGACTGGGCAGTGTTATTCTTCTCTACATGTGAATATTGAAGAACGAGATTTGTCTAGTAGCTTTTATCTGTTCAAGATGAAGGACTACGATGCTATTTTGGGCTTAGACTGGCTCGAGGAGCATTATGCCCTTATGGATTATAGGAAGAAGATCATTATTTTTTGGATTCCTTGTGAAGATGAGTTCTTCCACCCTTTACCCAAGAACATGACGGGTAAGTTTGTGATTTCAGCCCTGAAGGCAACCTAGATGTTGAACAAGTGTTGTAGTGGTTTTCTTGCTAGCGTGGTGATGTCTGAAGATTCGTAGAAGGCTTTGACCGTGGAAGATATAGAGATTGTCCGAGATTTCAGTGATGTTTTTCCTGAGGACTTGTCTGGTTTGCCCCCCTACAAGGGAGATTGAGTTTGGTATTGAGTTAGTACCTTGTACTGCACCTATATCTATTGCTCCTTACTGTATGGCACCAGTAGAAATGGCGGAATTGCAGAAGCAACTGCAAGAATTGCTAGACAAGGGTTTTCTTCAGCCAAGTGTATCACCTTGGGGAGCACCTGTACTTTTGTGAAGAAGAAGGATGGTTCAATGAGGCTATGCATTGGCTACCGCAAGCTAAATCAAGTGACTATTAAGAACAAGTATCATTTGCCTTGAATAGATGACTTGTTTGACCAGTTGTGTGGAGCTTCTGTGTTTTCTAAGATAGATCTTCGTTCTGGCTATCATCAACTCCGAATCAAGCCAGAGGATTCTTCTAAAAATGCTTTTTGGACGAGATATGGCCATTATGAGTTCTGGTCTTACCATTTGGTTTGACGAATGCTCCAGCAGTTTTCATGGATTTAATGAACACAGTTTTTCAGCAAGATCTTGACTCTTTGTTGTGGTTTTTATTGATGATCTACTGATCTATTCATCTGATGAGGAGACTCATAGGGAGCATTTGAATATTGTACTTGATGTCTTGAGAGCGCACAAACTTTATGCTAAATTCAATAAGTGCAATTTCTGGATGAAGGAGGTTCACTTCTTGGGGCATGTTATTTATGGAGATGGTGTTTCTGTAGATTTGACAAAGGTAGTAGCTGTCCTTGATTAGGAGACACCTAGATCATTATCCGATATCAGGAGTTTCCTTGGCTTAGCTGGTTACTATAGAAGGTTCATTGAGGGATTCTCTTCTATTGCGACTACTTTGAGAAGGTTGACGAGGAACGGAGTTATGTTCGAGTGGACGAAGCTTGTGAAAGAAGTTTCCTGGAGCTGAAGTGTAAGGTCTCAGGTCTTTAGTGGATCCTTATTGGGTCTGTAGTGGTTCTGTGCGGTCGACGACAAGACCATTGTCGTTGACTTGGGTTGACGGCCAGGGCTTGCCGTTGAGTCAGAGTCAGCGTCCAGCGATGTGGACGTCTGATGTTAAACTCAACGACATGGTATCTGGACGTCAGTCTATAGGCGGTTCAGTAGGCGACCAGTGATGTTGACGTCGACTGGTCGGGCCTGTTGAAATAGGGCAGCCCGAGAGCAGAACCTATCTTTCTCCTTTCCTCTCCTTCCCTCCACCTTTGCTTTTCTTGATTTCCGCAGCTTCTGTTGGGTGACTTGAGCTCGTGGGAAGCCCCTGGATCGTGTGGCGTTGCTTGATCGAGCGGGAAACGCGAGATTTTGGTGTGATTCGCGCGGAGTCTTCGGGGGAAATTCGGCGCGATTAGTGGCTGTTTGGGGATTCTTAAGGCTTTTTGAGGTAGGGACTTAACCCCTATAACCTTCCCCAGCAAACCAGCATGTCCAATTAAGTGAATTGGTGTGCAAATCATGGTTTAGGGTTTGGGTTATATCATGCCGGGATTTTGGGTAAATTGGACAATCTAGGTGTTAGAATGTTTGTTTCTGATGTTCTGGTAGTGTGGATTGATGAGAGGATGTGTTTCCCTCCATCAGTCGGAATGTTATTGAGTTTTGCTGCCCATTTGAACTGATTCGGTTCAGTTCTGGGTTTAGGGGACTGAAGATATCAACGTCCACATCTGTTGACGTTGAGATCTTCAGGGGTGATTTAAACGACAAGGTCGATTGCCGTTTAATCAGGATAAACGACATGGTGAGTGTCGTTTACCTCATATTGGCGGCAATCGATGTGGCCGTTAATCTCCTGTCTCCCAGCAGACTTGAGTTGTGTGATTAGAGGCGATTGACATGTGATGTCTGCCCTAATAGCACATGTAAGCCAGGCTTAGAGTGTGACTCTGCCTGTGCGCATGAGAGACTATTTGTGACTCAAGGTGTTTACTTACTGTACGGAGTTTCAGGTGTTGAGTGTATTCCGTCAGTTATACGCGCGTTGCGTTACCGCGTGCCCATTTCTGTTGTGTTACCTAGGCGTGGGTGCGACTCCGTCTAGATGACTAGCGTGTGGTTGTCCTCCGCTAGTGAGCCAGGACGCCAAGTGCGACTCTGTCCTGTGCGTACTCCTTGTGGTGGTTTTGAGCCGGTCTCCGTGGAGCCCCTTCTCTACCGCTAGGGTCAAGTAGGGGAAAAACCGGTCGTGGACCAGACGCAAGAGAGAGCGTCTGTAGTGTGCACACGTGGCTGGGGTTGAGAGCCTTGTGGTGACGGGACGCCGAGCCACAGACCCTAGCTGAGTCCTACTTGCTGTGTGTGTGAGTGTGTGTTACTGAGCCACGTGGTTTACAGTTTTGTGTTGTGGTGCGACGTGTACTTACTTTCAGTTTTTACTTTCCGCACTTTAGTTCAGTTACCGGTGGGGTTACTTTTCCCTACTGGGTCTCTTTTCTTGAGACTCACTCCCTTCCCTTTCAGGTGGGTTTTCGTCGACTCCCATTCCAGGCGAGTCTAGCCACTCCGGTGTTGGTGCTCCCTAGCTGCAGTGAGTAGTACATTTTGTTGTACTTCTGTACTCTGTACTTTGCTCAGACTCTGAGGTTGTAAATGATATGTTCATATAGTGGAATTTTACAGCTTTGCATGGTGTGTATCTTCTTACATATAGTCTCCTCGGACTTTCACTTCTACCCTTCCGAGCTTGTCTCGTGGGTTAGCGGGTCAGAATTTGGGTTACTGGTTGTTACTGGTAATGCGGATTCTGGGTCGTTACATGAAGACTCGATTGACTACAACGCTATTGCTTGTGTTGCCCAATGGTGTGGATCCTTTTTCTATCTACACGGATGCTTCAATGATTGGGCTTGGCTGTGTTCTAATGCAGGGTGGAAGAGTGGTTGCATATGCTTCTAGGCAACTTAAAGAGCATGAGCGTAATTATCCCACTCATGATTTGGAGCTGGCGGCAGTGGTCTTTGCTTTGAAAATCTGAAGGCACTATTTGTATGGGGTGAGATTTGAACTTTCTCTAACCACAAGAGTCTTAAATATCTTTCTCCCAGAAGGAGTCGAATCTGAGGCAGCGGAGATGGATTGAATCTTGAAGGACTATGATTTTGAGCTCACTTACCACCCAGGGAAAGCTAATGTGGTGGTTGATGCATTAAGCAGAAGGAGGCAATCAATGCGGCAAGACTGGAAGATGTTGAAAGATGCAACAGGATCTTTGGCCATTCTAGAGCCACAATTGTGCAACATGTTCTTAGCTCAGTTGACAATTAGATCTTCTGTGCATGACAGGGTTGATGCTTTGCATAAAGATGACCCACTATTGCAAGAGTTGGTTGGGAAATCTGGCATAGTAAGAAATGAAGATGGTGTGATTCGTTTGAACCATCGAGTATGTGTCCCTAATGATGTGGATTTGCGAAAGGAGATTCTGGAGGAAGTGCATAGGTCACAGTTTTCTATTCACCTAGGCAGTGGAAAGATGTATCAGGATCTGAAGCGTTCTTTTTGGTGGTCCAGCATGAAGCGAGATGTTGCAGATGTTGTAGCTAAATGTTCGATATGTCAGCAGGTCAAGGCAGAACGTCAGCGACCTTCAGTTTTGATGCAGAAACTAGATATTCCTGAATGGAAATGGGAGCAGATAACTATGGATTTTGTGACTGGATTGCCTAGATCAGCTAGAGGGAATGACGCTATATGGGTAATTGTGGATAGATTCTCGAAGAGTGCCCATTTTCTTGCTATGAAGAAGGAGCAGTCCATAGAGAGTTGGCTAGACTATACATTGATAGTATTGTGAAGTTGCATGGTATTCTAAAGTTGATTATCTCAGATCATGATCCGAGATTTACATCTAGATTTTGGTAGAGTTTGCAGCAAGCTTTTGGCAGTCAATGAAGTTGAGTTCGGCATTTTATCAACAAACAGATGGACAGTTTGAGAAGACTATTCAGACGTTAGAGGACATGCTTAGGGCTTGTGTTCTTGATTGGAGAGGAGATTGGGAACACCATCTAGCTCTTGTGGAATTTGCATACAATAATAGTTTCCACTCGAGTATAGGTATGGCGCCATTTGAGGCTTTGTATGGGAGACCTTGTAGATCCCCATTGTGTAAGGAAGAAGCAGGAGATCGACATTTGGTTGAGCCGGAAGTGGTACAGGAAAGATCGGCGAAGATCCAGTTGATTGTGCAAGGATTGAAGATAGCTCAAGATCGTCAAAAGAGTTATGCGGATTTGAGGAGAAGGACTTGGCTTTTGAGGTAGGAGACCATGTTTTTCTCATGGTGTCACCAACCAAGGGTGTAGTGAGATTTGGGAAGAGAGGTAAGTTGAATCCTAGATTCATTGGACCCTTTGAGGTATTGAGGAAAATGGGGAATGTGGCATATCAGCTAGCTTTGCCACCATCCTTGGCAGGAGTACACCCGGTTTTTCATGTATCCATGTTGAGAATGTATGTTCGGGATCCGGCTCATGTGATTAGCTACGAACCGATGCAGTTTCAGCCAATTTTGTCTTATGCGGAGCAGCCTGTAGAGATAATGGATCAGAACGTGCAAGAGTTGAGGTCGAAGTCCATTCCTTTCGTGAAAGTTTGATAAAGGAATTTCTCACATGAAGAAGCAACTTGGGAACTTGAAGATATGATGAATAAGCAATATCCATCGTTGTTCGGTAAGTGGTCTAACTCAATCATCGAGGACGAAGATTATTTTAAGGGGGAGAGGGTGTAGTGCCCTAGTTTTTGCTGGATTGAATGATGCAATTGTGTATGTGTTTTCTGCATTTGACAATATACTATAACTTTGATGAACTTGACGTCAATATCTACTGACGTTGACTACAGTTAGCGGCATGATCCATTGTTGTCTACTGTCTATTAATGACAGGGGATTGTGCCGTTTATTATTTTCTTGAATATTTACTTTTTCGGGCAAATAAGTCAATGACATGATCGATGGACGTCTACTGCATGGTCGATGACAACAGGGGTTGACGTTAACCTGACTTGTCAGTTTTTGTTGTTACCGTTCCGAGGAGAAGAGATCGGCTGTTTCGAAAGCATTTAATAGGAAGATCGGGGCGTTTCTGGTTCAAGGGCTAGGATTGAGGCTTAGATGATCCATAGGAATCCTTATAAGACCTCGGTTTGTCCATTGGGAAAGGGGTTTTGCGTTTTCTTGGAGGAGGGAAAAGAGGGCGGAAGGAAAGGGTTGTAGAGCCTTGTTCGTGCGATCTGGAGCAAGTTGAACCAAGGGAGAACTTCAAGGATCGTGAGTAGAAGAATCTCCAAGCGTGGGTGCTGTGCTAAAGGCCAGATTGGGCGATTGAAGACGGAGTGAAGGACTGCCTTGTTGCCAAGGCAAGCATCTTCAAATCTTTCTTCATCACTCCAGAAGGAGGGTTAGAGGCAAGTAGCATGGGGGAATGGTTTAGGATATTACATTCTTTAGATTTTCCATTTTTACATATTTTAAACCCATGAAATAAAATGTCGGAAAGGGTTAAAGTTCTGTCACTTCATGTGCAGTTTTCTGCATCTTCTAGTCGAATGAACTAAACGTCCACATCGACCGCCGTTTAATTCATGTAAACGTCAAGCTTTGGACGCCTACTATATATAACAGTGCTATGTGCCACTGTCAACTGATGTTAATGACATAGTATGTTGACGTTAACCTGTGTAAAAGTCACATACCTTGCCGTTAAGTTCATCAGTGTTGTTTTCTGCCAAGATTCTAATGTTCTGTTCATTTTATGTAATCTATGCATGAGTAGGGTGTTCGGTTAGACTCTGTCAGGTATGAATTGTTATGTTACGTAGCAGGAAATAGTGGAAATGATGTATGATATTTTAAAGAATTTTCTTTGCTTAATTAAATAGAAAAAATAGTTACAAACTGATCCATGTTGTGATGTATTAATTGGGATTCATACTGCTGTTGGATGGAACTTCAGAACCATTGTGCTCAGTCTTTACACAGAAAATTGCATGATCCTTCACTGTTGTACCATGCTAATTAGTTCAAGTTTATGAGAATTAATCATGAAAAATGATACATAACTCATAAAATTATTAAAATTTACATGTGTGAAGAATGATTTGAGTGAGAATTTATGTCAAAATTTTGGAATTTTCTGAGGCCGTACACACTGTTATGATTTTCTAACTGAAAAGAATGTGCATAGAAATCAATTAATGGAGAAAAGAGCATGAATGATAAACCATTATGAAATCATTATAGGCAGTGTCATGTCAGGTTACTATTGTGTAGTAGAGTAATGACTTCAGAAGAAAGAAAATGTATTATGTAATCTTGCATATAGTTTAACTAGTTATGCATGAATTTATGAATTGCATAAAGTAATTTCATAATTGCATGAAAACATGTATATTATATTTCTGAAATAATATGTCCATAAGACATTACTATTATAGAGATGTCTACATGGAACTACACCATGAAATGCCCCTATGGTAATGGTTAACCTACATGAATCCGTGAGCAACGGATTGAAATCCTGGAGGTAGACATATTCTACTGGCTAAGGGGGGAATGACTTTCCCCAGTATTGCGCAATAACCAAGACTTATCACTATTTTTCCTAGGTGATAAGTGAATGTTTTTTGTACATGATCTCTATAATAGTGGGGCTATGTCTTGGCAACTATTCTTACACGATAAATGATTACATGCTATATGTCAAATGAACTACACGCTACATGTTAATTGACTACATGCTATATGATGAATGACTACATGTACAAGATATAAACTACATGTTACATGATATGGATTATATGCTACATGAAATTGATTACATGCTACATGACATTGAATACATATTATAAGACTTGACTATATGCCATGCCACATGAAAATGTTTAAATCATTTGTTTTACTATGAGATGTAAGCCACATATTACATGAAATCATTTTATTCTTCATGATGAATAACCATGCCATGTATAGATTGATTGCCAAATGAATTAGAGCATGTTGATAGGAAGATATTTGGTATCAAGGATAAGAAAAGAAATAAGCTATCATGTTTTAAAGTTACTATATGATAAATCTTGAACTGTCTTTCCTTGTTGCTTGCTGGGTCTAGTAGACTCACACTTGATTAACATTTCAGGAGAGATTGATGATACTCAAGACTTAGTACACTCTGATTCGGAGCGTGAGGATGTGGAGGCGTAGTTCTTTCCTTTGTATGTGTGTTGAGAGAGACTATGTATGTGAGAATAAGTTGTACTTTGAGCATTATGTATTTGGACTTATGAACTGTTATAACTTTGGACTATTGTAACTTCTCCTTTTATGCTTTGGACTTGGTATTTGAATGCAATGTTGATTGAAAAATTTAGTTCCATATTCCGCTGCAACTTGTTGGAATTTAAATTTGTCATTTATGTATATCTCAATCTGAACTGATTATTGTTGGATATTCTCCACTATAACACCTCTATTGGATCCAATGTGAGTCGGAACAACTGTACTGGGTGCAAGAGGGGCGTTACATTGACCATTTTAATATGGGCTATTAAACAACAGTCGATGGAGGATTTTGTTCTCCCATCGAGGTATGCCCTTCAACAATCAATTGTGAGCTTCATCAGAAATCGATGTGGTTCTTGAACGCCCATGGAAGGGGGCCTTGTCCTCCCATCATAATTGGACTACCTAGAGACTTTGATATGGGCAAGGATTTGAAGAATCTGTACATGGAACTGACCCTTGACATTTCACCTTAGGAGTTAATAAAAAGGCATGGCCATGGTATGGTGGGTCTATCCTTTTTCAGACCAAGTCAAGGGTAAGTATGACAAGGGTATGACCTGAAGTATGAGAAATCTTGGCTGTCTGTCCTTCTTGCATACCAAGTCAATATTAAGTATGGCAGAGTATGGTTTGGGCGTGGCCTATCTATGTCCAGATTGGACTTTCTGTCTCCTTCTGTCCCTTATATAGGAATAAAGAAAGAGTCCTAAATGTGACCAAAGACCCCTTAAATAAGCCTTATGGCCCTTCTTGGCCGAACCTTATGATTTTCCTATCCAGAAGGCAGTTTGGAGCCTTTCCCTCTACATCCCATTTGCCTTAACCTGAATAGACCCAAGGGTAATCTTGGAGCTTGAGAGCTTCCCTTCTACCCTTCCTTGAAAGCAACTTGCTGAAGAAGCTTGGAGGCCTGACATAATGGAAAACTCAAAGCTAGAGGGATGATCATGCAGCTTGGAGCTTGCAAGAGTTCTTGTCAAGTCCCGAGAATTACGTAGCGGAAATAATTGGATTAAATTCGATATTCCGAGAAGTGAGCAGTCGGCAAATAAGCCTTTAGCTAGCGAGCATGAGATGTGTATCAACACAAACGTAAGGGCCCATATAATGAACATAGTCAACTCTTCTTGATTAACTCATAATGTTGAATACAACTCCATTGACATTAAATTATAATGGCTCAAGAAAAGGGAAAATTACATATATCCTCATTACCTACTACAATAGTCTAACTCTCAAAGTAAACTAATGGTAGACGCTGTGGTTGGAACATGCTCATCACTCTGACGCATTCCCATCAAAATCATGTCCTTCAGCTTCCTCTTCAATGTCACCTATGATGGTGAAAAGTTGGGAATGAGCAAACTAACTCAGTAGGATTTATATCTTAATGTGTGATCAATGATATAAGTGATTAACAATTTAGAACGAGGCTGGCATGATTAACTCGATATGCATGAATGATAAACTCATATAAATACGATACATGAACAAGATAGATTGAACAATGGGGATTGAACTTAGATTAATGTAACAAGATAGCAGTAGTAGTAGAACACTATGTATAAGCACGCAAGATATCACTTAATTATAAGAACACATGATGTCAATAGCTTGCAAGAACATAGGATGGCCATATCACGCAAGCAAGCACGCACGCATGTGGGAGAACGTTTATCACTTAACACTTAATGAGGTACAAAGCCATTAACGTGCACTAAGGATCTATGCCACATTGGAATGCACATTAGAACACATGTATGTGGATATTGTATCTAGCATTAAACACGACACTTTCCCAGCGCAGATGCAATGCCAGTAATATTTATACCCCATGGTTAACAATATATTTATGACTCACCATCATTGGGGCAAGACTGGAGCCCTTGGATAGTCACCGTGCTCGGTCAGCATCTATCGATTTTCAAATGTAGATACTGTGACGGCCCTGGGTACTTATGCCCAATAAGGCCCCATATCCAAATCCGCCTCCCGCGAACGGACTGAAGTCTCGCAAGGGATAGCTCGTACATGTGTCCAGTAAGAATATAAAACACAACCACAACAGTATAAGACACAAGAAAGCACATGTGCTCATACCTGCATAACACTTTACAACTGTCCCATTAAATTATTACATGTCCAAATTAAAAAGAGTACAACTACCTGGGGCATACCCCGAGGGAGCACAAGCTCACACAACTCAACTAACACTATTGCTGGTGGTACAAGTCTGCCACAACATCTTCGCAAGCCATACCAATGGTAATCCCTAAAAAGAACTACAGCGGAGTGAGCCTCAACGAGTCATCGGCTCAGTAGGGGACCACCCAAAACCACACCCAACACAGGAGAACCTCAAGCCCAGCTGGTCTCATTGGAAACATTGATAGCCAACCCATTACATGATCACAACAAAGCATAATTAACAAATACTAAACATAATTACATCAGTTTATGTAAATCCCAAAAAAGAGGAGGAACAACACCACTAGTCCGCTCAACAACAGCAGTGCCTAGGCCACAAGCTTCACGGGCACACCACCTCAAGAACTAGTCGCCTAAGTTGCAAGCCACACAGGCAAACCACTGCCTAGGCTACAAGCTTCAATGGTGAACCTCAAACACGTGGGTAACAGGATTGCTAATCAAGAGTTAGTCTTTTATACCCTTAAACCGCGATATATCGAATGTCACACTTAAGTAACATGACTGGCTGCCACGATGCCAATCTATCACACATTAAAACCTTATTCGGAAGTTTACCCAAGGAAGGGTAAAACACAGCAAGTGGAAGGTCTCACCACATGACCTCCACGGAGCACAGCTCCACTACACCACCTAAAAAGGCTGGTACACAATGTACCACCACAAACCACTACCCACACTGGGTACAGGTACCTAGTACCACGAGGTACCACTACAGAAACCACAAGTAAGCTTGTGCCACAACTAGGCACACTATGGAAAGACAAACCACAACCTCAACTGTGTCAACACCAGGGCACACCTCAACGAGTAAAACCTCAACCCGCGAGTCACACACACACGAGCCACAGCCAGCGGCAAAGCACGAGTCGGAAAGGAACGACGCCACCACACGGGAACGGACTACTGGTTCATGATGCTAGAATCCAACTCGGACAGCATAGCACCAGAACTACCTCTCAGTCTCGCGGCCACAGACGTAAGGTCCAGCTGCCGCTCCACAACCACAAGTAAATCTAAAGAACTATGGAGACCAACCAAACCACCACACCTGTGGACCACACTGCCGTAGGCCCATGCTTGGCACCTTTAGAGACTCTGGACTGAGCCCTCTAAAGTGAGGCACTGGAAACTAGGACTAGTCGGGGCCCAGTACGTCTACCAGTGTCCGTAACCCCGCAACTACGAGCGCGCTACAAGAGACCAAACAACAAACTCTCATAAGTCACTGCCCTCTGTCAGACGACAACACTCCCCGAGAGCGATGGTGTCCAGGAAGACGACAAGACCTCGACGGTACCACTATACCGGGACAAGCCCTGAGCGCACACACGTGCCTAGCTCACACAGAACCTGGGGCACCCAACTGAAGAGGTATTCTAGAATAGGCGCCAGACCACCACACTCGGCAATGCACAAACCACGACATATCTATATATATATATATATATATATATATATATATATATATATATATAACATATTCTTTATTATAAACCGCGGTACAAGTGTCGGGAATAGCTTGTCCTTGGTCACCCTATGACCTACAAGCTAACCCACACAAACACACATATAATCCACGGTAACCAATCATAACCTGGCCTATCATTGGTCATCATGTGACCTCCTTGCCACATAAATACAATATACAATATTTACACACCAACTCTTAACCTTACTCACATTATACTAGTAAAACCATCTTTATCAACCTATAAAAGACGTCACAAGACTGAAGCTAGGTTCACGCCGGAACCTCATTGCCCAGCCACCACCAAGAACACACAGACACCACAAAAACACCATACTAATTACATAAACAACACACTAACCATGTGGGCAACACACTCACAAAACGCTACAGGTGCCAATGCACCACTCACCAAAACCCTACACTTCAAATACCGATAATCAGATTACCAAATCACCGTAACCATGCAAAGCAGGACCTCACGACTGAGGTCGTGACGTGAGGGAACGTCGCCTTCAAATCGCGACACCCCGATCTGTCGTGTTAGGGAATCCTAACACGATGGGTCGGCCTGTCATGACCTGATCGCAACAGGAGGGTCCGTCACCTTCTGGACGCGACACCCCGACATGTCGCGATCGCACACCTTATCGTGACGGGTCGGCCTGTCACATCCTTGTCGCGACAGGGGGTTCTGTCGCCTTCACAGACAGAAACCCTAATCCAGACTGCTCACTGTGGATTACCACCCCAAACCATGCAAACCACGTTTAATTCTCGTTTTTCATGCTTTAATGAATACCCTAACATGGTATCTACTGTTCTTAAAGCATTAAACAATTCAAACATGCTCCACTGGCAATCCACGCAACAAGGTAAGGTGGAAACTCCCTACATCCACGAACAAAACACAAACCGGCTACGACATGATGTCTCCCCCACTCCATACGACGTCCTCGTGTCGAGAGCACGTCGAAATCTACGCCGGACTGCTGAATCACCCGAAGAAACAGCAGTAGCTCCTTCCCTGGTTGAGCAGAGCTTGTGAAAGCTCTGTTCGGCCAACCTTCTTTAAAAACGCACATCAGTTGGGAACGCGACGTGGACCTGCATCGCGACCTGATCGCGACGTAGAAGGTCGTCGCCTTTCCACTCCCGACGTCAGCAAGCCCTACCCTGCGCGTGACACGCAGCGCGCATGCAGACGTTGACCCAACCAGCGGCAACAAGAATGCAACCACCAGGGCCGTCGCGTTCAGAACGCGACGCACACCCCTATCGCGTTCACAACCAGTGAACCAAAGGGTGCTCTGGGCCTAACCTGCTGGCCCACTAAGCCTTGCGCAACACTCAGAAACCACGACCGAGGCCCAATGACCCCATATTGGTCATGAGCACCACAACAAAGCCAATAAATGCAGATCTGAATGACCACTAAACGACGATCCACGAGGATCTGAAAAATGCGCTACGTTACATTACTATCACCTAAAAAGGAATGTCATCCTCGACATTCAAAACAAACCATAATAAACCGGACTATCACCTTAAAAGAAACAAAGCCATATACATAACAAGTTGGATACGCTTCCTTTGCATCTTCCTTTCAAACTATCTATGCTAACTGATCCATCTATCCATTTCCATGCTTGTTCTGCCTTTCCTTTCCTTTTTAATTTATTCCACAACCGCTTTATTCCGTGGAATCAATTCACCATTCCTTACCTTTCGACTGTAAGCAATTCTACCCTGCAGTTATCA
Source organism: Colocasia esculenta (assembly GCA_014218235.1). Classification (NCBI taxonomy): domain Eukaryota; kingdom Viridiplantae; phylum Streptophyta; class Magnoliopsida; order Alismatales; family Araceae; genus Colocasia; species Colocasia esculenta. The sequence continues at coordinate 79,672,005 of CM024763.1, read as the reverse complement.
CTTTATCTCCTTGGACTCAACCTACTTCCACATTTTCTTGGTTGTGTTTGCAACATTTCTTTCTGGGCCTTTTTTCTTACTCAAATCCTTTTTTTTTTTTTTAACTTTACGCTGCTACCTTTAAATGCTCTACCGTACTAAACCCTGCTTAAATTTTCGGATTTCTCAGTGTCGTTCTATTATCTGCGTGTCATTACTAACCATTACTTTGCTTTATCTATATTCATGTTTTTCAATTGCTTTTCTTGTAAAATTTGCATTATCACCTTTGGATTTTTTGCCTCCTCTGATCATTCTGCAGCAGCAGATTTAACTCATATTTGACAAGGAACCCTTGCCTCTCTACTCAACTGTGCACAAACCTTAAACTTTCTTTTAATTATTTAACCGTCAGATAACTTATGAATATCCAGCTTTCCATAAATTCTGATCTCATATCTAACTTTACTGGCTTCTCAATTTATCTTATTTATCCACTTAATGCTGACACGAAATGTTGGTATTTCTAATATGCTTTTCTTACTATTTCTATTTTAATCGAACCACTTACTTCATTTTTAAATTCTGCCATACCACTAGAAACATTTCTTGCTTTAAATCATACTTTCCAATTGACATTACATTTCTCTATCATATAATATTACCACTTAATTGACTCTACCCATATTCTATCTTCTACTATATTTGTACCACACTAAATTCTGAATCTTGTCATAGTATTATTGATATACTTCCCCTTTATATATTTTCTTCGCTTCAAACAATATTCTCTGATTAACTCAACAAATCTAACTCATATCTTTTCAAAATTTCCATTCTCACTGCTGCACATACCTGAAGATTTGCCTTACCTTTACCCAAACCTTGCTGAATTATATGATATCAAATTTCAACATTTCTTTACCACTAAAATGATCATACTGCTCCTCACTTTTCCTGTTCCCTTTTGCTATACTTTAATCTGCTCGCTATTCCTTAACTAATTTATTATGACTTTACTTCAAATTTTGGAAATATTCTTATAACATAATTCATTTATTCATCTAGATCATCTTACTGCACACCATTACACAGATTCCTACTGCACATTTCTTGAACCATCTGATTATCGCTATTCTATAATCTGCCACACTCTTTTTCCTCATCTGGTCATTAATACTAGACATTATATTTACTACCAATAATATAATACCATTTCTGCAAAATATTTCTCTTAACTATTCTGCTAACTGACTAGTCTCAAGGTGCCATTCATACTGTAATCCCTCTTATTAGAATATTGTCATAGCTATAAACTGAAACTATTTCCTTTAAACACAATAATTTACTCTACCTAATTCCTTTATTCCCATTGCTGATTTACTGCCAATCATAAACAATTTCACTGTTACGACTCATTTACAAATATCCATTCACAATCTACTTTGTTGTTCCTCATTAGTTCTCAATGGACTTAACCCTCTCTTTTTTTTTTCTATTCCGACTTGCATAACTCCAACTTACTCTAATTATTTAGCTTTAACCTTAATATGTTTCCGACTTCAACTTTCCTTTTCCATTCCCACCAACTACACATAATTACTGATGCAACCTTACACAAGTCTCCCTGCGAAATCTTTACCCACTACCTCTTACTAAACAGACATCTCTTCACACACTTACATGGGTCTCCATATTACATTTTCTATTATCCTCATTATTCATAATAGCACTGCCCTTAAACTCTTTACTACAACTATTTCTAATCACAAATCACACTTAATAACCATCTGAATCACTATTCCCCTACTTGCCAGCATCTCACCTCAAGTAAAACTATTTCACTCAATTATTTCAAACCTAACATGCCACTAATCATGTTATTATCCAAATTGTTCCTTAACACTTTATTAACATAAATCTCAACCTCAATGACTGTCTCTGCTACAGTTCTCAACCACAATTCACCTATTTAACAGCCCTAGTCACACAGCCCTATTCCTCATCATAACACTATTCCCTCTGCTATTCCATCACATCACTACCTTATACCTATCTCTGCCAACTCTGATCCTCACTAAGACATTCTCACTGGTTTTCATGAGTGAATTCACTATTCCCTTCAATTTTCTCTATTGAGAACCTTTAATCAACTATACTTTAACCGCAACTGGCACCCTATTAACCACTCACACTACACCACTAACCATACCATTCCTCTGCCATTACCCATAGCTACAAATCTGACCAACTATACACATAATTCACATATCAAAACTCACGTGAAAACCGTACTAAAAGCAACAGAAACCACAGACTAACTACTAGCAATGGACATTAATCCATGTATTGGGACATTGTAATCTTAATGTCTTTTCATATCCTAACTGGACCATGCTCTGATACCAACTGTGACGGCCCTGGATACTTATGCCCAATAAGGCTCCATATCCAGTTTTGCCTCCTGCAAACAGACCAAAATCTCGAAAGGGATAGCTCGTACATGTGTCCAGTAAGAATATAAGAGACAACAACAATAGTATAAGACACAAGAAAGCACATGTGCTCATACCTGCATAACAATTTACAACTGTCCCATTACATTATTACATGTCCAAATTAAAAAGAGTACAACTACCTTGGGCATACCCCGAGGGAGCACAAGCTCACAAAACTCAACTAACACTACTACTAGTGGTACAAGTCTGCCACAACGTCTTCGCAAGCCATACCAACGGTAAACCCTGAAAAAAACTGTAGGGGAGTGAGCCTCAACAAGTCACCTGCTCAGTAGGGGACCACCAAAAACCACACCCAACACAGGAGAACCTCAACCCCAGCGGGTCTCATTGGAAATACCGATAGCCAACCCATTACATGATCACAAGAAAGCATAATTAACAAATAATAAACATAATTACATCAGTTTATGTAAATCCCAGAAAAGAGGAGGAACAACAGGACTAGCACAGCACCACTAGTCCGCTCAACAACAGTAGTGCCTAGGCCGTAAGCCTCACAGGCACACCACCTCAACAAATAGTCGCCTAAGCTGCAAGCCACACAGGCAAACAACTGCCTAGGCTACAAGCTTCACTGGCGAACGTCAAACACGTGGGTAACAGGATTGCTAATCAAGAGTTAGTCATTCATACCCTTAAACCACGATATATCGAATGTCACACTTAAGTAACAGGACTGACTGCCACGATGTCAATCCATCACACATTAAAACCTTATTCGAAAGTTTACACAAGGAAGGGTAAAACACAACAAGTGCAAGGTCTCACCGCATGACCTCCACGGAGCACAGCTCCACTACACCACCTAAAAAGGTTGGTACACAATGTACCACCACAAACCACTACCCACACTGGGTACATGTACCTACTACCACGAGGTACCACCACAGAAACCACAAGTAAGCTTGTGCCACAACCAGGCACACTATGGCAAGACAAACCACAGCCTGAAGCTAAATGTTGACGGTGCTTTTAACAAGCAGTCTGGTGAAGCTGGAGGCGGTGGTATCCTCAGGGACCACAATGGGGACATGCAATGGGCTTTTGCTACCCCCTGCCATGATCTGAAAACCAGTCTTGCTGCTGAGGCCCTCACATTAAGGGATGGACTGCGGTTGTGCTCCAAAATGGATGCCAGTGAGGTGCAGATTGAGATTGATTCCTTAAACCTTGTGCATATTGTAACCACACAAACCCCCAGGCCGTGGGATCTCTCCTTCATTTTGCAGGAGATTGTTGTTGCTGCTGCTAAGGTCAAGGCTGAGATCATGTATGCCCCGAGGAAAGGTAACAAGGTGGCGGACTGCCTTGCAGAATTTGCTATTTCTTGTGCTTGTTTCACACTTTTGGACCGTTGGGCTGACCTCCCCAGCAATGTAATGGATTCCTGCCGCCATGATAAGGTAGGACATCTGCCCAGGAGCCCCGAGTCCCTTTTGTACTCCTCCCCATCCCCCCTTTCAGCACACTCTTAATGAAATTATCCTTAGCCGCTTGGTGAAGGTAGTGGCACCCTCAGTAGTGAGGGCGTCCCTACCCTCTCTTCTAAGTTCGGATAGATTGAAAAAATAAAAAAACCACAGCCTCAACTGTGTCAACACCAAGGCACACCTCAACGAGTAAAACCTCAACCCGCGAGTCACACACACACGATCCACAGCCAGCGGCAAAGCACGAGTCGGAAAGGAACGACGCCACCACATGGGAACAGACTACTGGTTCATGACGCCAGTATCCAACCTGTACAACACAACATAAGAACTACCTCTCAATCTCGCAGCCACAAACGTAAGGTCCAGCTGCCGCTCCACAACCACAAGTAAAGCCAAAGAAATATGGAGACAAACTAAACCACCACACCTGTGGACCACACTACCGCAGGCCTATGGCTGGCACCTTTAGAGACTCTGGCCTGAGCCCTCTAAAGTGAGGCACTGGAGACTAGGACTAGCGGGGGCCCAATACGTCTACTGGAGTCCGTAACCCCCCAGCTACGACCGCGCTACAAGCGACCAAACAACAAACTCTCACAAGTCGTTGCCCTCTGCCGTCTTTCCCTCTGCCGGATGACAACTCACCCCGAGAGCGAGGGTGTCTAAGAAGACGACAAGACCTCGACGGTACCACTGTACCGGGACAAGCCCCGAGCACACACACGTGCTGGCTCACACAGAACCTGGGGCACCCAACTGAAGAGGTATTCTGAAATAGGCGCCGGACCACCACACTCAACAATGCACAAACCACGACATATATATATATATTATATATATATATATATAATATATATATATATATATATATACTTACATATTCTTTATTATAAGCCATGGTACAAGTGTCAGGAATAGCTTGTCCTCGGTCACCCTATGACCTACAAGCTAACCCACATAAACACACATATAATCCACGGTAACCAATCATAACCTGGCCTATCATTGGTCATCATGTGACCTCCTTGCCACATAAATACAATATACAAAATTTACACACAAATTCTTAACCTTACTCACATTATACTAGTAAAACCATCTTTATCAACCTATAAAAGACGTCACAAGACTGAAGCTAGGTTCACGCCGGAACCTCACTGCCCAACCACCACCAAGCACACACAGACACCACAAAAACACCATACCAATTACATAAACAGCACACTAACCATGTGGGAAACACACTCACAAAACGCTACAGGTGCCAATGCACCACTCACCAAAACCCTACACATCAAATACCGATAATCGAATAACAAAATCACCGAAACCATGCAAAGCAAGACCTTACGACTGAGGTCGCGACGTGAGGTAACGTCGCCTTCAGATCGCAACACACGCAACTAGGTAAGGTGGAAACTCCCTACCTCCATGAAGAACACGCAAAACGGCTATGGCATGACGTCTCCCCCGCTCCATACGACGTCCTCGCGTCGAGAGCACCACGAAATCCACGCCGGAATGCCAAATCACCCGAAGAAACCAACCTTCTTTAAAAACGCACAGTGGTTGGGAACACGACATGGACCTGTATCGCGACCTGATCGCGACGTAGAAGGTCGTCACCTTCCCACTCCCGACGTAAGCAAGCCCTGCCCTGCGCACAATACATGGCGCGTATGCAGACGTCGACCCAACCAGCGGCAACAAGAACGCGACCACCAGGGCCGTCGGATTCAAAACGCAATGCACACCCCCATCACGTTCACAACCAGTGAACCAACGGGTGCTCTGGGCCTAACCTGCCGGCCCACTAAGCCCTGCGCAACACTCGGATGTTGAGTTCAGTGTGTTTTGGAATTCCTAAAGTTGTATTTTAATGATGACCAATGGACATCACTCATACCTTGATTTTGATGATGACATATTTAACATGTTATACATTTTATACATATCACAACAATGCTTAAACAACATATTTTGATGTTCAATATCTCACATTTTAATGATAATATCTTGTATTAATGGTTTACACTTTATATTTTCAGGTTTACACAAATTTGACACAGTGGTATCGACATAGTCCACCTATGTGTCGACACTAGCTGACTTTCCCAGAAGCATGTTTTGAGAGAAGCAACTAGCGGTGTCAACACAGTCCACCTGTGTGTTGACACTAGATGACTGTCCCAGGAAGCAGTCAGAACAGTTGAAGCCAGTGGTGTCGACACAGTCTGCCTGTGTGTCGACACACTTCGACTAAAGCTCAAAAACGAGAATTTTTCTAGACACGTGGCTGCTTAGGAATCAGGGGATTTGACCTAGATTTCCATGCCCATGCACCCCAAGGCACTTTATGGACATATGGGGCTATAAATACCCATGATCCTTGTACCCCAAAGGGAATGAAGCCCATACAACTCCCAGAAAACCTTTTTGGCGGCAAAAGGGGCTCTTCCAAGTCTTGCTCCATCTCCAGAAGCTGCAGGCCAACCTTTCAAGAGGAAGGACATGGGATTCAAGGCCAATCTCTGGAGAGAAGTGTGATGTGCTGAGAAAGGGAGCAGATCAACTGAAGAGCAGCAGTAGAAGAAGAGTTTCTGGCAATTCAGATGCCAGTGGAGAAGAGCATCGAAAATTGAAGCGGATCTTCATCGAATTCTTTCAAGTCTCATCAATTCAAGCTTCTGTAAGACCTCTTCACCAAGGAACATCCAATCTACATCTATTTTTCCCATTTCTTGGATTGTTCTTCTCACTTGTCTGTGAGATCTGTGCATGAAGTTCTGTACATATTTCTATGTACGATTGAGTCTGTGAATCAGATCATTGCTAGAGGATCTGATTTCTTTTGTGTTTGATCTAGCCTTTTGTGGTTTGAGCCATCATGCTCAATTTGGAGTCATTGTGCTCCTTGTGTGGTTTGAGCCGTCGTGCTCAATTTGGAGTCATTGTGCTCCTGTTGTGGTTTGAGCCGTTGTGCTCAGTTTTTGGAGTCGTTGTGCTCCAGCTTGTGTGTTTGAGCCGTCGAGCTCAAGGGTGTTTGGAGTCGTCGTGCTCCGGTGTGAGTTGTACTCTTTTGAGTAGTGGAGTCTCACTGTGTGAGGGGTGGATGTAGGAATGACTGGTGTGATTTTCGAACCACCTAAAAATCCTTTGTGCAATGGTTTGATCTACTTGTCTGCGCTAGATGCTTGCACAAGATTTCTCTTTCACACTCAGTGTTTAATTGCTTCACACATAATCTACACTTACCCACACTTCAGATCAGTAAATTGTTTGTCTGAATTGATCTCTGATTCGAAGTAATTTTGAATTGCTTAAGCTTCCGCAGTAATTTGTGTCAGATCTATTCAACCCCCCTTCTAGATCTGATCCATCCGCCTATTCGATCCTATAATTGGTATCAGAGCGGGTTAATATCTATTTCTGATCTGATTTGATTGCTTCTGTTTGATCACTATGTTAATTGGTTGAATTGTTTACTTGCTCTTTCATTGTCTCTCATTGTGATTGATGGACTCTCGAGGATTTATAGCTGAGGGCCATTCCATTAATAGACCACCATTTTTTGATGGGTCTGATTACTCCTATTGGAAGAATCGCATGCAAGTTTTTCTAAGGGCATAAAACTATGAAATCTGGAAAATAGTTGATAAGGGTCCTTATGAAAATCTGGGAGATGAGGAGAATTGGACTAGAGAGTAGATTAGGAAAGCTACTCTTAATTATATTGCCATGAATATGATTCAGTGTGCTGTCCACCCTAAAGAATATTCAAGAATATCCATGTGTAAATCAGCTAAAGAAATGTGGGATAAACTTGAATTAATGTATAAGGAACATCTCAAGTTAGGGAAACCAAAGCAAGCATACTTGTTTCTGAATATGAATTGTTTATGATGTAATCTGATGAATCAATTTGTGAAGTGTTTGCTAGGTTTATGATAATTGTCAATGGACTGAAGTTACTAGGTAAGGAATACACTGATGCTGATCTGGTAAGAAACATTTTGCATTCTCTATCATCCATTTGGCACACAAAGGCTACACTGATTGAAGATTCTAAGGATTTATCCAAAATTTCTTTGGATGAACTCATAGGATCTTTAATGACTTATGAAATAAATCTGAAAAGAAGTGAAGAACATATGCTTAAATCTAAACCAGTAGGACTTAAGGCTTCATCAAGTAATAAAGAGAAAAATCAAGACAAATCAAGTTTTGATGAGTCTGAGTCTAATGAGGATGAACTTGCCCTCATGACTAGGCAATTCAGAAAATTTTTAAAATCAAGAAGAGGAAAATTCAATGGAAAGAAAAAAACTATTCCTCTGGTTAAAGGAATGCTTCTTCTTCAAATTTTAATGCTGGTAGAAGTCAAAAAACTGATGAAGGTATTATTTGCTACAGGTGCAACAAGATAGGACACATGAAGGGTGAGTGTCCTGAGATAAAAAAGGACAAATATAAGAAGAACAACAAATTGAAGAAGCCAAAAGCCATGATAGTAACTTGGTTGGATGAAGACCAAAGTGAAGATGAAGAAGAGAACTCCTCAAGTTCTGTAAATGAGGAGTTATGCTTTATGGCAAATAGCAGTGATGGAAAGGTAAGTCCTTCTTTTGAACAATATACTATTGAAGATTGGCAAGATACATATGCGGAGTTGGTTGAAAAATATTCTGAAATAAGAAAAGAAAATAAACATATGAAAAAGAAAATTGAAAATTTCATGCATGATACTTCCTTAAATAGAAGAATTTCTGAACTAGAAAATGAAATATCTGAACTTAATGAAGAAAGGAAGACCTTCTAAATGAAATTGATGAATTTAAAATTACATCTCAAAAGGCCAACAATGATTTTGAAAAGCTTTCTGAAAGAATGGAATTGCAACAAAAAGAAAAGTAACAAGCTATTGATGAAATTCAGAAACTTAAGAAGTTGTTGGGTGAAAAGGAACAAGTGATAAAAAACTTCACAAATGGAAAAGAAAATCTTGATGCATTGTTAGAACTTAGAATGAATGTTGAAAAACATGGACTAGGTTTCACCCCAGAAAAATCATTGAAGAATAAATCTGGTGAAAAGAAAGAAAAACCTTCAAAAATTCATTTGATAAAATTTGTCAAAAGTACTAGTCCAGAAAACAAAAATAAACAAGTGTCAAAGAAAACATCTGAAATAATCAAAAACCAAAGTGAAAAGAATATTTCCAATCAAAAGAAACAAAATAGGTCGACACACATTGAGGTTAAGTCGACACCAGATAACCACAAGTTCAAAACTGTGGCTGTTGAGTCGACACTACCTCAACACAGGTCGACCTACCCGTTTCTAAACAACAAAAAGATGTTTCACAAAAATTCAAATAAAAATCTGAAAAATCATAAAAACACAAAACAAACTTTCATGACGATTATTGATGATCCAAGACATCATATCAATCTAATTGGATTAATTCTTGGAATCAATGGTATCATAATCCTTATTCGTACCATTCACAATCGTTTTCTCCAAATTTTCCAAGATATCAACAGAATCCTTGGTTTGAATTTCCATACATGAACAATCATGCCAAAATGCATAATTTCCATGCTTATGAAAGGAAGAACACTGGTGTTTTCATTCCAAATCAGAATGTTAAAATGCTAAAATGGGAAATCATTGCTGAAACAAAATAAAAACCAAAAACAACTCAAATATGCATCAGAAAAGATTTATTGTTTTTGCTCAAACAAACTGATGGTCCCAACAATGTTTGGGTACCAAGATCTTTTCTTCTCTAATCTGATTTATGCAGGAAGGTCGTGCACCTAGCTCCAATGTATGGTTTCTTGATAGTGGGTGTTCACGACACATGACAGCAGACAAAACAAAATTTTCATTTCTGATTGAAAAGGAAGGAGGATCTATCACATTTGGAGGTAAAAATTAAGAGAAAATCATTGGATCTAGAAAGGCTGGTAAATCCTCCTCAAACTCAATTGAAAATGTTCTGTTAGTTGAGGGTTTAGACTACAATCTTTTGAGTATAAGCCAATTGTGTTACAAAGGTCACAAGGTTGTTTTTGAATCTGATTTCTGCAAAATAATTGATTCTTCAACTGAAAAAATAAAATTCTTTGGTAAAAGAGAAAACAATGTCTACATGATGAATCTTGATAAAAACTTTGCTGAAAACATTTGTTTGGTGACAAATAAAAATGAAATTGCATGGACATGGCACAAAAGACTTGGTCATGCAAGTTTCAACACAATAAATAAACTCTTAAGGCTAAATCTGGTTAATAGAGTTCTTTTTATCTTTTCCAAATGTTGAAAATCAACTTTGTGGGATATGTGCTCAAGGAAAACAAACCAGAAAATCTTTTAAAATTTTCAATGATGTACTCACTTCTAAGCCACTAGAATTACATCATATGGACCTTTTTGGGCCAACAAGAATTCTTAGTCTTAGTGGTAAAAGATATGGATTTGTCATCATTGATGATTTTACTAGATAAACTTGGGTCATATTTCTATCCTACAAAAGTAATACTTGTTTAGAATTCAGGAATTTCTACACCACTGCCTTAATGGGTTTTTCACATAAAATCAAATCCATTTTGACTGATTATGGGGGAGAATTTGAGAACAAAGCTTTTTATGATTTATGTGCTGAACTAAACATTTTTCACAAATTCTCTTCTCCAAGAACTCCAGAACAAAATGGAGTTGTGGAAAGGAGGAATAGAACTCTGGTGGAAATGGCTAGATTTATGCACTTGGAAAGTAAATTTCCTAAATTCTTCTGGGCTGAAGCTGTGAACACAGCAAATCACATCTTGAACAGAGCATTGGTCAGACCAAAAATCAGAAAAAACCCTATGAACTTTTGAAAAACAAAAGGCCAACTCTATCTTATTTTAAAATCTTTGGTTGCAAGTGTTTTGTACATAACAACAATAAAGAAAATCTTGATAAATTTGATGTCAAAAGCCATGAAGCCATTTTTCTTGGCTATTCAGAAATTTCTAGAGCTTATAGAGTTTACATTCTCAAGAATAAAACTGTGGAGGAATCTCAACATGTAGTTTTTGATGAAAACTCATATCAAACTAATGACTCTACATCTTGCAGGGTCCCTCAAAATAATGAAGAGGATGACTTCATTGTCGAATCTTCACCAACTGTTGAAGAGGATGAAGATCCATTTGAAAATCTGGACAATCAATCACCTACCACAAGTGGTTCAGGTAATATTATTCCAGAACTGAATGCATCCCAAGAGGTAATTCCTGAAAACAGATTTTTAAGAGATCATCCAATTGAGAATGTAGTTAGTAATGTACATGATAGAGTTAGAACTAGATCATCTTTTCTAAATGCAATAAATGAAGACCGACTAGCACTAATTTCCCAAATTGAACCCAAGTCAATTGATGAAGCTCTGACTAGTAAGGATTGGATCAATGCAATGCATGATGAACTTCATCAATTTGACAGAAATCAAAGGTGGAAATTAGTACCTAGACCTAGTGACCAATCTGTTATTGGTACTAGATGGGTGTTCAGAAATAAATTGAATGAAAATAGACAGGTTGTTAGGAATAAAGCTAGACTAGTAGCCAAGGGGTACAATCAGGAGTTTGGAATTGATTTTGAAGAATCATATGCCCCTGTAGCTAGACTAGAAGCTGTGAGAATATTTCTTACTTTTGCATCATCCCTGAAATTTAAAGTTTATCAAATGGATGTGAAGAGTGCTTTCTTGAATGGATACATCAAAGAAAATATTTTTGTAGCACAACCTCCAGGTTTTGAAAATCAAAATATCATGATCATGTTTTCAAACTCAATAAGGCTCTTTATGGTCTTAAGTAAGCTCCAAGAGCCTGGTATGACCATTTGAGCTCATTTTTATTGAATAAAGGTTACACAAGAAGTAATGTAGATCAAACCCTGTTTACAAGAATTGTCAATAATCAAATAATTGCTGTCCAAATCTATGTTGATGACATAATTTTGGGTCTACAAATAAAGAACTGTGTACTGAATTTGCTGATCACTTGAAAACTGAATTTGAAATGAGTTTGATGGGAGACTTACAATTCTTTTTGGGATTGCAAGTACATCAAACCAGTGAAGGGATTTTATAAGTCAATCAAAATATGTGAAAGAACTTCTGAAAAGATTTGACTTTCAGCACCTCAAGCATTTAAGCACACCAATGGCAATAAATGTAAGACTAGAGGAAGATTCATTTGGTCAGTCAGTAGATCCAAAGACCTACAGAGGTATGATTGGTTCTCTACTTTACGTCACCACCTCTAGACCAGATATTCAGTATAGTGTGTGTATGTGTGCTAGATTTCAAGCCAATCATAAAGAAAGTCACATGTTAGCTGTCAAAAAGATTTTTAAATATCTTGTTGGAACATGTGAACTTGGAATTTGGTATCCTTCTGCTTGCAAGTTAGATTTAATTACTTACTGTGATGCTGATTATGCTGGTTGTAAGCTTGATAGAAAAAAACTACTATGATATTGAAATAAGGCACCATTTTCTAAGGGATAAGGTGCCAAGAAATCTTTAAACTTCACTTCATTGAAACTGAAAAACAAGTTGTAGATATTTTCACTAAGCCTCTTCCAAACAAATTCTCATCTTTAAGAAGAGAGCTTGGTTTGTGCAAATTTCCACATTCTTGATATCTTCTATCTCTTTTTGCAGATAAAAGTCTTCATGTTCTTGCAAACAAATTTCTCACTCTCACATTGCATTGGTATTCTTGGTATATCAAATGGTGATTTGAAGAAAGACAAGTCAGGCTTGTCTGGACACTTTCACTATGCATGAGTGTATGTCTCCGCCAAGTATCAAGAGTCTTGTATGCAATTGTTGAGGGGGAGTCATTGTCTTTCAATAAAACATTCTTGTTCATTCCATTGCTATTTCTTCAATAATACTCATATTCACCTTGTGAGGGGGAGATACATGAAAGGGGGAGTCATTGTTACATTCCTTGACCTCACTTGTCTATCTTGAACCCCAAATCATCAGAATTTTGAGTCATTGTGCTATTTTCTTATGAGAGAATTAAGACATTGAAACTAAACTCATTGTGCATTTAGTTTAATTTCAAAGATTCATTATCATTTCAAGGTTAAGCAATCTTAATACTGAATGTCTTTAAAATGACTTACATAACACTTGTAGGCACATGAGTGGCTTTACTATTTAACATGTGCATGTTTAAGCTTCATTTTTACCACATGTTAAGAATAAATTTTCTAAATTCGTAGTCATGACTTTTTCTGGTCAAAGCAAACATATTCCGGCAAAATATCAAAAGAAAATGTTCAACAATCTGGAAAGATACAAACAGAGCAATGCAAATTATTGAACCACTGAGTAACCGGGCCATTTCACCTAAAAAGTGATTTGTTTCGCGTCAAAGAGTGGAAATCAAAATTTTCAACTCTGTATAAGATAATGAAAGTTAAACCACTGAGTAATCAGGAGGTCTTGCATCTGATCAATATGATCTCTTGCACTGAAAAGTGAGATTTAGCTAATTTATTCTTGTATTCTTTCCCAGTTTAAAAAAAATTGAAAGAAAATCAAATTGACAGGATGGAAAAGCTTAAGAGCTTAATAAAGTTCATGTATACTGAGTTTAGACCTATTATTCTACATTGTGTTAAAATTAAAGCTCCTAACATCCTTGTTAAATACTTTTGCTCACTCATATAGGTCACTTTACTTCACATTTGCATCATTATTTTAACCACATTCAGATCATTATATCTTGTAATACCTTGTGTTGAGTGTCTTTGTGATTAAACTTTGTTGCACAGTAACCAAAACACAATAACCTCTCTCATATGTCAATATCACTTTGCCTCATTTATTTTGATCAATTGTGACCATTCATTCCTCCATTTCATTTCTTGATCTCGTACAATCTTTGTTTCTCTCTCTTATCTATCTTTTTTATGCTGTCAAAAAGGGGGAGAAAGCTCTTTAAATGGGAGAAAGTTTCTTATGGGAGAAAGTTCAAAGGGTGAACATGGTCAAGGGGAGTTATTGCGGTCAAGGGAGTCAGGCTATTGGGAGATTGTGCATATATTTTGTCTTCATCAGAAAGGCGGAGAATGTTGGGTTGAGTGTGTTTTGGAATTTCCTAAAGTTGAATTTTAATGACAACCAATGAACATCACTCATACCTTGATTTTAATGATGACATATTGAACATGTTATACATTTTATACATATTACAACAATGCTTAAACAACATGTTTTTTATGTTTAATATCTCACATTTTAATTATAATATCTTGTATTAATGGTTTACACTTTATATTTTCAGGTTTACACAAATTTGTCACAGTGGTGTCGACAAAGTCCACCTGTGTGTCAACACTAGTTGACTGTCCCAGAAGCATATTCTGAGAGAAGCAGCCAGTGGTGTCGACACAGTCCACCTGTTGTCGACACTAGATGACTATCCCAGGAAGCAGTCAGAATAGTTTAACACAGTGGTGTCGACACACTTCGACTAATGCTCAAAAATGAGATTTTTCTGAACACGTGGTTGCTTAGGAATCAGGGGATTTGACCTAGATTTCCATGCCCATGCACCCCAAGGCACTTTATGGACATATGGGGCTATAAATACCCATGATCCTCGTACCCCAAAGGGAACCAAGCCCATACAACTCCCAGAAAAGCTTTTGGCGGCAAAGGGGCTCTTCCAGGTCTTGCTCCATTCCAGAAGCTGCAGGCCATCCTTTTAAGAGGAAGGACATGGGATTCAAGGCCAATCTCTGGAGAGAAGTTTGATGTGCTGAGAAAGGGAGCAGACCGAATTGAAGAGCAGCAGCAGAAGAAGAGTTTCTAGCAATTCAGATGCTAGTGGAACAGAGCATCGCAAATTGAAGGGGATCTTCATCGAATTCTTTCAAGTCTCTTCAATTCGAGCTTCTGCAAGACCTCTTCACCAAGAAACGTCCAATCTACATCTATTTTTCCCATTTCTTGGATTATTCTTCTCACTTTCGTCTATGAGATCTGTGCATGAAGTTCTGTACAGATTTCTATGTATGATTGAGTCTGTAAATTAGATCATTGCTAGAGGATCTGATTTCTTTTGTGTTTGATCTAGCCTTTTGTGTTTGAGCCGTCGTGCTCAATTTGGAGTCGTTGTGCTCCTATTGTGGTTTGAGCTATTGTGCTTAGTTTTTGGAGTCGTTGTGCTCCAGGTTGTGTGTTTGAGCCTTCGAGCTCAAGGGTGTTTCGAGTCATCGTGCTTCGGTGTGAGTTGTACTCTTTTGAGTAGTGGAGCCTCACTGTGTGAGCGGTGGATGTAGGAATCACTGGTGTGATTTCTGAACCACCTAAAAATTCTTTGTGCAATGGTTTGATCTACTTGTCTGCGCTAGATGCTTGCATAGGATTTCGCTTTCACACTCAGTGTTTAATTGCTTCACACATAATCTACACACACCCAAACTTCATATCAGTAAATTGTTTGTCTGAATTGATCTATGATTCGAAGTAATTTTGAATTGCTTAAGCTTCCGCAGTAATTTGTGTCAAATCTATTCAACCCCCCTTCTAGATCTGATCCATCCACCTATTCGATCCTACATCGGACACCATGACCAAGGCCCAATGACCCCATATTGGTCATGAGCACCACACCAAAGCCAGTAAACGTAGATCCGAACGACCACTAAATGACGATACACGACGATATGAAAATCATGCTACATTACAGATACCCTCAGTCATTCATTGCCAATAACAAAAGTTTCAAGAAGTATACATTGCAATATCATGTTCATGATGATTTTGAAGAAACAAGTCATGTGAACATGATTTCATGATAACCAATAGTCAAAAGAAAGTTTCAGCAGCATAACGACATAATTTACACTTTTGGTTAAATCATTACATTAATGGCTTTAGTCTATGATTATAAATCCGCACTCATGAGAATGAGACAAGAAAGGAAGTGCACGCTACCTCCAGGGAACTTCAATGGTACAACCAACTTAGTCTCCATAATGGAATCCACGGAGTATGGAGAATTACGGAGGTCTTAGAGAAAATGTCACTAGTCTGTCGATACGGAATGACCGACAGAGAGTTTCCAATTCCCCAAGAAAGGGTTGCCTGAAATATTGCGAAAAAACTGCTATGAAGAAATCTAGAAGGGGAGGGGGGTTGAATATATTTCTTTGGATTTTAAAAATGACTCGATTAGAATCTTAGAGAAATTGAATTAAGACTTAAATCTAACGCTCAATCACAATTATGAACAATTCAGACATGTTAGATGGTGAAGTACTAACGAGCCTATCAAGCATCTAGCGCAAAGACAATCAAACCACAGAGACAAAGAGATTTAGGGTGGTTCGGATTACACAATTGTGTATCCTACATCCACCATCCACACACACAGACAAGGTGGCTTATCTTGCCAGTTCAGAAAAGACACTGAACAACACACACACTCTGAGATGCAGAGATTTCAGATCTAACCACACACATGTGAAATTTGGCACAAGGATTGCTCCAATATCACAAACCACACATAATAGGATGAGTTTGAAGTAAAGAACCAGACTAAACAATTGAATTCCAATTTGGGGATGTCTGGTTCGAATCTCCTTATTTTGCTTCGAGGTGGGAGATCAGCTCTTCTACTTCAACTTCAGGATGAAGGCTCTAAAGTCTAGAAATCCTTCTTGAGATGGATCATCGAAGATGCACGAAGCTTCAATTCCTTCAGATCTAGAAGCAATTCTCCAGGATGAAGCCTTCTTCTGGAATCGTCTGAAAATTTCTAGAGTTGGAAGAACTGATGTGTGTTACCCCCAAGTGAAGTGGATAAGGGGCATTTATAGTCCCATGAGTCCAAAAAATCTCTTGGGATTTGGGGGCACAAAGATTCCCTCTCAAAAGCCCTCAATCAAGACCATCCACGTGTCCCTGCATTTGATATCTAGAATAATATCCGAGGTGTGTCGACACCACACAAGCATGTGTCGACACACAATGCACTGGCTTCAAACTGGGGTTCTGGGAGGGACAGTGTGTGTCGACACACAGGCAGACTGTGTCGACACCACTGGTCACTGGCTTCATATCAAGCTCCTGGGAGGGACAGTGAGTGTTGACACACAGGCAGACTGTGTCGACACCACTGGCCACTTCTTCCTTTACTGATTTGCTGGATGCATGAGCTGTGTCGACACCACTTGAAATGTGCCGACACAACTGGCTTGCCTTGATTAATTGCACTGAAAATGCACTATGTGTCGACACACTATCGGGATTGTGTCGACACCACTGTCATTACTTGAACATTTATTTGAGCTACACATGGAAAAATATTGTTAAATATAAATGAAGCATGATATCCACATTTGTATGAATCATATTTAAACATCATCAAAACAAGAGATCCAACAATCTCCCCCTTTTTGATGATGGCAACTATGATTCATTAAACAATTTTTGTTTTCTCACACATGAGACTTTAAAGCATTCATTCACATTATTCCTTCGCATTATTCCATGACATACCAAACAAATGACAATGACATCCAGATTTTCATCACATCAAAAACAACTATGTCATTCAATTTCCACTTTCCAGAAAGATAAAGCATACAAGCATAAAGTATAATGTGTAATTCAACAATCAAAAGAAACAAGAAACTGCAGAGTAGCATCCAGTAGCATCCATTGGCATCCCTTGCATAAAAAATAACCCTTCTGCCCCTTTGACATCATCTAAAGATAAAGGCGTCATGAAGATGTGGAAGAGGGAGTAATATGCTTTCAATTGCCTTCATCCTTGTGTCCAGAGCACCTAGATTGGATCTCAGTTGAGATTGCAAAGTAGTCAGTCTTGTATGCAAAAGTTCTTCCATCCTCTGAAGGTTTTCATAAATATTTTCTTGGAAGATATTGAATCTTTTGTCATGGGTGGAGGACCAGATGATGAGCTAGGAGTTGTGCATTCTGCCAAATGTTGCTAAAATCATTCCGGGGAGTTGCTATCTCCTGATCAATATGTGCAGTGTGAGCCTTCATTCGATCCATGTCTTCAACAATGTGATCAAATGATAGGCGGCACTTAGACACTTGACTTACAGCATCTTTGCTAGTTTGAATACTTTGTTGAGTGTTTTCCAAAATAGTGGATAAAATAGCTTGCAAATCAAATTGGAGACCTTGTAACTGAGTAGAAGCATCTCCCAAGGTTCCAACAAGTCTATTGAATCTTCTAGTGGCATGCTCAGCCATCTCTTGCTGCCTCAAAAACTGTCCATTTGCCATATTTTCCAATCTTTGAATTCGAAGTTCAAAACTAGCAGACATTTCTCTCATGGATGAGTGGAGATTATCAAATTGAACTTGACGAAATTTATGAAGTTCTGGGGGGACAGAGGATCCACCAGATGAAGTGGAGGTTGAACTGTGATATTAGTGGAAAAAATTTGAAGGGACAAGCACATCAGAAGGAGGTGGAGATGCATGAGGAGTAGGTGGAACTGGCATATCATGTGGAACTTCAGGATCAACATGTGGTTGTTCCACCGGATCAACTTGAGGAGCTTCAACATCTGGAGCATGTTCTTCTTCTACATGTTCTGCCAGTGGTTCCACAATAGGCCCTCTAAGCACCTGATCACCTTCAACTCTGAACCTCATAAATTTTTGCAGATGATGCAAACAATAGATATTGTTCTGATGAATCTTTTGAACATTTTCATTCAGAAAAGAAACTCCAAAATGCTTGAAGACAGCTGTCAGATAAGCAACATATGGCAAGGATCAGTGAAGATCATTCCTAATTGTTGTTGAACCACTCCTATATTTTACCCTAATATTTTGGTGATAACAAAATTTATGATTAATTAAATATTATTAAAAATATTTAATATCATGTTAAATTTATGGTATTTTGGTGGTAATAAAACTTATGATTAATTAAATATTATTAAATATATTCAATATATATTTTTCTAATAAATATAAATTATGGAATTATCGTTGTGTGTTTTGCACTAAAAAGCTAAATCGATGTCCATTCAATATACATCGATTTCAGTTCACTATGTGCCACATCAATTCGGTCTCATAAGGATTTGATAAGTGCCACATCGATTTGGTGTGATAAGGATTGATAAGTGCCACATCGATTCGGTCTCATAAGGATTGATAAGTGACTTAATCGATTTGGTCTCATAAGGATTCGATAAGTGACTCTCACATCGATTTGGTCTCATAGGATTTGATAAGTGACTCTCACATCGATTTGGTCTCATAAGGATTCGATAAGTGACCCTCACATCGATTGGTCTCATAAGGATTCGATAAGTGACTCTCACATCGATTTGGTCTCATAAGGATTCGATAAGTGACCCTTACATCGATTTGGTCTCATACGGATTTGATAAGTGACTCTCACATAGATTTGCTCTCATAAGGATTTGCTAAGTGACTCTCACATGGATTTGCTCTCACATGGATTTGCTTTCAACATAGATTTCACTTAAACATCGATTTCCTTATATTTCAAAATATATTTTGACATCTAGTAAAAATGTCAAATATTTTTGATTTGCGTAATCTTCTATCTTTCTGAAAGGAGATCTTTTTTCTTATCTCTCTACATCTCTTTTCCTGCCAACAAAAAGGTGGTCACTTACCACTTTTGGGAGACAACAGAAAACATAGAGGTATGAACCTTTTTGGCAGTAACACTCTTTTAACTAAACACTTTCATCTAGGCTTGCAGACCTCGTAGACCACAAAATTTCAGAAGAAAGAGAAGATGAGCAACGGCTAGAACTCCAACGGATTTGTTCAAAGCTGCTCATATAAAAGATGAAGCAAGGCTAAAGAAGAAAAAGAGAGCTTTCCTGAAGATCTTAAAAAGAGTGTACATCCAGTGAAGAACCAAAAACTTCACATACACTCAAAGGAAAAGAGAGAAAGAGCCCGAGCCCAAGAAGAAGTGTTCAAGCATCTGAAGGCCTCAAGCTTCAAACCCCTTCTCCTCTCTTCACTCTCTCTGTGTGCATCTTTGTAATCTGGTCAGAGAGTCTTTTCGCTAAGAGTTTTCTTGTAGTTGGTGTTCATCTGTTCCAACTCTCAGCTTTGTTGTTTCTTTTCTAAGAAAGATTTCTGTCCAGCTGTAGGACTGTATACATTGTAGAACCTAGCTAGGAGTTTGTGTCTAGCAGAACCACACTGGGGTTTGTACCAGGAGGTTGGCTTCTTGACCTGTAAAAGAAGTGGGCTTCCTTCTTGCCCGGGAATGAGAAGAAGACTAGCTGGGTGCTGGGTGTTGTATTGTCCTTGAGGGGGACTGTACCCTTGGTTAGTAAAATCCCAAGAGGTTGCTTGGGGACTGGACATGGGACTTCTATGTGGGAAAGGCCGAACCAGGATAAATTCCTTGTGTCCTATGTGTGATTGTTTATTTGCTTCTGCACTGCTACTCTAAACTAACCAAACATTCAAGTGATAATTTTCTATGTTTAAGTTTCTATTTCAGATTTCAGAAAAACCTATTCAACCCCCCTCTTGATTACCTAGCTGTCGTACCAAAAGGGCCAACAAGTGGTATCAGAGTGAGGTTCTTGATCATGCAAGAAGATCCAATGATCATAGAGAAGATCCATGGCAGCTTAAGGATTTGTTGAAGGTCAATCAGTCACCAGACCTCCATTCTTCGATGGAGAGGTTTACCAATACTGGAAGATGAGAATGGAATGCTTCATTTGAGGCACAGACTTTGATCTGTGGCAAGTAATAGAGGTAGGTGATTATGTTATTATTCCTGCTAAGGTACTACTGCTATTACAACAGTAGATAAAATTAAATTATCTTTAAACTTTAAGGCTAAGAACTATCTATGTTGCGCTTTATCTAAAAGAGAATTCAGTAGAGTATCTGCATATAAATCTGCTAAAGAAATATGGGATAAACTACAGATAACTTATGAAGGAACAAATAAAGTAAAACAAACTAGGATAGATATTCTTGTTTCATAATACGAACAATTTAAAATGCTTCCAAACGAAAACATTACTACTATGTATAATATATTTTCAAGCATAGTAGTAGGTTTAAATTCTTTTGGTAAAACTCTTTTTAATGTGGAAACTGTTAGAAAGATACTTAGGTCTTTAACTCTTTCATGGACACCTAAAGTAACTACTATTGAAGAAGCCCATGACTTAACCAAACTTTCTATTGATAACTTAATAGGTTCCCTCATGGCACATGAAATTAATATGGAGAGACTATCTGAATGCTCATCAAAGAAAAAATGTACTAATGCTCTTAAAGTTGTAGTTTCTCCTTCCACATCTTCTTCTTCTAGTTCTAAAAATGCAGATTCTGAAGACAGTGACGTAGATGATGTGCTGTCCATGCTTCAGAAAATTCTTAAGAAGAAGAAAAATGGATCAAGAAGGATTCAAAAGAAAGAGAAAAAGGAGAAAGAACCAGTCCGGTATGAATGCAGAAAAATTGGACATCTAAGACCAGATTGTCCTAAACTCAAGAAGACTGGTCAACCAGAAAAATCCATGAAGCAGCACAAGAAATTCAAAAGAAAAGCTATGGTGGCTGCTTCGAAAAATGATGAAGCCACAACATCAGAATCATCAAGCTTTGAATCGGAGAAAGAGCAAGTAAGTCTAGCCCTCATGTTAGGACTGGATGAGGTACATTCTAACTCATCTTTTAATTCTTGCATAGATTCAGGATCAGAATTTGAAGATCTAGAAGAAGTTT
Source organism: Colocasia esculenta (assembly GCA_014218235.1). NCBI lineage: Eukaryota > Viridiplantae > Streptophyta > Magnoliopsida > Alismatales > Araceae > Colocasia > Colocasia esculenta. The sequence continues at coordinate 79,650,256 of CM024763.1, read as the reverse complement.
TAATGAACTTTATGATAAACACAAGGTTGTTGTAAAAGAATTAAAAAATATCAAGAGCAACCTTGTTTGTTTGGAAAACACTAATTCTGATCTTAAGTTAGAAATAGAACAATTGGAAAATAATGAAGGAAAGTAAAGATAATAATTCTCTTGTGAATGAAAATTTAAGGAGCAAGGATAATGAAAAATTAGAGTTAGAAGAAAAATTAAAAACTTTAACTGAAGAAAATCTTATTTAAAAGAATCAGTTAGAAAGCTAAATAAAGGGAAAACATCTCTAGCCCTATGCTTAAAAGGATGAAAATTTTGAAATAACAAACAAGGGCTTGGTTACATACCTCTGGAAAAAGGAAAACAAGCCATAAATTCAGGAAAATATCCATTACCAAAATTTGTAAAAGAAACCAAGATGCCTCAGAAAAAGGCCCCTCTAGAAGAAAAGGCTTCCAAAAATTGTGTTCTAAACAGACATTACAAAGATAATAAGAACTGCAAAACAAATTATATTCATTGTTGTTCACATTGCAACAAATTAGGACACACTGTAAACACCTGCACAACAAGGCACCTAGTATGGATCCGAAAGGATATTTTTATGGATCTAACCATCAAGGACCTAAAAAGATTTGGGTACCTACTTCTGAATAAGTTGTTTGCATGATAGCCTTAGAGCATCAGGAATAAAGGATGCTCATGGCAATGATGACTGCCAGCTCTTCATCTAACTCACATTTGGAGAGGGCGTAATCACTATTATTTTTTAAATTAAAATATTACTAACAACTATTTGCAAGTCTCATTCAGGTGGAGTCTCTCATTCAGGGGGAGCACAGACTAAGGGGGAGTTTTTTTTTAATATCAATCATTGTTGAACCCCTCAATGGTAAGAAATTTTCACAAAGGGGAGAAAATGCATGGTAAGATCATTCCGTTTTGGTTAGTGACAAAAAGGGGGAGAGAATTATCCAAGTACTTTTGTCATTTTCTATGTTTTAAGTATTTTTGTCATTTTCTATGCTTTAAGTATTTTTGTCAGAAAATTCTCGTAAATTTTGTCATCACAAAAAGGGGGAGATTGTTGAACAACTCCTATATTTTACCCTTATATTTTGGTGATAACAAAATTTATGATTAATTAAATATTATTAAAAATATTTAATATCATGCTAAATTTATGGTATTTTAGTGATAATAAAACTTATGATTAATTAAATATTATTAAATATATTCAATATTATGTTCTTCTAATAAATAAAAATTTATGGAATTATCGTTGTGTGTTTTGCACTAAAAAGCTAAATCGATGTCCATTCAATATACATTGATTTCAGTTCACTAAGTGCCACATCGATTCAGTCTCATAAGGATTTGATAAGTGACTCTCACATCGATTTGGTCTCATAAGGATTCGATAAGTGACTCTCACATCGATTTGGTCTCATAAGGATTCGATAAGTGACCCTCACATCGATTTGGTCTCATAAGGATTAGATAAGTGTCTATCACATCGATTCGGTCTCATAAGGATTCGATAAGTGACCCTCACATCGATTGGTCTCATAAGGATTCGATAAGTGACTCTCACATCGATTTGGTCTCATAAGGATTCGATAAGTGACCCTTACATCGATTTGGTCTTATAAGGATTGATAAGTGACTCTCACATAGATTTGCTCTCATAAGGATTTGCTAAGTGACTCTCACATGGATTTGCTCTCACATGGATTTGCTTTCAACATGGATTTCACTTAAACATCGATTTCCTTATATTTCAAAATATTTTGACATCTAGTAAAAATGTCAAATATTTTTGATTTGCGTAATCTTCTATCTTTCTGAAAGGAGATCTTTTTTCTTATCTCTCTACATCTCTTTTCCTGCCAACAAAAAGGTGGTCACTTACCACTTTTGGGAGACAACAGAAAACATAGAGATATGAACCTTTTTGGCAGTAACACTCTTTTAACTAAACACTTTCATCTAGGCTTGTAGACCTCGTAGACCACAAAATTCAGAAGAAAGAGAAGATGAGCAACGGCTAGAACTCCAACGGATTTGTTCAAAGCTGCTCATATAAAAGATGAAGCAAGGCTAAAGAAGAAAAAGAGAGCTTTCCTGAAGATCTTAAAAAGAGTGTACATCCAGTGAAGAACCAAAAACTCCACATACACTCAAAGGAAAAGAGAGAAAGAGCCCGAGCCCAAGAAGAAGTGTTCAAGCATCTGAAGGCCTCAAGCTTCAAACCCCTTCTCCTCTCTTCACTCTCTCTGTGTGCATCTTTGTAATCTGGTCAGAGAGTCTTTTCGCTAAGAGTTTTCTTGTAGTTGGTGTTCATCTGTTCCAACTCTCAGCTTTGTTGTTTCTTTTCTAAGAAAGATTTCTGTCCAGCTGTAGGACTGTATACATTGTAGAACCTAGCTAGGAGTTTGTGTCTAGCAGAACCACACTGGGGTTTGTACCAGGAGGTTGGCTTCTTGACCTGTAAAAGAAGTGGGCTTCCTTCTTGCTCGGGAAAGAGAAGAAGACTAGCTGGGTGCTGGGTGTTGTATTGTCCTTGAGGGGGACTGTACCCTTGGTTAGTAAAATCCCAAGAGGTTGCTTGGGGAATGGACATAGGACTTCTATGTGGGAAAGGCCGAACCAGGATAAATTCCTTGTGTCCTATGTGTGATTGTTTATTTGCTTCTGCACTGCTACTCTAAACTAACCAAACTTTCAAGTGATAATTTTCTATGTTTAAGTTTCTATTTCAGATTTCAGAAAAACCTATTCACCCCCCTCTTGATTAGCTTGCTGCCGTACCAAAAGGGCCAACAAGTGGTATCAGAGTGAGGTTCTCTGATCATGCAAGAAGATCCATGATCATAGAGAAGATCCATGGCAGCTTAAGGATTTGTTGAAGGTCAATCAGTCACCAGACCTCCATTCTTCGATGGAGAGGATTACCAATACTGGAAGATGAGAATGGAATGCTTCATTCGAGGCACAGACTTTGATCTGTGGCAAGTAATAGAGGTAGGTGATTATGTTATTATTCCTGCTAAAGGTACTACTGCTATTACAACAGTAGATAAAATTAATTATCTTTAAACTTTAAGGCTAAGAACTATCTATGTTGCGCTTTATCTAAAAGAGAATTCAGTAGAGTATCTGCATATAAATCTGCTAAAGAAATATGGGATAAACTACAGATAACTTATGAAGGAACAAATAAAGTAAAACAAACTAGGATAGATATTCTTGTTTCATAATACGAACAATTTAAAATGCTTCCAAACGAAAACATTACTACTATGTATAATATATTTTCAAGCATAGTAGTAGGTTTAAATTCTTTTGGTAAAACTCTTTTTAATGTGGAAACTGTTAGAAAGATACTTAGGTCTTTAACTCTTTCATGGACACCTAAAGTAACTACTATTGAAGAAGCCCATGACTTAACCAAACTTTCTATTGATAACTTAATAGGTTCCCTCATGGCACATGAAATTAATATGGAGAGACTATCTGAATGCTCATCAAAGAAAAAATGTACTAATGCTCTTAAAGTTGTAGTTTCTCCTTCCACATCTTCTTCTTCTAGTTATAAAAATGCAGATTCTGAAGATAGTGACGTAGATGATGTACTGTCCATGCTTCAGAAAATTCTTAAGAAGAAGAAAAATGGATCAAGAAGGATTCAAAAGAAAGAGAAAAAGGAGAAAGAACCAGTCCGGTATGAATGCAGAAAAATTGGACATCTAAGACCAGATTGTCCTAAACTCAAGAAGACTGGTCAACCAGAAAAATCCATGAAGCAGCACAAGAAATTCAAAAGAAAAGCTATGGTGGCTGCTTCGAAAAATGATGAAGCCACAACATCAGAATCATCAAGCTTTGAATCGGAGAAAGAGCAAGTAAGTCTAGCCCTCATGTTAGGACTGGATGAGGTACATTCTAACTCATCTTTTAATTCTTGCATAGATTCAGGATCAGAATCTGAAGATCTAGAACAAGTTTTTAATGAACTTTATGATAAACACAAGGTTGTTGTAAAAGAATTAAAAAATATCAAGAGCAACCTTGTTTGTTTGGAAAACACTAATTCTGATCTTAAATTAGAAATAGAACAATTGGAAAAATAATTGAAGGAAAGTAAAGATAATAATTCTCTTGTGAATGAAAATTTAAGGAGCAAGGATAATGAAAAATTAGAGTTAGAAGAAAAATAAAAAACTTAACTGAAGAAAATCTTTATTTAAAAGAATCAGTTAGAAAGCTAACTAAAGGGAAAACATCTCTAGCCCTATGCTTAAAAGGATGAAAATTTTGAAATAACAAACAAGGGCTTGGTTACATACCTCTGGAAAAAGGAAAACAAGCCATAAATTCAGGAAAATATCCATTACCAAAATTTGTAAAAGAAACCAAGATGCCTCAGAAAAAGGCCCCTCTAGAAGAAAAGGCTTCCAAAAATTGTGTTCTAAACAGACATTACAAATATAATAAGAACCGCAAAACAAATTATATTCATTGTTGTTCACATTGCAACAAATTAGGACACACTGTAAACACCTGCACAACAAGGCACCTAGTATGGATCCCGAAAGGATATTTTTATGGATCTAACCATCAAGGACCTAAAAAGATTTGGGTACCTACTTCTGAATAAGTTGTTTGCATGATAGCCTTGGAGCATCAGGAATAAAGGATGCTCATGGCAATGATGACTGCCAGCTCTTCATCTAACTCACATTTGGAGAGGGCGTAATCACTATTATTTTTTAAATTAAAATATTACTAACAACTATTTGCAAGTCTCATTCAGGTGGAGTCTCTCATTCAGGGGGAGCACAGACTAAGGGGGAGTTTTTTTTTAATATCAATCATTGTTGAACCCCTCAATGGTAAGAAATTTTCACAAAGGGGAGAAAATGCATGGTAAGATCATTCCGTTTTGGTTAGTGACAAAAAGGGGGAGAGAATTATCCAAGTACTTTTGTCATTTTCTATGTTTTAAGTATTTTTGTCATTTTCTATGCTTTAAGTATTTTTATCAGAAAATTCTCGTAAATTTTTTCATCACCAAAAAGGGGGAGATTGTTGAACAACTCTATATTTTACCCTTATATTTTGGTGATAACAAAATTATGATTAATTAAATATTATTAAAAATATTTAATATCATGCTAAATTTATGGTATTTTAGTGATAATAAAACTTATGATTAATTAAATATTATTAAATATATTCAATATTATGTTCTTCTAATAAATAAAAATTTATGGAATTATCGTTGTGTGTTTTGCACTAAAAAGCTAAATCGATGTCCATTCAATATACATTGATTTCAGTTCACTAAGTGCCACATCGATTCGGTCTCATAAGGATTTGATAAGTGACTCTCACATCGATTTGGTCTCATAAGGATTCGATAAGTGACTCTCACATCGATTTGGTCTCATAAGGATTCGATAAGTGACCCTCACATCGATTTGGTCTCATAAGGATTAGATAAGTGTCTATCACATCGATTCGGTCTCATAAGGATTCGATAAGTGACCCTCACATCGATTGGTCTCATAAGGATTTGATAAGTGACTCTCACATGGATTTGCTCTCACATGGATTTGCTTTCAACATGGATTTCACTTAAACATCGATTTCCTTATATTTCAAAATGTTTTTTGGCATCTAGTGAAAAAGTCAAATATTTTTGACTTGCGTAATCTTCTATCTTTCTGACATGAGATCTTTTTGCTTATCTCTCTAGATCACTTTTCCTGCCAATAAAAAGGTGGTTACTTACCACTTTTGGCAGACAACAGGAAACATAGAGGTATGAACCTTTTTGACAGTAACACTCTTTAAACTAAACACTTTTTTCTATGCTTGCAGACCTCGTAGACCACAAAATATCAGAAGAAAGAGAAGATGAGCAACAACTAGAACTCCAACAGATTTGTTCAAAGCTACTCATATAAAAGATGAAGCAAGGATAAATAAGAAGAAGATAGCTTTCCTAAAGATCTTAAAAAGAGTGTACATCCAGTGAAGAACAAAAAACTCCACATACACTCAAAGGAAAAGAGAGAAAGAGCCCGAGTCCAAGAAGAAGTGTTCAAGCATCTAAAGGCATCAAGCTTCAAGCTCCTTCTCCTCTCTTCACTCTCTCTGTATGCATCTTTGTAATCTGGGGAGAGAGTCTTTTTGTTGAGAGTTTTCCTGTAGTTGGTGTTCATCTGTTCCAACTCTCAGCTTTGTTCTTTCTTTTCTATGAAAGATTTCTATCTAGCTGTAGGACTGTATACAGTGTAGAACCTAGCTAGGGGTTTGTGTCTAGCAGAACCACACTGGGGTTTGTACAAGGAGGATGGCTTTTTGACCTGGAAAAGAAGTGGGCTGCCTTCTTGCTCGGGAAAGAGATGAAGACCAGCTTGGGTGTTGGGTGTTGTATTGTCCTTGAGGGGGACTGTACCATTGGTTAGTAAAATCCCAAGAGGTTGCTTGGGGACTGGACGTAGGACTTCCATGTAGGAAGGGCCGAACCAGGATAGGTTCCATGTATCCTCTATGTGATTGTTTATTTGCTTCCACACTGCTACTTTAAACTAACCAAACTTTCAAGTTATAATTTTATGTGTTTAAGTTTCTATTTCAGATTTCAGAAAAACCTATTCACCCCTCCTCTAGGTTATCCTTCTGTCGTACCAAAAGGGCCAACAATTGTCTCAGACATGATTTGAGACATGATCAAATTTAGGTTGACTTTGACATTTTTCTTCATGCAATACATCACAAATCTTTGATCATCTGTAAGCCTATTTCTACCACCACCTTGAGGAGTGATAATAGTGGTAAGGATGTGATGTACCAATCTGAGTGTAGGAGAGAAATGATTGGTGTTGAACCGAGTAACATGAGTTTGTCTGGAATCTTTCTTATCATGAGGTAGATGAGTGAGAAGAGTGTAGGCCTCATGATGGTTAAGCTCATACTTACAGTAATCCTAACTAGAATTGGGAAAATGAAATAGTTCAGAGGCTAATTCAGGAGTGAAAAGAATTGAAACACCTTTAACCTCTGACCTGAAACCTTATGTAGCATCCACAATATTCTGGTAAAATTCTTGAACCAATCGAGAGTAGAAAGTTTTGAATTCAGAGATAAATTGAAGCCATCCTTGAAATTCAAAGAAAGAGACAACCTCAAGGAATGCATCAGCAAATGCTTGGTCAGATAAATCCATTGTCCTAGGTTTGAGATTGGATCTCCTTGCAGTGGCAGTCTAAGATGGGGTGACTACTGGAGTCCCAGATGTGTCAGAAGAAGACTCAGAGGATGAACCTTCTTCATCGGAGTCACTAGAATCAGGAAGTAGCTTTCTTCTAGGGTATCTAGATGGCATGGGTGACTTGCCTTTGCTCTGTGGGGATGACCTACCCTGCTTGGATAGAGTGCCAGATGGACTAGAATCTGCCTTCCTCTTGGACGGATCATGCCGAAACTTGCTTCTTCTCTCTGGTTGGGGTTCCTTGATGACCACTCCCCTTGCAGCCGCCCTGGACTTGGCCCCTCGCTTTGGAGTTTGCTTGGAAGGCATGATTGAAGGTGAGGAGAAGAGAGGAAGAAGCTTGGATGTTGAAAGAAGATTTTTGGAAAACACAGAGGATCGTTTCTAGGGATGTTGGAGGAGGGAGAAGTTCAAACGCTTGGGAAACAGAAAGAGGTAGGGTCGACCTAGGAGTTTGAGTCCTTTATGAATGGATCGACACCAAAAGAGAGGAGGTAAGATGAACCCCCAATCGATTTAACCTAAATTGGAACCAGCGGCTAGGTCTAGTGGTGTCGACACATAGAAGATGTGTGTCCACCTAACAGGGTATGGGGTCGACACATAATGAGAGTGTGTCGACCTGATTTGGCAAAAGTTGTGGAATTTTTGAAAAAGACGAGAAGGAAAATCTTTATTATGATAAAAGTAGTCTAAAACCAATTATTCAATGATTTTTAATATGTTAAAGATTTCATATCTAATTTTTCATCATCATTCCTTACAAATTCACTGGTTGGAGGAATATCATTCAAGATTTGATCATTGAAAAATTATGAAGCATTTGGATGACAACTTTATTGAAATAAGGTACTCTCTGTAGGATAACTTTATTTTAATAAGGAATGTCATTCAAGATTTTACACCTTACTAAACCAAAGTAATGTGATTTCTGTAGGATAATTGTAATTTGTATTGAAGTTAAACACCCTTAAAAGATTTGATTTAGGTATAATTGTTCATTTGTTTGATTGATTTTTCTTTAAATTGAAGCAATAAGCATTCAAATGTAGTAAATCTTTTTCACTCAAGTACACATGTTTTTTATACACCAGAGTCTCTGGTTACTGAAGATTTACTAAATATCTTACTTCAAGGGATTAATGATAACTTTTTACATGGAAATATACATTTATCAGATGCCAATACTTCCAGTTACTCAATTAACATGAAATTGAATATTATAATTTTATCCCTTAGAACAGAGATAATATAACACCTCATGACATGCATAGCTCTTCATTTTGTTTGTGAAGGTGTGCAGTTTCTCAGTGAATATGCCATTGCTCTGCTAGAAAAACAAATTATTATAGAACATCAGGAGGTTGACACAACTTTAACATTCATCAATCTCAAAAGAATTGTGTAAAGTCAATACCACTTTAACATATTTCAACTAAAGAAATCAACTTACTTTAGAAGTTCAGAAAATAAAAGAATATTGATTGGATAAGTATGTTATGACAATTAAGAATTCATTCCATGTTGTATTCATAATAATTAATGAACATTTCATGAATGATATGTTCATCAAATCACTGAATTAGATTTGGTTTGATGAGAGGAAAAAGTAATGAAACCTTTAGCTCCCCCTGAAATTTTGATCTTATCAAAATTTCATCAAAATTAAAGAAAATCCTTCTTCAACCAAAGAATTTACATGTAGCACCCCGAAAATTTTAATCACAAAAAAATTTCAAATAAATGGAAATAAATATTTTTCATAATATCAGAGTATTTAAAACATACGTATCATTATCGTATGTGGTAAAACATGTCAGAAAATTTCGTACAAATTATAAATCAACCCCACACATTATTCCTAAGTGTTCCACGAAGAAATTCGTGCGACAAAAAAATCTGATTAACCAAGTGTATATCACATGGTGACTAATTATCCAAATAAGGAAAGAAGTCGGGAAACCGTTAACACGGAAATGCGACGCAATCATAATTAAATAAAAATGTTGGAGAGACTTTCAACATTATATAGTAATGACCAAATAACATAATTGGGCCAATGGACAACATTTAGCCCAAAAATCAAAAGAAGCAAGAAAATGCATGAAAATTCGCAACTCTAATTAAGCTGAAAATAGAAGGGGGTAATTAAGGCAAACCCCAAGGCAATTAACCTTTCCTGGCAACTCAAATTCGTACTTAACCATGGTGGGAGGTTTCCTAAAGCCTCACACACTCTAATGGAGGAAGAAATCCTCAAATTAGGAAAGTAATATGTGAAAACTGCAACTTGGCTTTCCTTGTTGCAATAGGACTCCTAAAACCCATGGTTGCTTAAATACTCTTCACCCAAACCCTAGGGACGAGTTTTACAACTTGTTGGGGTCGTGTGGAGGAGCTCTTGGTGGCTGGAGAGCATAAGATCAAGCATACCAAGCTCATCTTCTTCCCCTATTGTCTGCTTCGACCTGTGCACACCGTCTCCTTGGAGTCGACCAAAGGTAGGGTACACCTAAATCCCATAGTGCAAGGATTATACCCCTGGAAAGAGGGTCAAGTCTACTTCCTAACCCATGTGGAATGCATAATTTTCATGCAGTATACAAAGTGTATTAAGCGTTCTTCAAACAATGGTATGAACAAGGAATTTCTGAAGAATGAAACTTCATCAACCAAGAATGTAGGTTTTATTAGACCGAACGTTAACATATCATATACCAATGTGTAGCGCATCAAGTCTAGTTTCATGTCCAATTGGTTTCATCGAATTCCAATGAGTTGATTTTGAGTTATAAGCATTTTGCTAAAGTCGCGCACGTTATGGTCTTTTCCTGTTCAAGTCAATTTATCATGCATCTCTAGGCCGTTTAAAATTATTTAAAAATTATAGTTCTCTCCTCTGTCATGTTCCTAACAACTTTCATGTTGAGACTTTTTCCGAAATGCCCTAGTTTAGGAGATATGAGCGTTGCATGAATCGCACCCCTGTGTTCCTATGTTTTCGACGTTTTCGGTATGAACTCTGAACCGCGTCTGGTTAAGAGACGCTTTTAAAGCACCTGGTGTTGCATCGCGCATGGGCGACGAGATCATATGAAAGGCGTCTGGGAGACCAGAAGCGTTTAACGCGTTGACGGGTCAACCCGCGTGTGGGTCTGTGCGCCGCCTGGGAGTCAGCACCGCTCTAAACCGCGGCGGCCAGCCCCGATGCATTTCAGATAGTTTTCCCGCCCAAGCCTTTATTAAATGATTTTCTTTATCGCGTCCAAATTCCCCGACGTGATTAAAGCATGAACGCGGTCACAAGGGTGGACGCGATTTGGAACTTCATAGTTTCGATGCTTTTCTTCGTACTCTGTGTTTTAAAGTACGTCCACTGTGTGGGAAGCATATTCAAACCTTACCCGAGGTCTGTTTAACATAGTATCAAGTGTGTGATTTGCACATCTTGGGTCTGATCATTACATGATGTCCGTTGTTAATAGCTTAAAAGTGTTTAACCCCTTTAAAATTTATAATTACATGAATATTATTCTAATTGCATTCTTAATGATATGATCATCATGAAACTTGTGATTTGCTCTGTTACTATTCTAGCTTGATTAAAATGATAATTTGTTATCTTAAAATCTTGCAAACCATGATTACTTAAAGTGCATAGTTTCATGTCATGCCATCATGTTAAGTGCTTTCGAGTTTTGAAACCGATGGATTGTGGATTGAGATGCGTACATCACTACACACTTGCAAATCTAGGGGATTTGGAAGCTCTCTATCGATCATTCCGAATCGGTAGACTAGTGACCCTGTCTCTAAGACCTCCATAAATCTCCGCTCTCCGTGGATCCCACATGGAGGCCGAGTTGGTTGTACCATTGAAGTTCCCTAGAGATAGCATGCACTTCCTCTCTCATCTTGTTCTCGTGAGTGTGATTTACAATCTAGACTAAAGCCATTAATGTAATGATTGAACTAAAGTATAAATCGTACCGTTATGCTTGCAAATTTATCTCTTGACCATTGTTATCATGAAATCATGTTCAATTACTTATTACTCGTTCTCATCGTCATCATGAACATGACATTACACATGCTTACTTGTTTAACTCTCATTGGCCATTATTAATGACTGTGGGTATCTACATTTAAAATTGAAGTGAGATGTTGACCGGCATGGCAAGTGTCCAAGGGCTCCAGTCTAGCCCCAATGACGGAGAGTCATAAATATACTGTTAACCATGAGGTATAATGATTACTAGCGTTCCATCTGCGCTGGGAGTCGTGCGTGTCGTGTTGAATGATAGATACAATAACCACATACACGTGTCCGGTGTACATTCTGGGTGGATCTTCCTTGGTGTACATTAGTGTCTACGTGCCTGATTAGTGTTACATGATCGTGCTCGTGCGTTCTTGCTTGCTTTCATTATATGGCCATCCTGCATTTATTGCAATAGTGATATCTTGCGTTCTTGAAAACTATTGACATCAAGTGAAATCTTGCGTGCTTGTACAAAGTGATGTATTGCTAGTTCTATCTAGTCATCTTATTCAAAAATCTTGTTCTATCATGATCATTCTATCTAGCTTGTTCATGTATCATGTTTTAACGAGCTTATTCGTACATGCATATCAAGACATTCATCGTGCTTACCTAGTTCTAAATTGTTAATCACTTATATCATTGCCTACACATTAAGATGTAAATCATACTAGGCTAGTTCGCTCATTGCCTACTTTTACCCAATCTAGGTGACTATGATGTTCAAGAGGAGGAGCAAATCGAGGATGGGAATGCGTCCGAGTGATGAGCGTTCCAACTATGAGTCTAGTTATAGTAGTTTGCTTTGAGTGTTAGATTCATGTAGTAGGAAGTGAGGTATTATGTACTTTTCTCTTTATTGAGTCTTAGTGTTGTACTAGTTCTTCCGGGATGAATATGAGATTTGAATACAATTTCCATTGAGTTCAATAATTGGGCCCTATGATGGTGTTGTGTTGTTATACACTTAATGCGTGCTAGCTAGAGACTTATTTGCCGACTGTTCACGTCTCGGGATATCGACTCGAATTATTCCGAATAATTTATATCCACTACGTAACTCTCGAGACGTGACATTACAAGATAGTCAAATGAAATGAATGTGAATCAGGTTGAAAGATTTGAGAGTGCCATAGAAATGGTGTGTTGAACTTAAGACTGTGAAAGAATCATACATAGTTGAAGAACAAAGATTTGGTGTCGACACTGTAACATCACGCATTTTTCGGATCCTCGGGATCCCTGTTTAGCGGGTTTGGTGGCCAATGTGTGGCCCATTATCTTGTGTTTCAGGTGTCCGCATGGGTTGTGAGGCTTTGTGGGCTAGCAGATTGGGCCCAAAGCGCTCACAGGTTCTCTACCTGTGAACGCGACAGGGGGGTGCGTCGCGTTCTGAACGCGACGCCCCTGGTGGTCGCGTTCAGGTTGCCGCTATTTGGGTCGACGTATGCATGTGTGCCACGTGTCGCGCACGGCGCAGGGCATGCTGACGTCGACAGTGGGAAGGCGATGGCCTCCTACGTCGTGTTCAGGTCACGATGTAGGGCTACGTCGCGTTCCCAACCGTTGTGCGTTTTTAAAGAAATTTTGGCTGGACATAGCTGGGGCAAGCTTTGCTCGGCCAGGGGAGGCTGCCGTGGAGCTCTCTCGGGTGATTCGGAATTCTAGGGGAGTTTTTAGCACGCTCTCGCCGAGAAGACGTCACGTGGAGCGGGGGAGATGCCGTACTGTGGATGGTTTTGGCGTTCTTCGTGGAGGTAGGGAGATCCCACCTAGTTTCGTTGCATGGATTGTGTATGACACATGTTTAGTCTATTTATCGGTTTATAAATAGTAGATATCATGCTAGGACAATCATTAAAGCATGAAAAATGGGAATTAAACATGTTTTACATGGTTTGTAGGGGTGATCCGGAGAAGGGATCTGGATTAGGGTTTTCGCCTGTGAAGGCGATAGACCCTTCTGTCGCGACCTGGTCACGACACGATGGGTTCTAGTTTTGAACGCGACATGTTGGGGTGTCGCATTCTGGTGGTGAACGCGACATACCGGGGTGCCGCGATCTAAATGCGACACTAGCCCACATCGCGACCTCAGCCGTGAAGTCTTTTTATGCATGTTTTCAAGGTACGATTATCCAATTATTTGTTAAGTGTTGTGCATGTCACCAGCTAGTGGTGTGTTGGCACTTGTCGCACTCGTAGAGCATGCTGCTCACAAGGTGAGCGTGTTTTAAATGGTTAGCGTATCGCTTGTGTTGTATGCGTGGAGTTTACGTAGTTTAGGTGTGTGCATGGCACACACATTGTCGTGGTGTAACATTTATGATTCGTCGTGGTGGTTGGGCAATGAGGTTCCAGCATGAACCTAGCCTTGATCTTTAATGTCTTTTATGGGTCCGTTCAGATGGTTTAACTATTATAGTCTAAGTAAGATTATGAGTTTGTGCATGGTTATTGTACATGGTGTTCAATGTGGTAAAGGAGGTCATGAAATGACCGATGATTAATGAATAATGTTATTCGTGTGCGTGTTTGCGTGGGTTAGCTTGTAGGTCACATGGTGATCAAGGACAAGCTACTCCTGACACTAGTGTCGTGATTTGTAATAAAGATTATATATTAAATATCGTGGTTGTTCGTTGCCGAGTTTGATGGTCCAGCGCCTGTTCTGGAATACCTCGGCAGTCGGGTACCCCGGGTTCTGTGTGAGCCAGGCACGTGTGTTTGTTGTCCTCACGGTTTGTCTCGGTACTTGGGTTGTACCGTCGAGGTCTGTGTCTTCTGTCCCGGACACCCTCACTCCTGTGTTTGAGTTTCACATCTAGATGAGGGAATGACAGTAGTGGGATAGTGACTTGTGAGAGTTTGTGTTTGGTCACTTGTAGCGCACTCGTAGTTCAGGGTACGGACACCAATAGTCGACACTGGTCCCTAGCTAGTCCTGTTTTCCAATGCCTCACTTTAGGGAGCTTAGGCCAGAGTCCCTAAAGGTGCCAGGTATGGGCCTGCAGTTGTGTGTGGTCTACAGGTGTGGTGTTGGTTGGTCTCCACTGTTCTTTGGCTTGTGCTTGTGGAGCGTCAGTTGGACCTTTCGTCTGTGACTATGAGATTGAGAGGTAGTTCTTATGTTGTGTTGTCTGGGTTGGATACTGGCGTCGTGAACCAGTAGTTCGTTCCTGTATGGCGGCGTCGTTCCTTTCCGACTCATGCTTTGCTACTGGTGGTAGCGTGTGTGTAGTGACTCGTTGGTTGTGGCTTGACCGTTGTGGGTGCCTGGTAGGAGGCACAGTTGTACTGAGGTTTTGTGGTGGTACCTCGTGGTGGTAGGTACCTGTACCCTTGTGGTTATCGGTTTCTCATGGTACGTTGTGTACCAGTCTTTTCTGCTGTTGTGGTGGAGTTGTGCTCCGTGGAGGTCGTGTGGTGAGACCTTCTAGTTGTTGTGTTTTACCCTTCCTTGGGTAAACTTCCGTATAAGGTTATAATGTGTGATGGATTGGCATCGTGGTATCCAATCTGTTATTTAGGTATGACAATCGATATATCATTGTTTAGGGGTATAAAGGATTAGCTCTTGGTTAGCAGTCCTATTACCCGTGTGTTGGGGTACGCCTGTGAAGCTTGTATCCTAGGCAGTGGTTTGCCTGTATGGCTTGTAGCTTAGGTGACCAGTCGTTGAAATAATGTGCATGTAAGGCTTGCGGCCTAGGCATTTCAGTTGTTGAGTGGACTAGTAGTGTTGTGCTAGTCCTGTGGTTCCTCTTTCTTTCGAGGAATATGTATTTGTTTATGATTTACTGTTCAAACTATTATTTATTATAAATGTTGTGAGCATGATATGGTTTGGCTATTTGAGTTGCCAGTGACACCCTATGGGGTTGAGGTTCTTAAGTGTTACGTGTTGTTTTGGGTGGTCACATCCGAATGCCAGTTTGTGATTAAAATATAATTGTTTAAATGGTTCTCAGTTATACAAATTAAAGGGATTAATGAATTATGTTATGGAAACTAGTGAAAGTGTTTTAGTGAGGACCAGAGTTAGCAGAGACAGGTATAGGGTAATGATGTGATGGAATGGCAGAAGAAATAGCATTATGATGGGGAATAGTGCAGTGTGATCAGAATGGTTAAATGCATGAGTTGCGAATGAGAACTTTAGCAGAAGTAGTTAATGTATTTGAGAATTGTGTGGATAGATATTAAGAAGCTGCATGATTAAGTGATGTGTCAGGTTTGAATGATTAAGTGAGGTAGTTCAGCTTAAGATGTGATATTAGCAAATAGAGGAACAGTAAGTGTGGCAATCAGATGAAGTGTGTATTTGTTACTAGAAAAGGTGTAGTAAGAGTTTCAGAATAGTGTTGTTATGAATAATGATGATAATGGAATGTTGTTCCTGCCCCGGTGCATTTTGCAGATGCAGCACATCATCAGCCGGGGGGGGGGGGGGGAGTGCAGTCCAAATGTCCGATGAAGTGCTAGATGCCCCCTGTAGCGAGTCTTGTAGAGCAGTGCATGAGATGCCACTGCCATCCACACCTGTGCATGCTGCCCATAGCAGTTACCAGCAGCAAGCAGCCCCTGTTGCACATAAAACTAAGGGATATCACCTTCAATTCTGAATGTTGCAACTCCCCTGTGGACCACTCCGCAATCCTCTGATCAGCAAGACTCTTCAGCTGGAGCCACGCCCTCCAACCCCAAGATCAGGGCACTGCACCACTAGGCACCCCATCAGGGGTGGAAGCCTCGGCGTCTCCATCTGCACCTTGGATGTCCTTTTCTGAAGCACTACGAAAGAAAACCAAGAAAGGTGAGATTTGCATGAATACAACTAAACCACCGCCCCCGCCTCCCCAACTGCAGCTCCCCCTCAACCCGGAGTGAAGGGACCAGCCGGCGGCCATGTGATATGTCTCCCGTGCAATACAATATCATAAGTGCCCTGGGCATCGAAGCTGAGGAAGTGGACTTGTTGACCTTACACAATAATTGGTTGGCTGCACTCGTAGCACTGCAATGCGAAGCATAGATTCTTACGGGGATTTGAGTACTTTGAGGACTGATTTTCCTTTTTGTTTGAGCTGATGTTTCATGTAATTGTAACCCCTCTGCGAAGGGAGTCTCTAGTATGTGCCCCCTTGTTCCAATATTCCCACTGTCCCAGCTACCCCGCAGCCCCCCCTGCAGCCCCCGTAGTCCATGTATCTTTATGCTTTTTCAAATATAATGAAAATGACCAGCTGATCACGACTATGGTGGCTCACTCATTGTCGTATCCAATTGAAAAAAAAATGATAATGGAATGTTTGATACAGAGATTCGTGTAAGTATATATAGAGATGAGCAGCTGGGTAAAGAAAGAATAAAAAAGAACAACATGTAGTCAGATTTTTTTGAAAATTTCATAAAGAAGATGTTCACTTAGTAAGTGGGAGTGGGTAAGGATTTCGTAGAAAGATTTACACAAGATTACAGTGTTAAAGATAAGAGCAGTAATGCCAGCATTTATGTGTAATTATGGGCACAAGAAAGTAAATTTGTGCCAGAGGCAAATTAAGGTCAAGGCAAGGTAAATTGTGAACGAACATTTGTGAGTAAGCTGCAGTAGTGGAATTGTTGGTCTTCGGTAGTGGATCAGTAATGTAAAATAGAGGAGCCAGGTAGAATCAGATATTGTGTTTGAAGGATATAGTTTCAGTTTATGGCTATGTTAGTATTTTAATAAGAAGGATTGCAGTGTGAATGGTACAGTAAGATTAGGCAGTTAGTAGAATAGTTAAGAGAAATGCTTTGCAGAAATGAAATTACGATGTTGGCAGTAAAGTTAAAGTTCAATATTACTAAATAGATGAAGAATATGGCAGATTATAAAGCAGCAATAATCAGATGAATCAAGGAATGTGCAGCAGGAATTTGTGTAAATAGTAAGCAGCAAGGTGATCCAGATGAACGAATGGGTTTGTATAAGAATGTCTCCAAAGTTTAATGTAAAGGTCGTAGCAGAACAGTTATGAATAGTGAGTAGATTAAGAGGTGGCAAAGCAAAATAGAAAGGATAAGGAAAGGCATGATCAGTTTAGCAGCAAGGAATTCTGAATAAGATGACATCGGGTAAGTTTTGTCTTGATAACAGCATGGCAACAGTGAGAATAGAAATCGTAAAAAGATATGGGTTTGGTTTGCTGAGTCAGTCAAAAAATATTGTCTGAAGTGAGGAAAGCATATAAAAGGTAAAGTCTGTTGGTAGTGAAATGGTAAAATTCAGAATTTAGTGTGGTACAGAAATAGTTAAAAACAGAATCCGGGTAGGGTTAGTTAAGCAGTGTAATTATGAGATAAGAAAAGTGCAACGTCAGCCTGGGAATACGAATTAAGGTAAGATGTGTTGATAGTGGTATGCCAGAATTCAAAGTTTAAGCAGATGGTTCGATCTGAATAAGAAAAGCAGACCGGAAACATTAGTGTTTTTTCCAGTGGTAAGTGAATAAATAAGATGATTTGAGAAGCTAGTAAAGGTGAAATTGAGGTCAGAGTTATGGTTTTGCCCATTGTTTGGTGTGATCAGAGTAACGCAGCAAAAGCGTGGTGGGTCCATAAACCACAAGTTAGACAGTTAAGTATGTGAATGCAGATAAAGCAGAGTAATGGCTAACGGTGACAAGTGGATAATGGAATGGCACCAAGGAATTTGAGAATTTAAGCAAGGTTTAGCACGACAGAACATTCAAAGGTAGCGGAATAAAGAGAAGAAAGTTTTGAGCAAGGAAAATGGCCCAGAAAGAAATGTTGCAAACACAGCCCAGAAAATGTGGAAGCAGGTTGAGTCCAAGGAGATAAAGCGCCACCGGCAAGGTAGAATCGCCTACGGTCAAAGGGTAAGGAATGTCAGATTGAATCCATGGAATTGAGCAGTAATGAAATGAATTGAAAAGAGAATAGAAAGCAGAACAAGTGTGAAAATGAAAAAAAGGGTTAGTCAGTACAGATGGTTTGAAACAAAGATGCAGAGGAAGTGTATCCTACTTGTTTTGTCTATGGTTTTATTTCTTTTTAGGTGATAATCTAGCTTATTATGGTTTATTTTGAATGTCGAGGATGACATTCCTTTTTAGGTGATAATAATGCAACGTCGCGCATTTTTCGGATCCTCGTGGATCCTTGTTTACCGGGTTTGGTGGACAATGTGTGGCCCGTTAGCTTGTGTTTCAGGTGTTCGTGTGGGTTGTGATGCTTTGTGGGCCGCACATTGGGCCCAAAGTGCTCTCAGGTTCTATGCCTATGACCACGACAGGGGGGTGCGTCGCGTTCTGAATGCGACGGCCCTGGTGTTCTCGTTCAGGTTGACGTTGTTTGGGCTGACGTCTGCATGTGCGCCATGTGTCACGAACGGGGCAGGGCATGCTGACGTCGACAGTGGGAAGGCGATGGTGTAAGGCCCTCGAATTTTGTTGCATTATTTTAATTTCGTGTAAATAATTCATGTTGTGTATGCATAGATGTACATATCTACGTATGTATTAACTATTTATACTTATGTATGCATGTGTATAAGTTAGTTGTAAATAATGTATGAATGGTATGATGGTAGTGTGTACATGATAATACATACATATGGCACATATATAGGTATAAGTTGTGCATGGCTTATGCATGTATTTGAGTTCTGGCTGAAGGCCAGCTTGGCGTCAATATCAATGGACATTTGTGTTGTGTAGGCGTCAACCATATGGACGCCAACACTAAATCCAGCGTCCAGCGATGTGGATGTCAATATCACTGGCTTGCATGCGTTGCAGAGCCGGAAATCCCGGGAACAAGCTACCCCAACCATTGGGGAGCTCTCCCCAACGGTCTGAAAGGCTTTCTTGTCAAGCCTGTGTGAAAGGAGAGCCCCCTCTCCTATTTATAAAGCCTTTTGCAACCCCAACAGCCCTCTCTTAGCTCTCTTTGCAAGAGGAGATGGAGGAGAAGAAAAACCCTAGAGAAAACTGTGAGAAAACCCCACCCTTTGCAAGCTTAAATCCGACCTTCTGAAGCTGTTCCTGGCCATCTACCACGACAAGGAGCTAGCTGAAGTGAAGGAGGAGACTTCTCCAACCTCATCTTGGAGTCATGTTCGTGCTAGAACCCGGCGTGAAGACTTCTCGGGAGCTTCTTGGGATTGCCCAAGGAGAGCTTCACCAAGCTTTAAGATGCGTCTGGAGTATTTTCTAGAGGCAAGTAACCTACCCCTATCGTCCATGTAGATGTCTAGTAGGGTTTTATGATTTTTATTCATTTTTCCTCGTGTCCTGGATCCCCCATTCACCCCGTTATTTGGAGTTCGGTAGGGTTTCTGCACAGACAGGAACTTGGCGTCAATGCCATGACGCCAAGATTCCCCGTGTGCGTCTAGCGATCTTGCCGTCCACTCCTGGAACGGCCAGAGACCGCCGTTAAGTTCATCTGGGCAGAACAGTGAACTGTTCTCCCCTTATATATGATTACTTTCGATGTGTTTTGTGATGAGGATATAATGTAAACCTATTATACTACGTAATGTGAATGTTGGAATGTGTGGGAGAATGGTTGGACATTTATTTTGTGGATGGTTGAGTTATTATTTATTTAAAATGCATGTGGAAGAATGGCCATGTATGTTCACCCATGATCCTAATAATCCGTGGGAAATTAGGATGCCCTAATCCTGTTGAATCATCTCTATATACATCAGTCTCTGTTCTGAATTTTCTAGAATTTTCCCATGTCAATGTGATTTATTGAAAATTTATACTTGGAAATAGAAAACATGTATAGGATTGCTAAATTTCCAGTAAATCGTGTGTTGTGAATAAATCCCCAGGAAATTCCTGTGGTGTTGTGTATATTGGGTTCAGGGTTATGACCTGTTAAACTGAAATTTCATGTTACGCACCATGGTGGATTGAATCACGAATGATATGAAAAAATTGATGTTTTATTTTCTGTAATTGCATCATGAGTCAGAAAAATGCATAATTTTGTATGTAAGGTCATGAACCCGAAATCAGCGTGTGGTTAAATTTTCAGGTCGTTTGGACAACTATATAATGAAATATGATTTTTTTCCTTGCAAAGATGTGAACAATGCATGTTAATGTGGGAATAATGTGACATGTGTGTGTGATCTGATTTATGCAAATTACTGAACATGTGATCCCTGTTAATTGTAGAATCATGTTAGGAAAACAAAGCCTTGTGTGAATGAGAAAATGAATGAGAGGTAAGTGACATGTGTAAAGATATGCGTTAAAATCGGTAAATGTGTAAATCGTGTCAAGTGTGACACTGCTTCCATAAAGGGCAGTGGAACTGTATCAGGGAAAAGTCCCCCTGAGAAGGTTCAATGTGTTGTGATCCTAAGGGCATTAGAATGAAATTCTGGAGGTGGACAAGTACCACTGGTTAGGGTGGAGACTTGTTCTCCCGGTCTGCGCAGTCCAAGAGTCGTCACTGTATTGCCTAGGTGACGTCTATTTGTATGTGATGTGATGTGTCCTTCTTATGGTGGTTTGGACTATGTGTCACGGCACTAAATGTGAATGTGAAAATGTGTATGTGTTCATGTGTAAGAATGTGGATGTGAACAATGTGTAAATGTGCATGTGTAAAGTGTAAATTATGTGAATGAGAAATTGTGTAAATATGTGAAACCAAAACGTGAGGGTTGTGAATTTGTGATCCATGTTGTGGTAATCTGAAATCATGATAAAACAACAAACTAAATGTACTTATGATCATGCTTTACATGTGTAAATTGCCTAGAATCCATGTTAGAAACGATTCTTAGTGGTGTGTAAGTAATCCCATGCTTGTTGCCCTCATGATGTGATTAAATTGATTAAGTGGCTCTCGTGTGTTGGGTTATGCTTTCTAGTCCATGTAAAACCAGCAAGCTTAAAGAAGATGAAATGGTCATGAGCATGTATAGGAATGTATAGAAATTCATGCTAAGTGCGTTCTTTTACGTAGGCATTGAAATCATGCTAAACTTTCTTTTATGTTTTAGTTTAATTGAAAGTAGACCTTTCGTGTGTTGGAGTGATTAGAGAACACATGATAGGAGATTTTGATTTAGAAAATCTGAAAGCATGAATCATGTGTTTAATGAGTAGAACCACCATGATAGGTTGTTAATTTCAATGACAAGCATGCTACATGATTGTGTCTTGTAAATGTGTATGTAAAACCTGCTATGACATGTACACGTATGGTATGTGTAGAGTTAATTGCTGAGTCTTTTACACTCATTACTTGCTTCGGTGTACAGGCGTAGTTGGTGACGACACACTTGCGGAGGAAGCAGTGGAGACCGACTCCGAGCGTGGAGATTAGATCGTTGGTGTACTTTGCGATATTTTGATTTCATAGTATGTAATTGCAACATTGTACTAGCATTATCATGGAAAAATGTTTAAGTGTGGACAATTATGTATTGGATTTTCAGCAATTTAATTATGTGGACTTTTAGTTCTTTAAATGTTATTGCAATCATGTATGTTAAATGTGGATGATGAATGAAATGAAGACAGTGGTCTTTTACTTCTGCTACTATGTTCTTATATTCACGTGTATCTCAGCTGAATGTTATTGTTGGGTAAATGTCCCACTGTGGCAACGTTCACTATACCGACGTGGGTTGGTATAACCGTACCGGTACAATGAGGGTCGCTACAGAGATTGGTATCAGAGCAACCGGTTGAGATTGCACATGAATGTACATAAGTCATCATCTTCATTACATGCTAAGTCTACATAGGAATGTCCACATGTGTAGAATTGATTAATAATGAATGAAAAATAGATAAGAAAATGGTTAAAAAACTTAGTAACCTAGCTAATGGTGGCTGAAATTTATTACAGCCATGGCTTCGAGAGGTAGGCGTGGCGGAGCGTCGGCCCGTGAGGACGAGCCGAGATGTGACGAGCGGGCAGAGCAGCAGGCCCCGACACCGCAAGGTCCTGTACTTCCCCCACCGCCGCTTGTGGATTATGGAGTATTCATGCAAGGTCTGGTGCAAGCCATGCAGACGCAGGCTCATACTCAGGCAGCACTCCAGGCACAGTTGGAGGCTCAGGTTAGATTAATAAAATAATTAATAGTCTATTTTATTTGATTATACGATATTATGTTGATTGTGTATTGCTTGATGTGTCCTGTAGTAGGCTCAAGTACCAGCTCAGGACCATGGTGGACCTTCTACCATGGAGAGATTCAAGAGGATGCTGCCACCCTCTTTTAAGGGGGAGAGCGATCCATTGTTGGTTGAAAGCTGGATGAGGGAGATAGAAAAGATCTTTCGAGCCGTTAGGTGTGCAGATGAGGATAAGGTCACATTAGCCACCTACATGCTACAGGTATGCTTTAGTTTATATGCTTGTATGTTTTGTTAAGTTAGATTTGTTTAGATGGTGCTTATGAGCGGTGTACTGCAGGAAAGAGCTGATGTATGGTGGGCTTCATTGCTGGGTACCCAGTTTGAGGACGGAGCTATTGATGTTGCTTGGGACGAGTTCGTGAGGCTCTTTCGGGCCAAGTTCGTCCCCGAGCATGTTCAAGATCGGATGGAGCAGGAGTTCCTCTCTTTGGCTGAAGGCTCCATGACCGTGCTAGAATATGAGGCAAGATTTTCTGAACTCTCTAAATATGCACCTCATATCGTGACAGACGAGCGCAGAAAGACAAAGAAGTTCGTGATGGGCCTGAGGCCATCACTGAGGATGAGGCTCGTGGCGTTTGACTGCACTTTGGATGAGGCCCTCAGCGCTGCTTGTAGGTAGGAGGGTGAGATGGAGCAATACCTTGAAGAGAAGAAGACTTCGCAGAAGAGACCTGCAGCTACGTTCCAGCGACAGGACAAGAAGAAAGCGGTGTACCCGACACAGCAGCGATCAGTAGCAGTCGGTAGTTCTCAGGTACCTTCTGTACGTTCCCTGGTGTGAAGAAAGAGTGTCCCCACTGTGGGAAGACACATGGCGGTACCGAATGTTGGATGATTACGGGAAAGTGCTTGAAGTGCGGAAGCAGCGACCATAAGATCAAGGATTGTCTGAGACTTCAGCAGGGAGTCCAGCGCGGAGCGCCAGCCCCAGCAGCGGTAGCGGTAGCAGTGCCAGCTACAGGAAGACAGGAAGGCCTCGAGCCCCAGCTCGAGTGTTTGCTTTAGCACGCGAGGACGCCGAGCAGGCGGAGCATGTCACCGCAGGTACAGTTTTACTTTTAGGTGCGCTCGGGTTTTGTTTGATACGGGTGCTACTCACTTGTTCATTTTCGAGCGGTTCGCTAGGCAGTTAGCCCTAGAGTCAGGTGTAGAGTCTGAGGATTTAGAGGTCCCTTTGTCTGTGCACACCCTTGCGGGTACGGTATCGACTAGGAAGTGCATTCCGTCGCTACTTGTGTGCATTGAGGATAGAGTCCTAGATGGGTGTTTCTTCTTGCTAAAGATGAAGGACTATGATGCTATTCTTGGTCTGGATTGGCTAGAGGAGCACTATGCGTTAGTAGATTGTCGTCGGAAGAGGATTGTTCTCCGCATTCCTGGTGAGACGAGCGTTCTCTCACCCCTTGCCAAGGATTTTGGCGGGAAAGTTAGTCATCTCTGCCATGAAGGCGATGCACATGGTAAACAAGGGTTGTGACGCTTTTCTTGCCAGCGTGGTATTAGTGCCAGAGGCTGATGAGTCACCTACTCTGCAGAGATTGAGGTAGTGCAGGATTTTCCAGATGTCTTTCCTGATGACTTGTCTGGATTGCCACCGGATAGAGAGATAGAGTTTACTATAGAGTTGCTTCTGGGCACTCTCCTATCTCGAAGGCTCCATATCGGATGGCACCTGCAGAGTTAGCCAAGTTGAGGAGGCAGTTGCAAAGTTGCTTGATAAGGGATTTATTCGCCCGAGTGTTTCCCCTTGGGGCTCACCTGTATTATTCGTCAAGAAGAAAGACGGGTCACTTAGGTTGTGCATTGACTACAGGAAGCTGAACCAAGTGACTGTGAAGAACAGGTATCCCTTGCCTCGTATTGATGATTTGTTTGACCAGTTGCGGGATGCATCAGTCTTTTCTAAGATTGATTTGCGATCTGGTTATCATCAGTTGAGGATTCAGAGTGAGGATGTGTCCAAGACGGCATTCAAATCCCGTTATGGACATTATGAGTTTTTGGTTCTTCCTTTTGGATTGACCAATGCCCCTGCAGCGTTCATGGATCTCATGAACAGTGTGTTTAGGCCTTATCTAGATAGCTTTGTCGTAGTGTTTATTGATGATGTGTTTTCTACTCTCCGGACGAGGCCACTGTAACGTCGCGTGCTTTTCGGATCCATGCGGATCGTGTGTGTTGTGGTTGTAGCGGCCATTGTGAGGCCATGTGAGTCAGTTGTGTGGTATGTGTAATGTGCATGCGTGGCTTGAGCAGGTGCAGCGCAGGGTTGGTCCGGAAATAGAATAGGACCTGCTGCTGTTCTGTCTGAGTTGGCGGCCATGGGTGGCCGTTTACTAGTAGGCGTCCAGATTTGTGGACGTTTACATAATGAGCTTAGCGGCAGTAGATGTGGACGTTTAGGCTGGTGGTTGATGTTGGCGACAAGGGGGTTGACGCCAACCTGTCAGTTCACAGGTTATAGGCTTCCGAGGGCTGTTCTCTCAGCTCACTCTCTTCCCCTCTTGCCCCAGCTTCGCGCCCCAGAGTTTCTGAAGCTTCCAACAGGTGCCGAGGAGTAGTTGGACGATCGTAGAACGCGCGGCATCGCTGAATTACGCGAGGAAACGTCGCGGCGTGGTGCAATTCGCGTGGGAGCTCGCGGAGGGCTCGCGTGAACCGGGGATTGCAGGAGATTCTAACGCGTTCTGAGGTAGGGGACGAACCCTTTAGCTCCGTAGAAACATTAAAACACATCATAATCACTTGAACCAGCATGTTAATCCATGTTTGGATAGAGTTGCACCAAGCGGGATAATGGGTGGTTTGAGTAGTTTACTGTACGAATCATGTTATAACGGGTTGTATTGGGTTCTAGCATGCTAAAGGAATTGCATTTGCATGTTTTTCAGTAGTTAGAACAGTTAGAAAACCCGCAGGGCCGGATTAGGGTTTCTGCAGGGTTTATGGCCGGAGAACTTGGCGTCAACATCGCTTGCCGCCAAGATTCTCAGCCAGGAGGTTAACGGCCAGGACCCTTGCCGTTGACTCCCAGTAAGCGGCAATCGATGTGGCCGCCTACTTCTATTGAGCAGAAATGACTAAGTACAATAATTATCGATAATGCATGTGTGTTGACGCATGAGGTGCACTGAGTGCACTTGGTTTACGTGTTTAACATACAAGGTATGCTATTAGTTGTTTACTTCGGTGACTGCGCGTTGTGTACGCGAGTCAGTTAGGTTCACGTGTAGTGGACCAGTGGTTACTTGTAGTTTACGTGAGGTTTCACGTGGTTTGTGTGTGACGTGCACGTGGTTCTGTGTACGTGGCGAGTAGTACGACGCCTACCGTGGTTACCTCTCCAGTTGGGTGCCCCAGGTTCTTTGTGAGCCAGGCTGTTAGCTCGGGGCTTTGTCCCGGTACTTGTGCTGTACCGTCGAGGTCTGTGTCGTCTGACCTGGACACCCCTCATCTTGTGTTAGAGTTGTACGTCCGGCTGAGGAAAGACGACAGTGGGACAGTGACACTTGTGTTTGTTTTTAGTCACTTGTAGCGCGCTCGTAGTTGGGGTACGGACACCAGTAGTCGACACTGGTCCCCAGCTAGTCCTTTTCCAGTGCCTCACTCTAGCGAGCCCAGGCCAGGGTCTCTGGAGGTGCCAGGCATGGGCCTGTGACCGTGTGGTCTGCAGGTTGTGGTGTTTAGTTGGTCTCCACAGTTGCTTGACCTTTTTACGTGGAGCGGCAGCTGGACCTTTCGTCCGTGGCTGCGAGACTGAGAGGTAGACCTG
This sequence comes from Colocasia esculenta, assembly GCA_014218235.1. NCBI lineage: Eukaryota > Viridiplantae > Streptophyta > Magnoliopsida > Alismatales > Araceae > Colocasia > Colocasia esculenta. The sequence continues at coordinate 79,623,983 of CM024763.1, read as the reverse complement.
TGTTAGTTGTCCGAGTCAGTTTCTGGTGTCGCGAACCAGTTCACGTGGCTCGTGTTGGCTGTCTCTACTTTAGCTTGTACACCTGTACTGGTTTGCCGTTTAATTATTACTGTGTTTCTCGTAGTCGGCAGACGGTGAGTACTTTTACAGCTTTACTTACCTGCTTAGCTGTTATATAAATTGTTGGTGTTGTTTACTATTCGTACTCGTGGTGTTTGTTTCGCTCGGTTTTGGGGAGTTCCCTACTGAGCCAGTGACTAGAGAGGCTCACCCCTACCCCCACATGGTGAGAGCGAGGAGGACGTTCTCGTCCGACGTCAGTTCCGGCCGCGTCGTAGCGGTGCAGGGTCAGCACCTCCAGCAGAGTAGCTTCGGCAGTGTAGTTTTGTAGTTGTTTACTTTCTTCAGTTGTACCTCGGGGTATGCCCCAGGCTCTTGTACTTCTTTTCAGCTTTTGTGAAAATTTGGCTATGTAAACTTGTGAATATATATAAAATGTGGTGTGTTCCTTTATGTTTACACGGACTGTGGTTTGGTATCCCTTGCGAGGCTTCGGCCCGTTCGCGGGAGGCAGACTCGGATCAAGTACGTTATCGGTTTAACGGGCTTGACCGAGGCGATCCGTCACAGTGGTATCAAGCAAGGTCCGTGTTAAATAAGGGAATTAAGAGGATACATAGCCTTATTTCGATTTTTCTACACTGCTGGTAGGGACCCTGGTTTTTGAGCATTTGAGGGTAGTGTTAAAGGTTCTTCGTGAGCACAAGCTATATCTAAGTTCAGCAGTGCGATTTCTGGTTGCGTGAGGTTCATTTCCTCGGGCATGTTATCTCCGTGCTGGTGTAGCAGTGGATGCAGCAAAGTCCAGGCAATTATGGATTGGAGATTCCCAAGACCCCTCAGAGATTCGTAGTTTTATTGGTTTAGCTGGTTACTATCGTGATTTATTGAGGGATTTTCATCCATCCCGCCCCTTTGACTCAGCTCACCAGAAAGGGATTAAAGTTTGTTTGGTCCGAGAAGTGTGAGAGTAGTTTTCAATTGTTGAAGACTAAGCTCACGACCCCCGGTGTTAGTCTTACCGAGCGGTGTAGAGGGTTTTGCTATCTACACGGATGCGTCTCGGATTGGTTTAGGCTGTGTGCTAATGCAGCAGGAAAGGGTAGTGGCTTATGCTTCTCGTCATTGAAGGAGCATGAGAAGAACTATCCGACTCATGACTTTGAGCTCGCAGCAGTGGTTCATGCACTAATGATCTGGAGGCACTATCTTTATGGTGTCAGATTCGAGGTGTTTACCGACCACAAGAGCTTGAAGTATATTTTCTCCTAAAAGGACTAAACTTGAGGCAGAGAAGATGGATTGAGTTCTTAAGGACTATGACTTCGACCTTCAGTATCACCCTGGGAAGGCGAATGTCGTAGCAGATGCTCTGAGTAGGAAGAGGCCATCTCTCCAGCAGGATTGGAAGATGTTGGAAGATGTGGCATGCGCGTTGACTGAGTTAGAGCCATCGCTACCCAGGCTTTTGTAGCTCAGTTATCCCTTAGTCCTCGGTTTTGGATGAGGTGATCGAGCAACAGAAAGCCGACCCTAGACTCTTAGAGTAGTGGGCAAGGCAGGCATTGCTCATGATGAGGACGGTGTGATTAGATTTCATCACCGTGTTTGTGTCCCTGATTTGGTAGATGTCCGTGAGCATGTGTTAGCTGAGGCTCATAGATCGCGATTCTCTATTCATCCGGGTAACACTAAGATGTACCAGGATTTGAATAGATCCTTTTGGTGGTCTGGCATGAAGAGGGATGCAGCGGATTATGTGTCTAGGTGTTTGGTGTGTCAGCAAGTAAAGCCGAGCGACAGCGACCATCCGGCCTGGTGCAAAGGATGGAGATCCCAGTGTGGAAGTGGGAAGCTGTCACTATGGACTTTGTTTCGGGTTTGCCTCGATCTAGAAAGGGCAATGACTCGATTTGGTAGTTATAGATAGATTCTCGAAGACTGCTCATTTCTTGCCTATGAAGAAGAAGCAGTCAGTAAGAGTTTAGCTAGATTGTATGTTAGCAGTATCATTAGATTGCATGGTGTGCCGAAGTCGATCATTTCGGATCGAGATCCGAGATTCACTTCGAGGTTGTGGAAGGGTCTTCAGGATGCTTTTGGTTCGAAGCTGAAGCTCAGTTCGGAGTTTCATCCCAGACTGATGGACAGTCCGAGAGGACTATCCAGACGCTCAAGGATATGTTGAGAGCGTGTGTATTGGATTGGAAGGATGATTGGGAGCGTCATTTACCTCTAGTGGAGTTCGCATACAACAACAGCTTTCATGCGAGTATTGGTATGGCTCCATTTGAGGCGTTGTATGGTCGGCCCTGGAGATCTCCTTTATGTTTGGAGGAGACCAGTGATAGGCAGCTGATCGGTCCGGAGTTAGTTCAGGAGACTTCGGATAAGATCCAGCTTATCGGGAAGAGACTTGTTGCGGCGCAGGATAGGCAAAAGAGCTACGCCGACAACAGAAGGAAGGATTTGGAGTTCGAGGTGGGTGATCATGTCTTCTTGAAGATATCACCTACTCGAGGTGTCGTTAGGTTTGGCAGGCATGGTAAGCTGAGCCCTAGATTCATTGGCCCATATGAGATTCTCAGACGTTTGGGCAGCGTGGCATATGAGCTAGCATTACCCCTAGCTTTGTCTAGTGTTCATCCCGTCTTCCACGTTTCGATGCTCAGGAAGTATGTCCGAGATCCGTCTCATGTGATTAGTCATGAGCCAGTGGAGATTCAGACAGATCTGTCGTATGTCAAGCAACCAGTAGCTATTCTTGACTGGAAGGTTCAGCATCTCCGGAACAAGAGTATTGTGTCGGTGAAAGTTCTCTGGCGGAACTTCTCGCGAGAGGAGGCTACTTGGGAGCTTGAGGATGCGATGAAGAAGAAGTATCCCCTTTTGTTTGAGTAGCGTCGTTCTAACTTCGAGGACGAAGTTTCTTTAAGGGGGAGAGGGTGTAAGGCCCTCGAATTTTGTTGCATTATTTTAATTTCGTGTAAATAATTCATGTTGTGTATGCATAGATGTACATATCTACGTATGTATTAACTATTTATACTTATGTATGCATGTGTATAAGTTAGTTGTAAATAATGTATGAATGGTATGATGGTAGTGTGTACATGATAATACATACATATGGTACATATATAGGTATAAGTTGTGCATAGTTTATGCATGTTTTTGAGTTCTGGTCGAAGGCCAACTTGGCGTCAATATCAATGGACGTTTGTGTTGTGTAGGCGTCAACCATATGGACGCCAACACTAAATCCAACGTCCATCGATGTGGACGTCAATATCACTGGCTTGCATGCGTTGCAGAGCCGAAAATCCCGGGAACAAGCTACCCCAACCATTGGGAAGCTATCCCCAACAGTCTGAAAGGCTTTCTTGTCAAGCCTGCGTGAAAGGAGAGTCCCCTCTCCTATTACCAAGCTTTTTGCAACCCCAACAGCCCTGTCTTGGCTCTCTTTGCAAGAGGAGATGAAGGAGAAGAAAAACCCTAGAGAAAACTGTGAGAAAACCCCACCCTTTGTAAGCTTAAATCCGACCTTTCTGAAGCTGTTCCTGGCCATCTACCATAACAAGGAGCTAGCTGAAGTGAAGGAGGAGACTTCTCCGACCTCATCTTGGAGTCATCTTCGTCCTAGAACCCGGCGTGAAGACTTCTCAGGAGCTTCTTGGGATTGCCCAAGGAGAGCTTCACCAAGCTTTAAGATGCATTTGAAGTATTTTCTAGAGGAAAGTAACCTACCCTTATCGTCCATGTAGATGTCTAGTAGGGTTTTATGATTTTTATGCATTTTTCCTCATGTCCTGGATCCCCCATTCACCCCGTTATTTGGAGTTCGGTCTGTGTTTCTGCATAGACAGGAACATGGTGTCAATGCCTTCACGCCAAGATTCCCCTTGTGCGTCCAGCGATCTTGCCGTCCACTCCTGGAACGGCCAGAGACCGCCGTTAAGTTCGTCTGGGTAGAACAATGAACTGTTCTCCCCTTATATATGATTACTTTCGATGTGTTTTGCGATGAGGATATAATGTAAACCTATTATACTACATAATGGAATGTTGGAATGTGTGGGAGAATGGTTGGACATTTTTTGTGGATGGTTGAGTTATTATTTATTTAAAATGCATGTGGAAGAATGGCCATGTATGTTCACCCATGATCCTATAATCCGTGGGAAATTAGGATGCCCTATTCCTGTTGAATCATGTCTATATACGTCAGTCTCTGTTCTGAATTTTCTGGAATTTTCCCATGTCAATGTGATTTACTGAAAATTTATACTTGGGAAATAAAAAACTGTGTAGGATTGCTAAATTCCAGTAAATCGTGCATTGTGAAATAAATCTTCAGGAAATTCCTGTGGTGTTGTGTATATTGGGTTCAGGGTTATGACTGTTAAACTGAAATTTCATGTTACGCACCATGGTGGATTGAATCATGAATGATATGAAAAAAATTGATGTTTGATTTTCTGTATTGTATCATGAGTCAGAAAAATCCAGAATTTTGTATGTAAGGTCATGAACCCGAAATCAGCATGTAGTTAAATTTTCAGGACGTTTAGACAACTATATAGTGAAATATGAATTTTTTTCCTTGCAAATATGTGAACAATGCATGTTAATGTGGGAATAATGTGACATGTGTGTGTGATCTGATTTATGCAAATTACTGAACATGTGATCCTTGTAATTGTAGAATCATGTTAGGAAAACAGAGCCCTTGTGTGAATGAGAAAATGAATGAGAGGTAAGTGACATGTGTAAAGATATGCGTTAAAATCGGTAAATGTGTAAATCGTGCCAAGTGTGACACTGCTTCCATAGAGGACAGTGGAACCGTATTAGGAAAAGTCCACTGAGAAGGTTCAATGTGTTGTGATCCTAAGGGCATTCGGATGAAATCCTGGAGGTGGACAAGTATCACTGGTTAGGGTGGAGACTTGTTCTCCCAGTCTGCGCAGTCCAAGAGTCGTCACTGTATTGCCTAGGTGACGTCTATGTGTATGTGATGTGATGTGTCCTTCATATGGTGGTTTGGACTATGTGTCACGGCACTAAATGTGAATGTGAAAATGTGTATGTGTTCATGTATAAGAACTGTGGATGTGAACAATGTGTAAATGTGCATGTGTAAAGTGTAAATTATGTGAATGAGAAATTATGTAAATATGTGAAACCAAAAGTGAGGGTTGTGAATTTGTGATCCATGTTGTGGTAATCTAAAATCATGATAAAAAAGCAAACTAATGTACTTATGATCATGCTTTACATGTGTAAATTGCCTAGAATCCATGTTAGAAATGATTCTTAGTGGTGTGTAAGTAATCCCATGCTTGTTTGCCCTCATGATGTGATTTAAATTGATTAAGTGGCTCTCGTGTGTTGGGTTATGCTTTCTAGTCCATGTAAAACCAGCAAGCTTAAAGAAGATGAAATGGTCATGAGCATGTATAGGAATGTATAGAAATTCATGCTAAGTGCGTTCTTTTACGTAGGCATTGAAATCATGCTAAACTTTCTTTCATGTTTTAGTTTAATTGAAAGTAGACCTTTCATGTGTTGGAGTGATTAGAGAACACGTGATAGGAGATTTTGATTTAGAAAATCTGAAAGCATGAATCATGTGTTTAATGAGTAGAACCACCATGATAGATTGTTAATTTCAATGACAAGCATGCTACATGATTGTGTCTTGTAAATGTGTATGTAAAACCTGCTATGACATGTACACGTATGGTATGTATAGAGTTAATTGCTGAGTCTTTTAGACTCATTACTTGCTTCGGCATACAGGCGTAGTTGGTGACGAGACACTTGCAGAGGAGGCAGTGGAGACCGACTCCGAGCGTTGAGATTAGATCATGGTGTACTTTGCGATATTTGATTTCATAGTATGTAATTGCACATTTGTACTAGCATTATCATGGAAAAATGTTCAGTGTGGACAATTATGTATTTGAGTTTCTGCAATTAATTATGTACTTTTACACTACGCCAAATTTGATCTTTAGCAGCAATTTATCTCACAGCCAATTTATATTTGCTATTAATTAATAGCATTTTTTACAAAATAGCTTCTAATAAAACTACTGATAGTTACGGTGACTATTACATTTAATAGCAATAATAATTAGCTGTTAATAAACAGCTTTTTTAATATTAGCTATTAATTATTCTAATCAGATGACGATTATCTTTTACAGCATATTATTAGATATATTATATCATTTAGAGTAAATAGATATTTTGGGGGGAAAGTTTAACTTTTATGGGAAACCTGCTCCCGCGGGATTTAGCAGAAGAAACCTACGTGAGGATTACCCCCCCAGCCACCATCGCATACCAAGCCCCGTGAAGCCTCCTCCTTCTCACATCACCGTCCGGGACGAATACCCCGCCCGGCCGCCGTCGCACACAAGCGCTGTGAATCCGGCCTCCTCCTTCCTCATATCCACGTACGGGACGATTACCCCGCCGGCCGCCGTCGCAATGGAAGCCCCGTGAAGCTAGCAGCCTCCTCCTTCCTTGTATTCAGGACGAATACCACGCCCAGCCGCCGTCGCACACCAAGCCCCGTGAAGCCTCCTCCTTCCTGACATCCCCGTACGGGACGCATACCCCGCCGGCTGCCGTCGCACACAAGCCGTGCAGGGCCACGAGTAATCTCTACACAGTCGGCGTTCTTCCTCTCGCGGACGACTGCGGCCTGCACGCTTCGGAAGTCTTTGCAGGAGCCGTCAACGTCCTTCATGATCGCCCCAGGCGTGGACTGGTGATCGCTACCCACGGCCTACCCAGTCGCCGCTCCTTCCTCTCGCGGACTGACTGCCGGCCCTGCACACTTCGCAAGTCCTCACAGCAGCCGTCGGCGCCTTCGTGATCGCCCCATGCGTTGACAGGTGATCGCCACCCAGGGCCACGGGTGATCGCTACCCAGCCGCCGCTCCTTCCTCTCGTGGACGACAGCCGGCCCTGCACGGTTCGCAAGTCTTCACAGCAGCCGTCGGCGTCCTTCGTGATCACCAGATGATGTGAACATCCCATGCGTCGACGTGGCCGCCTTGCACGCACGAGCAACCGCTGGCATCTGCCTTGCTCTTTGGCACCATTGTTGATTGCGAGTGGAAGGTTCATCTCCACGTAACGTGCATGCTGGAGACACGCCTGTCACCACGTACCTGAGTGCTTGCTATAGAACCTGTGCACACGCCTTCGTCGTTCAACCTGGCTACTCGCAGACGGGTGCGGTAAGTTTGTACTTCTTTGTTGCACATGTTATTTTACCTTTTCTGCAGCGCATGCAGGTGGCCAAATCAAGATTTTTATTATCTTAGGAACACATAAGGCGAAGAATATTGGCTTCTACCGGCTGGTTTTATACAGTAGATTCCTTAGATAGTTTTCTGGTTTGTAGTGTTATCCCATTACATTTATGCTCATTACTGTGCATATAAAAAGTTACTGTCTCAATAGGTGATAATGTGTGTCAATGCAGTCGTAACTTAATTTGAGGGTGAACAAATAAGAACTATATTAACACTCGACGTCCCTGTTGGTGAATCGCCTGCAACATGAGACCTCCTACCGGTGGCGGCTCTAAATATGGGGATAATATATCAAGTTCCAACAACAAAAGTGGGGATCGAACTTTTGTCCAAAGTAAACATGTGGGAAGAGGTGGTTACAATCGGTCGACAACATCTACCAAGTCCAACCAGTGCCGTTGATTCCAACTCCATCGGTATTTACTCTAACTCAAATAATTTATTTTGTTATTTTATCAATAGATGGATAAATTGTCGTGTTTAATTTTATATAGGTGTAATTAAGTTGGACATGAGCCTTTCTTTATTTTTTCAAAAATAAAAAAGTTATCACAATAGAGGTTGGAATTTCAAATTAATTAATTAGCACAAGAATGGTTCTGGAACATTTTTTACTCTCTAGTACAATGAATATAGAAATAAAAATTATATGTAACACATGCATCTTTAGAATCAACTTAACATATATCAGATGACGTAAGAGATATATATGGTTGGCATGGTTGTGTTTTTGTCCTTGAGGAATATGTAGAAAGGCGAAAATTATGTTCAGGTAGAAAGTCATTTTTCAAGAAAAGCAAGGATATCTATTCATGCAACAAGTTATATGCTCTCTATTTTTCTAGGATTCGAACATGTTGCAAATAATTTTAATCTTATTATATTCAAGATAGATGTTTCCTTATCTTTATGTCTACCAGTGCACTTTTATCTTGTTAACTATTATATCTAATGAGCATGAGTTTGAAGTTGTTCTCCAACCTAGTGATATTTATGTTTGTATTGGACTATAGGAATTATTACCTAGAGCAAATTTGAGAAATGCAACAAGAAATATGCTAGTTGAGAATGAAGATATTCATGTTAAGATGCATATATATATATTGATATAGATAAATATGCTTTCTTTAATTCGATCATTATATCATTTTATTTAAAGTATCGTGGCACTTTTATATTTTTAGGTTTCAATTTATTATTTAAAAAGATGAGGCAGATAAGAAGCTTACCTTCATTTGATTATTTTTCACATTGTATAGTCATTGTAATCAATAAGTGTTTTATATAGGAAGTAGAGAACAACCAATCAGATGGTGCAATAGATAAAAGTTGGATTCGTAAACCAAGGTATAATTATTCCCCATTAAGTTTTGTAACTTTAATTTTAAAATACTTTAAACATTTACCACTTTTTTTGCACTTGGTTGAAATAGGGCAAGTGATGAGTACAAGGTGGGAATTAACAAGTTCTTAGACTATGCATTTCAGAGGACAGCTATTGGAGAGAAAATATTATGTCCTTGTAATAGTTGCAACAATTGTCTTCTCATGTTCCGTGAAGATGTTTTTGATCATCTTATATGTGAAGGTTTTACTCAAAATTACATTTGTTGGTACTTCCATGGTGAAGAATGAACAACTCTATGGAAATCAATACTCAAAATCAAGGGCATGATAAACACAATGAAGATCATGAGGCCATGTATGGAATATCAGAAGATATATGTGCAAATACATCACAAAATGATGATAGAACTCAACATGAAAAAACAGAATGCATTTACTTGGAGGCAGATACGTTCGTCTTACTCTGCTAAAAGATGTTGACAAAGAGTTGTATCCTGGTTGTGAGACTTACACTAAACTTTCATTCCAGATTGCATTATTCATGTCAAGTGTCTTAATGGGTGGAGTGATAAGTCTTTTGATATGCTGCTGAAATACTTAGGAAAGCACTTCCAAATGGTAAAACACTGCCAGGTTCTTTTATGAGATGAGAAAAATAATTAGAGATTGGGACTTGATTACAAGAAGATTCATTCTTGCCCTAATGATTGTCAGTTATATTGGAAAGAGTCTACTAATGATGATTCATGCCGTATATGTAAAGCTTCAAGATGGAAAAATCCTGAGTCTGCACAAGGAAAAGATTTTAGATCTAAGAAAGGAAAATCTCCTGCAAAAGTTCTTCACCATTTTCCTTTGATCCCAAGACTTCAAAGATTGTTCATGTCTTCAAAGACAGCTTCTTTTCTTAGATGGCATGATGAACATCGAATTAAAGATGGCTTGCTTCGTCATCTGCAGATTCACCAGCATGGAAAACTTTTGATTATCATCATCCTGGTTCTCTGGAGATATTCGCAATATTAGACTTGGTTTGGCTAGTGATGGCTTTAATCCATTTAGAACTATGAATACTATGCATAGTACATGGCCCGTGTTATTGATGATCTATAATTTGCCTCTTTGGATGTGTATGAAACAACCTTCTATCATCATGTCATTACTTATTGAAGGCCCTCATAGTCCTGGAAATGATATTGATATATATTTGCAACCATTGATAGATGAGTTGAAGGAGCTATGGAATAGTGTGTGTAGATACATATGATTCATCAAAAAATGAAATATTCGAATGAGTGCTGCATTGATGTGGACCATCAATGACTTTCCTGGTTATGCTGATTATCAGGATGGAGCACTAAAGGGATGCTAGCATGTCCTAAATGCCACAAAGAAACATGCTCAAGGCAATTGAAGCATGGACTAAACAATGTTATTTAGGGCATCAAAGATTTCTCCCACATGATCATAAATTCAGAAAAGAAAAGGCTTCATTCGATGGTAGCGAGGAACATCGAGATGCACCGCGTCCTTTATCAGGTGATATTGTGTTGGATGAAACAAAGGATATGAATGTCATATTTGGAAAAAAGTACACAGTTAAAGGATCTACAAAGAAAAGAAAAAAAGATCTTCCCCAACAATCATACCTATTTTGATGATGACAAGAGGTGAATTTAAAGCAATGTAAATGAAACATGTCAAAAACATCATACCTGAAGTCAATGTTCAAAAAGCATGTTCAAATCACATTATCATTTATGTTCATGATAAATCATTTAACTAATGATATATGTGCTTAATTTTTAGGTACAAACACTTTTTACAAAAGAAGTGTCGACACACCCCTCAATGGTGTCGAACAAACCTCAGTCTCAAAGACAAAAAGCTGAAGAATTGCCTAGACTGTGTCGACACTAGTCCAGAAGTAGGTCGACAGAGTTGCAGATTCCAGGATTTACACTACTCAGGTAGACGCACTCTCAGGGTAGATCGACACTGGATCCTGCTCCCAGAACAGCTATTTTCAGAACTAGGATAGCAGGTCGACACAATGCCAAAGCAGGTCACACTGGATCCTGCACCCAGAACAGCTGTTTCAGAACCAGGATAGCAGGTCGACACAATGCCAAAGCAGGTCGACACTGGATCAGCTCCCAGAACAGTCTGTTCAAGATCTGGGCAGTGTGTCGACACTACCACCAGGGCAGGTCGACACACTACGGAAAGATTCCATCCTAAGATGGATGTATGCCACGTGTCAGCCTAGGGCGATGGGGTATCACCTAGAATCGTGTGCCCTTGTACCTAAAGGGTATCTTTGGAATCTTTTGGGTATAAAAGGTCCCTAATCGTCTCCCCATCACATCAGAAGAGACCCAACAAACTCTTAGAGCCTCCTGAAAGTTTCCTGGCGGCTACAAGAGGTCGTATCCCTCCTCTGCTCTCCAAGTGCTTCCAGAAGACCAATTCTCACCAATCAAGTGTGAGAATTGGAGTGTGATCCCTGCGGAAACCTCTGAAGCATCTCAAGGAAGCAGATCCAGTAGAAGCCTTCATTGGAGAAGAACTCAAGGAAGATCCAACAACTCCAAAGTGCAGAGCATCGGTTTTGGACTTCAAGATTGCAAGCCTCTTCCCAATCCAAGCTTCTACAAGGGAGTACACTTGAAGAACGAAGTTATTAATACAATTCATTATACTTCTGTTCTTCTGAGATATCTTTTGAGATTATGCAAGTGCTTCTGCATAGCTCTCATTAGTGCTCTCATTTTCGACTAGATCTGTTGCTAGAAGGTCTATGTCTTAAGTTGGTGTCTAGCAAGTCTTATGTGAGCATTGTGCTCAGATGTGTGAGCATTGTGCTCAGGTTTTTGTGAGCCGTTGTGCTCAGTTTGAGTTGTCTAACTCAAGATAGGTTGAGCAGTCTTGCTTAGTTGTTCAAGAGTAGTCTTGCTCTAGAAGTTGTGTGAGTTGTAAGCTCTCAAGTGTTGGAGTTGTCAGGCTCCAGTGGGTGTGCTACCGAGTTGTTTTTAGTGAATCCTCACGGGGTGTGAGGGGTCGATGTAGGAATCACTTGGGTGATTTCCGAACCACCTAAAAATCCTTGTGCATTTGTCTAATTGTGGTTTGATCATTTCATCCGTTAGATGCTTGCATAGGATCGGTTAATATTCACTTAATCAACTTGTTTCACATCTATTTTACCAACCCACTCAAATCTCATCAGATCTGTGGTTTTTCACTGATAAAATTGCCTCTGATTCAAAAGTGTTTTTAAATTACTTAAGCTTCCGCAGAAAGTGGCATAGATCTATTCATCCCCCCCTTCTAGATCTTATCCACACTTCACTTCGATCCTTCAGATCCATCTCAAGAGGGATTTCCATACTTCAGAGCCTTCATCCTGGAGTTGAAGCAGAAGAGCTGATCTCCCACCTTGAAGCAAAACAGGGAGATTCGAACTAGACATCCCCAAATTGGAATTCAATTGTTTAGTCTGGTTCTTTACTTTAAACTGATCCTATTGGTGTGGTTTGTGATATTGGAGCAATCCTTGTGCCTATTTCACTTGTGTGTGGTTAGATCTAAGATCTCTGCATATCAGAGTGTGTGTGTTGTTCAGTGTCTTTTCTGAACTAGCAAGATAAGCCACCTTGTGTGTGTGTGGATGGTGGATGTAGGATACACAATTGTGTAATCCGAACCACCCTAAATCTCTTGTCTCTGTGGTTTGATTGTCTTTGTGCTAGATGCTGATAAGCTGTGATACTTCACCATCTAACTTGTCTAAATTGTTCAGAATTGTGATTGAGCGTTAGATTTAAGTCTTATTCAATATCTATGTGTTGTGTCGACACCATTGAGGGGTGTGTCGACACTTCTTTTGTAAAAAGTGTTTGTACCTGAAAATTAAGCACATATATCATTAGTTAAATGATTTATCATGAACATAAATGATAAATGTGATTTGAAACATGCTTTTTGAACATTGACTTCAGGTATGATGTTTTTGACATGTTTCATTACATTGCTTTAAATTCACCTCTTGTCATCATCAACAACCTACACATGCTTTCTACCCATAACATGTAACATGATTCGTGGTTCAAACTCTATCATTTTATTGCACAATTTTACAAATTTAGATCATGGAAATATGTACACGGTAAATAGCAACCTAGCATGAGATTTAATCATTTTCACATGCATTCATAACACTTATTTACATAATTAACTGTGTTGTTTCAATATAAAATTTACACATTCACATGGTATCATATATCTTCACATGTTAACACATTCACATTACACTATCACATGCTCATATTCACATTTGCACAATTCACATATTCACATATCACTTATTCACACTTTTTACACTTATTGCCGTGACACATAGTTTGAAGCATCATAAAGAAGGACACACATCACATACACATACCCGTCAACTAGGCAACATAGTGACGAATCTTGGTACTGTGCAGACCGGGAGAAGCCCTCTCCACCATAACAAGTGGTACTTGACCACCTCCAGGATTTCATCCTAATGCCCATAGGATATCACAACACATTGAGCCTTCCCATAAGGACTTTAATAAAGTACGACTCTATAGCCTTCTATGGTAGCAGTGTCAATCTCAACACAATTTACACATTATCACTTAATCACATGTTTTACCTTATTCACATGCACTATTTAACATATATTCATGGATCAGTTTATAGAACATGATATTACTATTTCACAGTGATAATGAACATAACAGAGCTTAATCATGCTGCTAAACACTGAATTTTTCATGGTTAACTCACGTACTTAATCATGGTTTAATCACCTTGTTCAAAGAAAATAGTATCCACGGTTGTCAGAACAGTGTCAAATTTTTATCACAGGCTCATACAGGTAACATGTCATATGCCTAATTTTTTAGAATTTTGGAACTGTAAAACTAATTTCAACAATTAAAATAGATTTCTTAAGAATTTCATCTAAGCATGGTTCACAGCAACACAGTTGGTTCTAACAGTTCTAAAACCTGATTACAGTAATCATAACATCATGGAAATTTTCTGAATCCCTAACATGCAACCAAATTATTTATTTAGAATAAAAGAGGGACAATTCATGCTTAACTCACCATACAGGAAGACATTAATTCAAACTATAAACTGAAATTTGACATACCCTCATGATATGACCTACTGACCATACCTAATTAAACAAAAATTTACAGCATGCACATACAACCATAAGTCCGAAAATCACAGTGCATAGTTCAAGTTCACATTTCTCAAAACCTGAAGAACCTGGCGGCAGGGGGGTTGCCTCAATCAAGGGTTAACGACACACGATGTTGCCTCTAACACAAGAACTTGGCAGCACACAAGTGGCCGCCACCTCCTGTCTGTAGAAGTGCAGACCAAACTCAAACTATAAATGAGAATTGGTGGTTCCAGGACTTGAACTAAATTCTGTAAAAATCCTTGAGACCTAGGAGGACATGTGTAGGGATGTAATCCCTAGATTACTTGCTGTGTGAAAAAATCTCTAATGGTTTAATTTAGTTGAAGACGCTCTCCTCTGCCAAGCCAAGATGATGCACAATCCTCCCGAATCTGGTCTTTGTGTTGATGTAGTTGATCCTCCGGAGTCCGAGAAGCTTCCTCATTGCAAGGTGCACCTCCCAGTCAAAGAAGATCGCCGGAAGAGGCACAGAATCGTCAGATCAAATTTTCCAAAGTTCAGGTTTTCTCACCAAACGCTCTAGGTTTTCCCAAAGCCAAAAGACCTAACTCGGCTGAATCTAGGTGTTTTATAGAGCTTAAGGGTCGGGGTACGCATTAGGTTAAGTTTCTACCGTTAGAGCTAGGTTTCCTAATCTGGAACCGAATGAAACACAACCATTTCCAGATCTGAAATCGCAACAAAACTGGGAAATAAACGGTCACTTTGCTGCCGTTTACAGGAAATCAGCGTCCATCGATCTAGACGTCGACGTTGAGTCAACAGCACACTGGTTGCGTTAACCTGCCCTCAACGTCAAGGGTTATTGACGTTAATGGGATTTCGAGCAGATAATAGAAAAATCTATATATACATACTCCATGCATTCCATACAATATACACAACATTATTTAAATACATAGTACTGAATTAAATATTATAATATGCACAAAAATAAAACACAATACTAGTACACATAAGTAAATATATAAACATGCTATTACAATAATTATCTGGGCATATAGATAAACATAACATCAATAAAGTTCAAGTAAGGAACAAAGTTCGAGGGCCTTGTAAGGCCCTCAAATTTGTCTTTTATTTTGCCGCGTATTGAGTCATGTTATATAGAACTTATGTATAATAAGTAGATATCTATGCATATAATATGTGGTGTACTTAGTATGATGTGTATATTTAGTTGTAAATAATGTTCATGTGCATGGGTTGTAGCTGTAGTGTGTACGTATACTTCATACATTGCATGTATATATATAGGGTGGATATGGCAGTGTGTCGATATACTCATACATTGCATGTATATATAGGGTGTATTGCTTTGTGCATGGTTCATGCCCTGGCACGAGGAGCAAGTTGACGACACATGGATGGACGTTCATGGTAAAGTAAACGTCCATGTCGATGGAAGCAAAATGTAGGTAGACGGCCAGTATGTGGATGTCTATATCTCTGAATTAGTGCGCAACAGATCCAGAATCCCGATTTTCCTTGCTCTCTGATGGGGAGCTGTCTCCAACGGCTCTCCCATCTCTTCAATGCAAAACCCCAAGGAATTTCTTATAAAAATAGCCATCGTTGTGACTGGAAGAGCTCTCTGGGGCTTTGGCAAGGAGAAACCCTAGTTGTGGAAAAAACCAGAAAAAAACCAGAAACTTGTGGGCTTTGATCTAGAGACTGGAGGGGCTCCTTTCGGTGATCTACTGCAACTGGAGGTTGTTGCCCAGTTGACGAGCCCCAGGGGGGTGATGAAGGGTCTTTTAAAATTAATCTAGAAGATACCTGTAACTCAAAACAATCACACAAACGTTCTTCGAAATCTGGTAGTTACAGTTAGTTTAAATAACAATCACACAAGGAAGACAGTCACACAACACAAGGATTATCCTGGTTGGACTTCCTTTCCTTAGGAGTCCTACGCCCAGTCCCTGAGCAACAACTCAGGATTTCACTAACTAGGGAACAGTCCCCCTAAGGACGCTACAACACCCAGCTCAGCTGGTCTTCCTTCACACTCGAAGGGAACAACACCCTGGATACCACTAGGTCTTCCTTCAACACCCGAAGGGAACAACACCCTGGATATCACCAGGTCTTCCTTCACACCAGAAGGGAACAACACAGAGAAGAATGTATGACTTTCAAGCCCCTAGATCCAGCTTTTGATAAGCGAGAGGATCTGAAGCAACTAGAACTGAGAGCAAAGAGATTATAAACAATTCACACTCTCAGAACTATATAGGCTCTCTCAAGATTTTCACAAACTAGTGGGGAGCAAAAGAGCAAAAGCTAAGAGGAGTGAAGGATCTTCGCTCTCGACTTTCTTCAGAAGAATTTGAATGCTTGAATATCCAATGTTTCTTGTCTATACATCTGACTTGGATTTACAACTTCAATTTGAAATCTAAACGTTGAAGTGTCCGTTGTCTCTCTTTTGAGTAGTCGTTAGACTGAATGACATCTGGAGTCTTGGAAGCTTCCTGTCAACAGTCTTTTGATTACTTGAGCACACAAAGAGATGAGATCTTCAAAGATATCCGATGGCTTCTATTTGTTAACGTTGTACCATGAAGCTAGTTCAGAGGTCTGCACAGATGTCAATCTTAAATAGCAGACAGATAAGCTGTCTCTGATGTCAGTCAACGTCAGTAGCAATAGTTAAGAAAATAGTAATGCCAAATAGCTTTAGTCTAAAGGACGTTATCAGAGTAGGCACGATAAAGGATGATATGGTCTGCATGCATGCAGAGATATGTTCAGATCTCATAAATGCAAAAGCGTCAGAGAGATGTCTACGTGGGCTTTGACTGGTCAAAGCTTTAAGATGAATAGGATATCAATATATGAAATCGATGACTGAATGACTTATGAAATCGTTATGAACACTAATAAGTCATTATAGAGAGCAAATCGTTATGAATACTTATCAAGTCGTTAGGAACTCTAAAGAAATCGTTATGCTAACTTATGAAATCGTTACAACAATCAAGTCGTTGCGAGTTCTAAAGAAATTGTTATGATAACTTATGAAGTCGTTACAACAAGCAAGTCGTTGTGAGTTCTAAAGAAATCGTTATGATAACTTATGAAGTCGTTACAACAAGCAAGTCGTTGCGAGTTCTAAAGAAATCGTTATGATAACTTATGAAGTCGTTACAACAGTAGTCGTTGCGAGTTCTAAAGAAATCGTTATGATAACTTATGAAGTCGTTACAACAAGTAAGTCGTTGCGAGTTCTAAAGAAATCGTTATGATAACTTATAGAATCGTTACGACATCGATTTGTGAAACAAAACTTCAGTCTTATAAGAAAATCGTTGCGATCACTATAGAATCGTTACGACATCGATTTGTTTGAAACAACATGACTTTTCAGTTATAAGAAAATCGTTGCGATCACTTATAGAATCGTTACGACATCGATTTGTTTGAAACAACATGACTTTTCAGTCTTATAAGAAAATCGTTATGAACTTAACAGAAATCGATATGGATTTAGAGAAATATCATGTTGAAAAGTTAAAAGATTAAAGCTTCAGAGTAGTAATGCATACCTTTATAGGCTTGTTTGACTCGGTATTTTTTCTGTACTTAAGACTTATGAAATTCATCAAAATATGATATATATATATATATAATTGATAAATTCTTGTTTGGTTTTGTTAATCATCAAAATATGTATATATATATAATTAATTAAAATTGCATGGGGACAGACTGATCATCAATCTTCCCCTTTTTGGTGATGACAAAACTGAACAATAAGCATGGATAAAAGTATCTGAATTTGTTGTAAAGAGAAGATATGCTAAGATTCTAAGCAAAATTAAAATTTCAGACATGCGTACTTTTCTCCCCCTTTTGTCATTAAGCAAAAAGATAAACTTTGACAAAGAAAGAAGAAGAAGAGAAAAAACAGAGAATACACAGAGGGTCATGTCATTTACTGTGGAGGTACAGGTAAATAGAAGGCAGGAGACAACAGAGAGGCAAAATGGGAGATGGTTTCCCATGCCTGAACTTCCTGCTCTTCAAAAAGATGTTAAAAGCTCCAAAAGACACAGAGTAAGATGTCCCATGGTGGGAGCCATCCGTTTGAGATGAGATCTAGAAGCTGATAGAGAAGATCAGCATATGCATCCTTGTCCATGTTCATCTTGAGAAAACGAGGAGTGCCAAAGCTGGCACAGGAGAGGAACTGGTCCATGGTGACAGGGTAGTGATTGTGGTTAGCTCTGAGAGCTAGGTGCATAGCCACATACACTTTGTATCTTTCTTTCCAGACCTTGAAGGGGTCATCAACAAGATTAATGGAGTTCATATCTAGGAAAGTGGCTGGAGAAATAGCTGGTTTGCCTTCCCTGGCCTGAGCTTCATTGAGTTCAGACAGCTGCTGAGCTGACAGGGGGTAGAACTTGGACCATTCAGAAGATGTGAGCCTTTCACATTCAGACAGGATAGGGGGAGAGAACTTCAGCCTTTACATGGCCCTGGTGATATTCCTGAATAGGAATCTAGAAAAGGAAACCAGGTAGCCTTTCTGCACTTTAATTATGCCCAAGAGACTCTGGCAAAACGCTCAAAGATGATGGATCCTACAGAGGATTCCATAACGAGAAAGTGAATTTGAGGAAGGGCTATCTCCTCAGGTATTTGAAGTGTAGCAAAATCTACTTGAATATCTGAAGTGTGAGAGATAACTGAAGACAAGGCTGAAATGGCCTTCCTGAACTGACAGAGCTGAACTTCTGGAAGTCTATGAATATATCTGTAGTTGTTGAATAGCATGAAATGCCTGATCATCTTTTTCCGATTGAATGTAGGGTGCCCAGAGTTCTTGGTGGTACATCCTGAACCACTCAGATAGAGTAAAGAGAGTGGGTCCCTTGGAGGAAATCTGGCAGATTTGGCAAGAATGAACTTCTTGAGAAGATCCTTGTGACCTTTGCCCCACTGCTCTTCAGATTTGGAGTGAGCAAGAGAGAAAATTTGGATTTTTCGGTTTTTGAAAGAGAAGTATAGGGGAAAATGGTGTGCAAATGATTTGTAAGGTTTTGAAAGGGAAGGTTGATGATGGTGGCATAAGCAACTTTGAAAGGTATTCCCTATACAGTGGGTTTGTTTGTTGTCCACTGTGAGAGAAAACCACAAAGGAGGGTATTTGGGTTCAGAGGAAGAGGAAGAGGTAGAAGTAAGTTTCCTCTTCTTGGAGGCAGGATTAGAAGGATCTCCCTGTGAACAGGTTCTCCCACTTTCAACACAGACTGAGGATCCCTTCCTCAAATTCATCCTTATCTTTTCAATAAAGGGAGAATTGAGTTGAGCATGTTCAGGTATGATAGTGATGAAAGATGGTGGATGAGTAGGATGAAGAAAAGAGTGTGAAGTAGTGTGGAGATCATCAGTTGGTCCAAGGGAGGGAGGGACCAGAGGAGGAAGAGGATGCTCCAGCTGAGGATGATGTGGAGGGGCCTCAAATATAGGAGAAGGAGAAGGAATGGTGGACTGAAATGGTGTAGGAGAGGAAATTGGTCTAGATTGAGGCTTCTTGAATGTTTGAGGAGCAGGAGGTGCTGTAGGAGCTGATGGTGGAGTTGGAGGAATAGGTGTGTGAGAGGGGGAAGAGGGAGCTGGGGGCTTGGGTGCCAAGAGCTCTTCTGCCTCTATCTGCACAGACTCACTCTCCAATGGTTCTGATCCTTGCTCAGATGGCCCTGTTGGCCCTGCATCCTGATCAGTTGGCCCTGTTGGCTCTACCTCTTTGGTGCTGCTTATGGTGATGCTGCTGCTTCTGGAGGAGGAGGAGGAGGACTTGAGCTCCAACTGCCTTGATAATATCTGAGAGCATGCCTTTCATGCTGCTCATTTCCTTGTTAAACCATTCATAGCATTCTGATTTGGGCCAACTCTTTGTTGGTTGAAGCTTGACTCAGAAATATAGAGTTGACATCTGACTGGAGAGAACATAATAGTTCACCTTGAACATTTAGCCTTTCAATCACTGGCTTCAAGTTTATGACAATTTTCTACTTAACCTGCCTCTCAAATGGAGAATAGCCAGGAGAGGAACTCCAGAGGCAACCTCTTTTCCTTTCTTCTTGCCTTCATTTTCTGGAGGAGGTTGATCATCATCTGAGCTCGAAGAGCTTGCAGTCTCCCTTCTCTGTCATCCAAATTTGAAGAATCTCCATGCTTTTCATCCTTATCAACATCTGGAGTTGCGTCTACTGAACCTTCTTTTGATAGCTCCCCCTCAATAGGAGCATCTTCTTCATTGATACTTGCTCCCCCTGACTGGGAGCAGATTCCAACACAGAGTCACCTTGGGCAGCTAGGTGCTCTACCTCTACTGGAACATCTTCCATGGTTCATCAATGTGGCCTGATGCCACAGTCTCTTCTGCAACTCTGCTACTTGTTTCTGGAGCACTTGAAATAAAAGGAATCGAATCTATGATGTCTGCCAGAATCGATGCAACTACAGTTGAGGGAGTGGGTCCTCAACTGGAATAATGTCCTCTGGGAGGAGATCCTCATATCTCCTTTCTGCAAAAGTTTGAACTGATTCTTCTGGAAATCCTGAAGCTTCTACAGACGCCCTTTCTTCTTTTGCACTTTCAAGACTGAACTTCTGCAATGGAGGGCCGTGAAGATTCTGCTGCTTCAACTGCTGGAGCTAAAATTGACTCCACTAGCAATTCTGGAGTCATATCCGCTGATGATCTCTGAATGATGAACAACTGAGGTGTCGATAATGATGGCTTCGCCTTCAGCAACTGAAGCCTTGAACCAGACACCACTTTCCACAGAGAAGCCACTCTTCTTCAGGTTCCTGGACCTGATTGCTTGGCCTATTTTCTCTACAATGTCCCAAAAAGATCAACACCAAAGTGTTTGAAGATCTTGGTGAGTAGGGGGCATAAGGCAGGGACACATTGAACTTACTCTTAGTGTCCCAAATCTGATCTCTTGCAAACTTCATTCTTTCCATTATCACTGCAGCCATATTTATCTCCTTATTCTGGATGGCCCAGTACATCATGTCCGAATCGGCCTTTGTGCAAGATGAAAACGTTGCACTTCTAAGAACTAAGATTTGACAGACAATAAAATGGAGAAGACGATTGAAGGCGGATAGTTGATTTATGTCGATCTTGCTGTCTCTCAGCTTGAATCCTGGCCCGATAATTCCCAAACCTTTCACTTGGGCATCCACAGTGTGAACCCCACTAAATCCGGAAGTCTTTACATTGAACAACATTTTCAGCAACTCAGGGTCTATTCTAATCATTATTCCCTTTACTGAAAAACTAGAGACCCATCTTCCTCTGTTCTCATACACACAAAAAAGGCTTTTACCAAGTCCGGATAACTGACCTCTGAAATGGTGGAAATTTCTGTCCACTGCATCTGATTGATCAAATCTACTACGCTGCTCATTCCACTTTTCCTCAGATTAGCGACATCTACTTTTGTTGCCACAGAGCTTTGTCTTCACAAAGGTAAAATCTCCTGCTGCTCAGGAGTGAGGAACTCGGCACTGTAGCCACCCAAACTGCCGGCGACGATAGGTGCGGCCATAGATTCAGGTGGGAAAGGCAACGGAGGGTGGAGACGGAAGGTGAGGAGAAAGAATCCTCAAGAAATTTGCAGGGAAGTAGGAGGAAGATTCAATTTGCAGAGGATTGAGATGGAGTTGTTAGGGCATCGGCTCAAGCGGCAGATAAAAGAGGGGAAAAGGTAGACGATGAGACACGAATCGTTCTGTCATCGATTTTATGAATAAATTAATGCTACGGGGAAAGTGAGGCGCAAGCGGAGAAAACGACAAAAGGTTTTGACTATTCAAACGGACTTCAATGAGAGAGCGTTTACTACAATACAATTTGAATTTTTTTGCTTATTGCCATGGAGGGAAAAATTACTTTAATTCTAAGATTTAATGTGCCACTTGTAAGCAAACTTTTATCACAAATTGCACATGCCTAATTCCCTTCTAAGAGATGTAAATCTCTCTTCAGGTAAGGCTTTTGTGAAAATGTCTGCTAATTGGCCATTTGTATCAATAAGGATATTTCAATATTTCCATTTGCAACATGATCACGAATAAAATGATATCTAACCTCAATATGTTTGGTCCTTGAGTGCTGAACTGTATTCTTGGTGAGATTAATGGCACTGGTGTTGTCACACAGCAACGGGATTGATTTGATATTTAATCCAAAGTCCTCAAGCTGTTGCTTTATCCATAAGAGTTGTGTGCAGCAACTTCCAGCAGCCACGTACTCAGCTTCAGCTGTAGAGAGTGCTACTGAATTTTGTTTCTTTGAGGACCAAGATATCAAACACCCTGCAAGGAACTGGCAACAACCACTGGTGCTCTTTCTATCTAATTTACATCCAGCATAGTCAGCATCAGAGTAACCTACTAGGCTAATTTCACATGTTTTGGATACCATAGACCTAAGTCATGAGATCTTGCTAGATATCTAAATATTCTTTTCACAGAAATTAAATGTGATTCTTTAGGATCTGCCTGATATCGAGCACACATGCATACACTAAATAAAATATCAGGTCTACTAGCTGTTAAATAAAGGAGTGAACCTATCATACCTCTGTAGATCTTTTGATCTACTTTCTTACCATCTTTGTCACTGTCCATTCTTGTTGATGTACTCATTGGTGTCGACAGTGGCTTGGTATTTTCGAATCCAAATTCTTCAATAGTTCTTTTGTGTACTTAGCTTGACTGATGTGAGTTCCTTCCTTTCCTTGTTTGATTTGAAGTCCAAGGAAATAGTTGAGTTCTCCCATCATACTCATTTCAAATTCTCCCTGCATTAACTTTTCAAAATACTTGCAAAGAGACTCATCAGTAGAACCAAAAATGATATCATCTACATAGATTTGAACAATAGGATGTGTTTGACTTTTGACTTTATAAAAAGAGTACTATCTACCTGACCTCTACTGAAACCATGATTTAGAAGGAAAGAGCTAAGCCTTTCATACCAGGCTCTAGGTGCTTGCTGCTTTAAACCATATAATGCCTTGTGAAGTTTGAAAACATGATTAGGAAATTCTGTGTCATCAAAGCCCGGAGGTTGTTCCACATAAACTTCCTCTTTTATGAAACCATTTAAGAATGCGGATTTAACATCCATTTGAAATAGTGTCAAGTTTAAAGCAGATGCATATGCAAGTAATATCTAATGGCCTCAAGTCTAGCTACAGGTGCATAGGTTTCATCGAAATCTATGCCTTCCTCTTGAGAATAGCCTTGAGCTACCAATCTGGCCTTGTTTCTTAAGATTGCACCAGTTTCATCCAGTTTATTTCTGAACACCCATTTGGTGCCAATGACTGGATGGTCTGATGGTCTAGGAACAAGTGACCATACTTGGTTTCTCTTGAATTGATTTAATTCATCTTGCATGGCTACTATCCAAGATTCATCAGAAAGAGCTTCATTGACTGTCCTAGGCTCTATCTGAGAAACAAAGGCTAAATAATCACAAGGAATAACATTACCTCTTGTTCTTACCCCAATGGATGGATCACCAATGATATTTTCAAGTGGGTGATCTTTCTTGTATCTCCACTCCTTGGAAGGTTTTATGAGTAACTTTTTCTTGTTGTAATTCTTCCAGAGGTGGATCATCCTGTCCTCAATGATGCATCTTTTAGTTTCTTGGATAGTTCTTCTGCATCATCATCGTCACTATCTACTCTTTCTCAAGGAAGGGTTAGTTTCATCAAAAATAATGTGCACAGATTGTTCAATCAACAAGGTACGTTTATTAAATACTCTATAGCCTTTAGGTTTAGACGTGTACCCCATGAAGATGCCTTCATCTGATTTGGCATCAGCTTACCAATGTCCCTTTTCCATTGTTGTGAATGAAGCAAGGGCACCCAAAGGTTCTGAAGTGGCTGATCTGAGGCTTCTTCCCTTTGAATAGTCATATGCAGTCTTCTTCAGGATTGGCCTGATCATTACTCGGTTGATAATGTAGCTTGCTGTATTGACTGCTTCAGCCCAAAAGTATCTAGGCAGATCATATTCTGAGAGCATAGTTCTTGCCATGTCCAATAGGGTTCTGTTCTTCCTCTCAGCAATGCCATCTATTGAGGTGTCCTTGGTGCTGAGAAATGTGCTCAATTCCCTGATCATCACAAAATCTAGAAAATTTTTCATTTTGAAATTCACCACCATGATCTGATCTGATAGACACAATGCTGAACTTCTGATCTTTCTGAACTTTCTTACTGAAGCTGACGAAACTTTCAAAAGTATCATCTTTATGTTCTAGGAATGATACCCATGTAAATCTGAGTAGTCATCAACTATGACAAATCCAAAATTCTTTTCCTCCAAGACTGGTAGTCCTCATTGGCCCAAATAGATCCATATGAAGGAGCTCCAAGGGTTTTGAGGTGGTCACCATCGTCTTTGACTTGAAGGAGACTTTGGTGTGCTTTCCCTTAGCACAAGGTTTACATACACCTTCCAACTTTGTACTGACCTTAGGTAGACCTTGCACAAGATTCTTCTTTAGCATTTTTCTCATGCCATCTATGCTGCAATGTCCAAGTCGTCTGTGCCTAATTCTGTGGATTTATTTTTATTTGCTGCCAGGCAAACATTTTGAACCTTGAGTTCTTCAAGATAGAGCACATACAAATTCTTTTCTCTATTAGCTTCAAAGATGACTGTTCCATCCTTCAGTATACTGCACTTTGACTCTTGAAACTTGATCTGATGGCCTCTGTCGCACAGCTGGCTAATGCTGATGAGATTGTGCTTCAATCCCTTGACTAGTAGCACATCTTCTATGACTGTTTTTCCTTTGTTATTCACAGAGCCACTGCCTATTACGATTCCTTTCCATTATCTCCATAGGTAACTGTTCCATCTTCAGCTTGGAGATGAGAGAACAACTTGGGTTTCCTGTCATGTGTCTTGAGCACCCACTATCCAAATACCATTTGGATGCTCGAGGGTTAACCTGAAATAAAGACATCAAGCTTTAGGTACCCAAATTCTTTTGCGTCCTGATTGGTTAGTATCATTAATTTTACCTTTTAATATCCATTTTTATGTCTTGTTGGG
Source organism: Colocasia esculenta (assembly GCA_014218235.1). Lineage (NCBI taxonomy): Eukaryota > Viridiplantae > Streptophyta > Magnoliopsida > Alismatales > Araceae > Colocasia > Colocasia esculenta. The sequence continues at coordinate 79,598,882 of CM024763.1, read as the reverse complement.
CATGTAGTTATAATATGTCCTAACTTATTGCAGTGACTACAGCAGGATAACTTAGTCACTTTTTCTATGTATTTAAAATCAGCTTGTATGCTACATCTTGTTCGGGTACAAATTTTGGTGTTGGATATGTTTTGGGATAGACCTTGGTTTCTTCATTATCTGGGGGTGTATATCCTAACCCATTTTTCTTCTTACCTGATCTCCTAGCACCTTTTAATATTAGAGAGTTTTACCATTAGTAAATTTTTCTAGTGTGCTTGATAGTTTATCATTTTCTTCATTTAAGTTTTTAATTTCTTTCCTTAATTCATCTGTACTTTCCTATTTTTCTAGTTTAGTTATTTGTTCATTTTTAACTTTTAGGTCTTCACATAACAGTTCATTTCTTCGTTTAAGTTCAATTATTTGACTTTCTAATTGTTCATTTTCTGATTTTAGATCTGAGTTTGTTTTTCTATACAGACTATGTTTTTCTTACTTACTTTTAACAGTTTAGTACTTTCTTTATATTTTTCATAAAGTTCGTTGAAAGCCTCTTCTAAACTATCGGAGTCTGAACCATTGCATGAATCAAAAGATGAGTCAAAGTTACCTTTTCTTCAGTGTTTGCCATGAAAGCCAAGTGGGCTTTTTCTTCATCGCTGTAGGAGCTTGACTCACTATCTGAGTCGCTACTATTTTCCCATACTGCTGCCATTGTTTTCTTTTTGTACTTTCTAAACTTCTTGGAACTGTCCTTCTTCCTGAACTCTGGCTTCTTTAACTTAGGACACTCAGTCTTAATGTGTCCTGGCTTCTTACATTCATAGCAGATGGGTTCTCCTTTCTTCATTTCTTTCCATCTGGCTTCTTGAAATCCTTATCTTTTTGAAATACCTTCTACCAGATTGAGATTTCTTCTTTTTAGCCAAAATTCGTTGTAACCTTCTAGATAACATAGCTTCCTCATTCTCGCTATCTGCATCACTTTCGCTTTCAGCTGAGCTTGCATCTGGTGAATCTTCTTCAGCTTTTAAGGTGTTGGAGTGCTTCTTTCTATTAGAGGACTCTCCTAGCCTTTCCATATTGATTTCATGGGCCACGAGGGACCCAATGAGCTTTTCTACAGACATTCTTCAGATCATTAGCTTCTTCTATTGCTGTGACTTTTAGAGTCCATGAGGATGGTAAGGATCTAAGTATATTTCTTACCATATCTCCCATCTCATAGACTTTCCCCAGGCTAGCCAGTCCATTTGTGATGTCAGTGAACTGGCTGAACATTTGAGTTATGGACTCACTTGATTGCATCTGAAATCTTTCATATTGAGTGACAAGAATATCGATTCTTGTTTCCCTCACTTTGTCTGTGCCTTCATAAGTAATCCTGAGCTTTTCCCACATTTCCATTGATGATTTGCAAGCTAAAACTGTTGAATTCCTTCTTACTTAGAGCATAACATAGGATACTCTTTGCTTTGCAATTCAGGGAAATCTTCTTCCTGTCATCATCTGTCCATTGTGCTTTCTCATTTGTGACTAACAGATCACCTTCTTCTACTATCGACCAAAATTGATAGTCGTGTCCTTGTAAAAAGTATTCCATTCTGGTCTTCCAGTAAGGATAATCATCACCATCGAAGAGAGGGAGTCGGTTGACGGACTGACCTTCAAAGTTACCTTGGGCTGCCATGGATCTTTACTCTTCACATCGTTGGATCCTTTCTTTGTCGAAGAGACTCGCTCTGATACCACTTGTTGCCCAGTTGACGAGCCTAGAGGGGGGTGAATGGGTCTTTTAAAATTAATCTAGAAGATACCTGTAACTCAAAACAATCACACAAACGTTCTTCGAACTATGTTAGTTACAGTTAGTTTAAATAACAATCACACAAGGAAGACAGTCACACAACATAAGGATTATCCTGGTTTGGACTTCCTTTCCTTAGGAGTCCGACGTCCAGTCCTGAGCAACAACTCAGGATTTCATTAACTAGGGAACAGTCCCCCTAAGGACGCTACAACACCCAGCTCAGCTGGTCTTCCTTCACACTCGAAGGGAACAACACCCTGGATACCACTAGGTCTTCCATCACACCCGAAGGGAACAACACCCTGGATATCACCAGGTCTTCCTTCACACCAGAAGGGAACACAGAGAAGAATGTATGACTTTCAAGCCCCTAGATCCAGCTTTTGATAAGCGAGGATCTGAAGCAACTAGAACTGAGAGCAAAGAGATTATAAACAATTCACACTCTCAGAACTATACAGGCTCTCTCAAGATTTTCACAAACTAGTGGAGAGCAAAGAGCAAAAGCTAAGAGGAGTGAAGGATCTTCGCTCTCGACTTTCTTCAGAAGAATTTGAATGCTTGAATATCCAATGTTTGTTGTCTATACTTCTGACTTGGATTTATAACTTCAATTGAAATCTAAACGTTGAAGTGTCTGTTGTCTCTCTTTTGAGTAGTCGTTAGACTGAATGACATCTGGAGTCTTGGAAGCTTCCTGTCAACAGTCTTTTGATTACTTGAGCACGCAAAGAGATGAGATCTTCAAAGATATCCGATGGCTTCTATTTGTTTAATGTTGTACCATGAAGCTAGTTCAGAGGTCTGCACAGATGTCAATCTTAAATAGCAGACAGATAAGCTGTCTCTGATGTCAGTCAACGTCAGTAGCAATAGTTAAGAAAATAGTAATGCCAAACAGCTTTAGTCTAAAGGACGTTATCAGAGTAGGCACGATAAAGGATGATATGGTCTGCATGCATGCAGAGATATGTTCAGATCTCATAAATGCAAAAGCGTCAGAGAGATGTCTACGTGGGCTTTGACTGGTCAAAGCTTTAAGATGAATAGGATATCAATATATGAAATCGATGACTGATGAACACTAATAAGTCATTATAGAGAGCAAATCGTTATGAATACTTATCAAGGTGTTATGAACTCTAAAGAAATCGTTATGCTAACTTATGAAATCGTTACAACAAGCAAGTCGTTGCGAGTTCTAAAGAAATCGTTATGATAACTTATGAAGTCGTTACAACAAGCAAGTCGTTGCGAGTTCTAAAGAAATCGTTATGATAACTTATGAAGTCGTTACAACAAGCAAGTCGTTGCGAGTTCTAAAGAAATCGTTATGATAACTTATGAAGTCGTTACAACAAGTAAGTCGTTGCGAGTTTTAAAGAAATCGTTATGATAACTTATGAAGTCGTTACAACAAGCAAGTCGTTGCGAGTTCTAAAGAAATCGTTATGATAACTTTGAAGTCGTTACAACAAGCAAGTTGTTGTGAGTTCTAAATAAATAGTTATGATAACTTATGAAGTCGTTACAACAAGCAAGTCGTTGAGAGTTCTAAAGAAATCGTTATGATAACTTATGAAGTCGTTACAACAAGCAAGTCGTTGCGAGTTCTAAAGAAATCGTTATGATAACTTATAGAATCGTTACGACATCGATTTGTTTGAGACAACATGACTTTTCAGTCTTATAAGAAAATCGTTGCGATCACTTATAGAATCGTACGACATCGATTTGTTGAAACAACATGACTTTTCAGTGTATAAGAAAATCGTTGCGATCACTTATAGAATCGTTACGACATCGATTGTTTGAAACAACATGACTTTTCAGTCTTATAAGAAAATCGTTATGAACTTCAAGAGAAATCGAGATGGATTTAGAGAAATATCATGTTGAAAAGATTGAAGCTTCAGAGTAGTAATGCATACCTTTATTGGCTTGTTTGACCTCGGTATTTTTCCTGTACTTAAGACTTATGAAATATTCATCAAAATATGTATATATATAATTAATTGATAAATTCTTGTTTGGTTTTGTTAATCATCAAAATATGTATATATATATATAATTAATTAAAAATTGCATGGGGACAGACTGATCATCAGAGGTGAGTGTGAACGTTAGGGAAAGCTTCTTCAACGTCGGGTTGCAGTCTACATCAACCTAGAACCCGGAGCAAGGAGATCATGGAGGCTTCTTGGCACTGCCCAAGGAGAGCTTCCTCAACCATTTCGATCCCCTTGGAGATTTGTCCAGAGGCAAGTAACCCATCCCCATTGTTCATACATATGTCTAGTAGGTCTTAGGCATTTTTATGGAATTTTATTCGAGTCTTGTAACCCCACATTCCCCGATCTTTGGAGTTCAGTCTGTGTTTTGCACAGACAGAAACTTAACGGCAAGATCTCATGCCGTTAAGATCCTAGGTTGGCGGCAAGCGATACTACCGTTAACATCTGTGAACGGCCATCCCTTGTCGTTTAGTTCTTCAGGACAGAACAGTGAAATGTTCTTCCTTATATGACTATTTTCGGGTTTTCTACACATGAGGATATATTGTAAATTGTATATGTTACGTAATATAGATAGTGAAGAGTGTTGTGACATTTCTGTGAATTTTATGTAAATAGTGTTAATGATAAATGTATTTGAAATGCATGTTAGACAAGATCTTGGACATGGTAGCTTCCTGTTCATATAATCCATGAGGAATTTGAATGCCATAAAATTTTTGGATGATGTGTATGAGTGTCAGTCCATGTCCTGAAAAATTGGGAATTTTCCCATGACCATGCAATTAGTTGTAATTTCTGTACTTAAAAATAGGGAGTATGTGTAGGATGTTTTAAATTTTCAGTAAATTGTAGGTTGCATAATAAATTTGGGGGAAATTTCTGTGATGATGTGAATGTTGGACACACATTTGTGAACTATTAGTTTCAACCATGACATTGTGATTCCATGATAAATTGATTTAGGAATAGCATGCGAATGAGTGTTCTATTTTCTGTAAATTCCGTGTAGCTCAGAAAAATATGAGAATTTGCATGTATGATGTGAAACCTACAAACAACATGTGGTTAAAATTTCATGTGATTTGGGCAACAGTAGATGATATTGGGAAATTTTCATGAAGAAATGAGTTATTAAAGCATGCTTAATGTGATTATAGATTGTTAATGAGTTTCAACATGATTATGGTAAATTTCTGAATGTTAAAGTTCTGTTTACAGTAGTCATGTTAGGGAAAAACTGAACCATGTGCATACTGGTGAAAATAGAAGCTAAGTGCTAAATTGCGTGAAATTGTGTGTGTGTTAAATCGGAAAATGTGTAAAAGTGTCGTGTGTGACACTCCTTCCATAGAGGGCTGTGGAACCATACCATGGTAAAGTCCCCACGGGAAGGTTCAATGTGCTTGATATCCTAAGGGCATTAGGATGAAATCCTGGAGGTGGACAAGTACCACTGGTTAGGGTGGAGAATACTTCTCCGGTCTGCATAGTACCAAGATGCGTCACTGTGTTGCCTAGGTGGCGTCTATGTCTTATGTGAATGTGTATATGTGTCCTTCTAGTGGTGGTTTGGACTATGTGTCATGGCATTTAAGTGAGAATAATGTGATTGTGGATAAGTGAAAATGTGTAGTGTGTAAGTGAATATGTGAATATGTGAACCCAATGTGATAGCATGTAGAATTGTGAAATATGATATGATGGAGTTAGTTTCATGTCAAAACAACAAGCTTATTGTGTTTACAATTCTGATATGCATGTGGAAAAGTACGTAGAATCCATGTTAGGAACGTTTTTCCTTTATGTGTAGAATTCCAAGTCTCAATTGCTATCATGTTGCAACGTAGATATAAATTTAGCTATCATGTGAGTAAATGTATAGAAAGCATGCGGTAGGTTATTATTGTGAATAACATAAACCATGTACCATGTGTTATGAAATTGGTAGAAGTATCATGATAGACTTTCTTTAAAGATTGTTCCACCATGCCGCATGTATTGATTCAAGTAATGAGAGTAAAATGTGTATATGATATGTGTATGTGCAATGTGTGTGGACCACTTGCTGAGTCTTTTAGACTCACTCTTGCTTCGGCGTACAGGTTTAGCAGGTGACCCTACTTCCTTGGAGGAGATCATTGAGAGCGATTCCGAGCGAGGAGAGTAGATTGTTGTGGAGTCACCGACATTGTATTTCTTTTCCATAGTATGAAATTTGAAACTTGTGTAATTGTGGATGAACAATGTAATTTGGATCTAGAATTTCATTATGTGGACTTTAGTTTATTTTAAATTGCTATATGGGCTATGTATGTCTAATGTGGATGATGAAATAAAATTGGCAGTTAGTTCTTTTACTTCGGCTGTTCTATGTCTATATTTGGGTACATCTCAATCTAGTGGTAGTGTTGGGTAAATGTCCCACTGTAACGATGTTCATTATTTCGACGTGGATTGGTATAATCGTACCAGTATAAGGAGGTCGTCATAGAGATTGGTATCAGAGCGAGGATTGAGATTGTACATAAATATATATAAGTGATCATCTTCATTATATGCTAAGTCCTTATAGAATTGTCCACATGTGTAGAAATGATTAATAATCAATGAAAGATATATAAGAAAGTGGTTAGGAACTAAATAACGTAGTTTCTAATAGTGATTAAAATTAATTGCAGCATATGGCTTCACGCGGTAGACGTGGCGATGTACCTACTCGTGATGGCGAGCAGAGGAGAGATGAGCCTAGGCGTGAGGACCAGGGTGAGCAGCAGGCCCCAGCACCCCAGGGTCCTGTGCTTCCTCTCCACCACCAGTGGATTATGGAGTGTTCATGCAGGGTCCAGTGCAGGCCATGCAGATGCAGGCGCACACCCAGGCTGCACTCCAGGCTAAGTTGGAGGCTCAGCAGGCTTAGGTTCCAGTTCCCCAGGCTCAGGACCATGGTGGACCCTCCATCATGGAAAGGTTCAAGAGGATGTTGCCACCCTCTTTTAAGGGGGATAGTGACCCATTGCTAGCTGAGAGCTGGATGAGGGAGATCAAGAAGATCATCCGAGCTATTAGGTGTGCAGACGATGACAAGGTTACTTTAGCCACCTATATGCTACTGGTTGCTCTACATATGACATGTCTGGGTGAATCTCCATTGGCTCCATTGGCTCTCGTACATACCTCCAGAGCATAGATATGTGGAAAACTAGGTGAACAATAGCTAACGCTGGGGGTCACGCTAGCTCATATGCCACGCTGCCCAGCCGCCTAAGAATCTCAAATGGGCCAATGAATCACGAACTCAACTTGCTATGCCTGCCAAACTTAACAATGCCTTGGATAGGCGAAACCTAAAGCAAAGCATGCTCGCCAACCTTGAACTCCAAATCCTTCCTTCTGTTGTCGGTGTAACTCTTCTGCCTATCCTGCGTCGCAACCAACCTCTGCCAGATAAGCTGAATCTTATCCGAAGTCTCCTGCACCAACTCCGAACCAATCAACTGCCTATCACTTGTCTCCTCCCAGCACAAAGGAGATCTACAGGGTCACCCATACAAAGCCTTAAACGGAGCCATGCCAATACTCGCATGAAAACTGTGTTGTAGGCAAACTCCACAAGAGGTAAATGACGCTCCCAATCACCCTTCCAATCCAGCACACATGCTCTCAACATATCCTCGATTGTCTGGATAGTCCTCTCAGAATGGCCATCTGTCTGAGGATGGAATGCCGAACTAAGCTTCAACTGAGAACCCAAAGCCTCCTGAAGACCGTGCCACAACCTCGATCTAAACCTTGGCTCTCGATCAGAGATAATCGACTTCGGCACACCATGCAACCTCACAATGCTGCCAACATATAGCCTAGCCAAACTCTCTATAGACTGCTTCTTGTTCATAGCCAAGAAATGCGCCGTCTTGGAGAAATGATCAACAATCACCCAAATCGAGTCATTGCCCTTAGTTGATCTGGGCAAACCCGTCACAAAATCCATAGTGATTGCTTCCCACTTCCATACTGGTATCTCCATCTTCTGCATAAGACCAGATGGTCGCTGACGTTCGGCCTTCACTTGCCAACATACTAAGCATCTGGACACAAACTCGGCCACATCTTTCTTCATACCAGACCACCAGAAAGATCTCTTCAAATCCTTGTACATCTTGGTGTTGTCTAGATGAATGGAAAACCTTGACCTGTGTGCTTCTACAAGAACATGCTCACGGACAACCACAACATCATGAACACAAACTCGGTGCTGAAATCTAATAACACCATCCTCATCTCGAGCAATGCCTGCCTTGCCCACCAACTCCTGAAGTCTAGGATCTGCTCTCTGCTGCTCAATCACCTCATCTAGAACAATAGATCGGATAGCCAACTTAGCCACGAAAGCCTGACACAAAAGTGGCTCTCACTCAGTCATCGCACATGCCACATCCTCTAGCATCTTCCAATCCTTCTGGAGCAATGACCTCTTCTGCTGAGAGCATCTGCCACGACATTCGCCTTCTCTGGATGATAATGAAGCTCGAAGTCATAGACCTTAAGGAACTCAATCCAGCTTCTCTGCCACAGGTTCAACCCCTTCTGAGAGAAGAGATACCTCAGACTCTTGTAGTCAGTGAACACCTCAAACTTGACACCATAAAGATAGTGTCTTCAGATGTTCAGTGCATGAACCACTGTCGCAAGCTCCAAATCATGGGTCGGATAGTTACGCTCATGCTCCATTAACTTGCGAGAAGCATATGCAACTACCTTATCATGCTGCATCAACACACAGCCAAGACCAATCTGAGAAGTATCTGAGTAGATAGCAAAACCCTCTACACCACTAGACAAGATCAACACGGGTGCAAATGTAAGCTTCGCCTTCAGCAACTGAAAGCTACTCTCGTAATCCCCAGACCACACAAACATCACACCCTTCCTAGTTAGCTTAGTCAAAAGCGCGGCGATAGATTCAAAACCGTCAATGAATCGCCTATAATAGCCTGCTAAACCAAGAAAACTTTGAATCTCCGATGGTGTCCCTGGAATCTCCCAATCTAACACTGCCTGGACCTTTGTCGGATTAACTACAACTCCAGCACTTGAGATAACATGCCTAAGGAAATGAACCTCGCGCATCCAGAAATCGCACTTGCTAAACTTTGCATACAGCTTGTGCTCTCGGAGAACCTCCATAACAACCCTCAAATACTCATGGTGTGTAGCCTCATCCGGAGAATAGACTAAAACATCTTCAATGAACACCACTACAATGCTATATAAATATGGCCTAAACACCCTGTTCATGAGATCCATGAATGCTTCAGGGGAATTGGTCAGACCAAATGGAAGCACTAGGAACTCATAATGCCCATAACGAGTCCTGAAAGCTGTCTTGGACACATCTTCACCCTTAATCCTCAACTGATGTAACGACCCACTTCCACCTGGTATGGATATACCAACCCACATCGGATGAGAGCAAGCCGCTACAGGGGAGAAAACCCCAACAAGTAACATATGGGCTGAGATATACATAAATAGAGAACAATATTGCAACGGAAAGTAAACAATTTCTTATTCCATCAACTTTATCAACCATATTCCACAGTCCAAGAAAGAAAATGACATAACATAATAAACATTAATATGTAGCCAATTCTAATTACATATCCAAGTTCAAATTACAAATTACATACTAGAACATAGATTACAAGTCTTCAACTATTCTCCATGCTCCTCGCCGTATCTTGCTATCTCCTCGGCTTATAAATTTCCTGAAATGTTTAGCAAGGGTAAGTCTACACAATAGACTCAGAAAGTAACTTAAAATTCAAACTAAATACCTATCCCACATGTTTTCTAACAGTTCAACACTATAGAAATTCAGCAATTAAAGTCATACATGCTTATGCTATAACATAAATGAATTCACATGAAATCGTGTTAAACAACGATTCTAACACATGTAAAACAATAATCTAAACATGATTACTAATAATATGGTATCAGTGACATGAGTACAAACATACAATCACATGCTTTCATACTTTATTCAAATCATTGCGCAGTTCTACAAGTTTAGTCATGGAAACATGTACAATACAGATAGCACTCCTAACATGATTCTAACTCACTTCACATGTAAATATAACACTTTACTATATATTTA
>CM024763.1:79388812-79588812 GCA_014218235.1 Colocasia esculenta | reverse complement strand
GAATAATTATCCAAATAAGGAAAGAAGTCGGAAAAACCGTTAACACGGAAATGCGCCGCAATCATAAATTAAATAAAAATGTTGGAGAGACTTTCACATTATATAGTAATGACCAAATAACAAAGCCAATGGACAACATTTAGCCCAAAATCAAAAGAAGCAAGAAAATGCATGAAAATTCGCAACTCTAATTAAGCTGAAAATAGAAGGGGGTAATTAAGGCAAACCCCAAGGCAATTAACCTTTCCTGGCAACTCAAATCGTACTAACCATGGTGGGAGGTTTCCTAAAGCCTCACACACTCTAATGGAGGAAGAAAATCCTCAAATAGGAAAGTAATATGTGAAAACTGCAACTTGGCTTTCCTTGTTGCAATAGGACTCCTAAACCCATGGTTGCTAAATACTCTTCACCCAAAACCCTAGGGACGAGTTTTACAACTTGTTGGGGTCGTGTGGAGGAGCTTTGGTGGCTGGAGAGCATAAGATCAAGCATACCAAGCTCATCTTCTTCCCTATTTGTCTGCTCGACCTGTGCACACCGTCTCCTTGGAGTCGACCAAAGGTGGGTACACCTAAATCCATAGTGCAAGGATTATACCCTGGAAGAGGGTCAAGTCTACTTCCTAACCCATGGAATGCATAATTCATGCAGTATACAAAGTGTATAAGCGTTCTTCAAACAATGGTATGAACAAGGATTTCTGAAGAATGAAACTTCATCAACCAAGAATGTAGGTTTATTAGACCGAACGTTAACATATCATATACCAATGTAGCGCATCAAGTCTAGTTTCATGTCCAATGGTTTCATCGAATTCCAATGAGTTGATTTTGAGTTTAAGCATTTTGCTAAAGTCGCGCACGTTATGGTCTTTTCCTGTTCAAGTCAATTTATCATGCATCTCTAGGCCGTTTTAAAATTATTTAAAAATTATAGTTATCTCCTCTGTCATGTTCCTAACACTTTCATGTTGAGACTTTTTTCCGAAATGCCCTAGTTTAGGAGATATGAGCGTTGCATGAATCGCACCCCTGTGTTCCTATGTTTTCGACGTTTTCGGTATGAACTCTGAACCGCGTCTGGTTAAGAGGACGCTTTTAAAGCACCTGGTGTTGCGTCGCGCATGGGCGACGAGATCATATGAAAGGCGTCTGGGAGACCAGAAGCGTTAACGCGTTGACGGGTCAACCCGCGTGTGGGTCTGTGCGCCGCCTGGGAGTCAGCACCGCTCTAAAACCGCGGCGGCCAGCCCGATGCATTTCAGATAGTTTTCCCGCCCAAGCCTTTATTAAATGATTTTCTTTATCGCGTCCAAATCCCGACGTGATTAAAGCATGAACGCGGTCACAAGGGTGGACGCGATTTGGAACTTCATAGTTTCGATGCTTTTCTTCGTACTCTGTGTTTTAAAGTACGTCCACTGTGTTGGAAGCATATTCAAACCTTACCCGAGGTCTGTTTAACATAGTATCAAGTGTGTGATTTGCACATCTTGGGTCTGATCATTACATGATGTCCGTTTAATAGCTTAAAAGTGTTTAACCCTTTAAAAATTTATAATTACATGAATATTTTCTAATTGCATTCTTAATGATATGATCATTCATGAAACTTGTGATTTGCTCGTTACTATTCTAGCTTGATTAAAATGATAATTGTTATCTTAAAATCTTGCAAACCATGATTACTTAAAGTGCATAGTTTCATGTCATGCCATCATGTTAAGTGCTTTCTGCGAGTTTGAAACCGATGGATTGTGGATTGAGATGCGTACATCACTACACACTTGCACATCTAGGGGATTTGGAAGCTCTCTATCGATCATTCCGAATCGGTAGACTAGTGACCCTGTCTCTAAGACCTCCATAAATCTCCGCTCTCCGTGGATTCCCACATGGAGGCCGAGTTGGTTGTACCATTGAAGTTCCCTAGAGATAGCATGCACTTCCTCTCTCATCTTGTTCTCGTGAGTGTGATTTACAATCTAGACTAAAGCCATTAATGTAACGATTGAACTAAAGTATAAATCGTACGTTATGCTTGCAAATTTATCTCTTGACCATTGTTATCATGAAATCATGTTCAATTTACTTATTGCTTGTTCTCATCGTCATCATGAACATGACATTACACATGCTTACTTGTTTAAACTCTCATTGGCCATTATTAATGACTGTGGGTATCTACATTTAAAATTGAAGTGAGATGTTGACCGGGCATGGCAAGTGTCCAAGGGCTCCAGTCTAGCCCCAATGACGGAGAGTCATAAATATACTGTTAACCATGAGGTATAATGATTACTGGCGTTCCATCTGCGCTGGGAGTCGTGCGTGTCGTGTTGAATGATAGATACAATAACCACATACACGTGTCTTGGTGTACATTCTGGTGGATCTTCCTTGGTGTACATTAGTGTCTACGTGCCTGATTAGTGTTACATGATCGTGCTCGTGCGTTCTTGCTTGCTTTCATTATATGGCCATCCTGCATTTATTGCAATTAGTGATATCTTGCGTTCTTGAAAACTATTGACATCAAGTGAAATCTTGCGTGCTTGTACAAAGTGATGTATTGCTAGTTCTATCTAGTCATCTTATTCAAAAATCTTGTTCTATCATGATCATTCTATCTAGCTTGTTCATGTATCATGTTTTAACGAGCTTTATTCGTACATGCATATCAAGACATTCATCGTGCTTACCTAGTTCTAAATTGTTAATCACTTATATCATTGCCTACACATTAAGATGTAAATCATACTAGGCTAGTTCGCTCATTGCCTACTTTTACCCAATCTAGGTGACTATGATGTTCAAGAGGAGGAGCAAATCGAGGATGGGAATGCGTCCGAGTGATGAGCGTTCCAACTATGAGTCTAGTTATAGTAGTTTGCTTTGAGTGTTAGATTCATGTAGTAGGAAGTGAGGTATTATGTACTTTTCTCTTTATTGAGTCTTAGTGTTGTACTAGTTCTTCCGGGATGAATATGAGATTTGAATACAATTTCCATTGAGTTCAATAATTGGGCCCTATGATGGTGTGTTGTGTTGTTATACACTTAATGCGTGCTAGCTAGAGACTTATTTGCCGACTGTTCACGTCTCGGGATATCGACTCGAATTATTCCGAATAATTTTATCCACTACGTAACTCTCGAGACGTGACATTACAAGATAGTCAAATGAAATGAATGTGAATCAGGTTGAAAGATTTGAGAGTGCCATAGAAATGGTGTGTTGAACTTAAGACTGTGAAAGAATCATACATAGTTGAAGAACAAAGATTTGGTGTCGACACTGTAACATCACGCATTTTTCGGATCCTCGTGGATCCCTGTTTAGCGGGTTTGGTGGCCAATGTGTGGCCCATTATCTTGTGTTTCAGGTGTCCGCATGGGTTGTGAGGCTTTGTGGGCTAGCAGATTGGGCCCAAAGCGCTCACAGGTTCTCTACCTGTGAACGCGACAGGGGGGTGCGTCGCGTTCTGAACGCGACGCCCCTGGTGGTCGCGTTCAGGTTGCCGCTATTTGGGTCGACGTATGCATGCGTGCCACGTGTCGCGCACGGGCAGGGCATGCTGACGTCGACAGTGGGAAGGCGATGGCCTCCTACGTCGTGTTCAGGTCACGATGTAGGGCTACGTCGCGTTCCCAACCGTTGTGCGTTTTTTAAAGAAATTTTGGCTGGACATAGCTGGGGCAAGCTTTGCTCGGCCAGGGGAGGCTGCCGTGGAGCTCTCTCGGGTGATTCGGAATTCTAGGGGAGTTTTTAGCACGCTCTCGCCGAGAAGACGTCACGTGGAGCGGGGGAGATGCCGTACTGTGGATGGTTTTGGCGTTCTTCGTGGAGGTAGGGAGATCCCACCTAGTTTCGTTGCATGGATTGTGTGACACATGTTTAGTCTATTTATCGGTTTATAAATAGTAGATATCATGCTAGGACAATCATTAAAGCATGAAAAATGGGAATTAAACATGTTTTACATGGTTTGTAGGGGTGATCCGGAGAAGGGATCTGGATTAGGGTTTTCGCCTGTGAAGGCGATAGACCCTTCTGTCGCGACCTGGTCACGACACGATGGGTTCTAGTTTTGAACGCGACATGTTGGGGGTGTCGCATTCTGGTGGTGAACGCGACATACCGGGGTGCCGCGATCTAAATGCGACACTAGCCCACATCGCGACCTCAGCCGTGAAGTCTTTTTATGCATGTTTTCAAGGTACGATTATCCAATTATTTGTTAAGTGTTGTGCATGTCACCAGCTAGTGGTGTGTTGGCACTTGTCGCACTCGTAGAGCATGCTGCTCACAAGGTGAGCGTGTTTTTAAATGGTTAGCGTATCGCTTGTGTTGTATGCGTGGAGTTTACGTAGTTTAGGTGTGTGCATGGCACACACATTGTCGTGGTGTAACATTTATGATTCGTCGTGGTGGTTGGGCAATGAGGTTCCAGCATGAACCTAGCCTTGATCTTTAATGTCTTTTATGGGTCCGTTCAGATGGTTTAACTATTATAGTCTAAGTAAGATTATGAGTTTGTGCATGGTTATTGTACATGGTGTTCAATGTGGTAAAGGAGGTCATGAAATGACCGATGATTAATGAATAATGTTATTCGTGTGCGTGTTTGCGTGGGTTAGCTTGTAGGTCACATGGTGATCAAGGACAAGCTACTCCTGACACTAGTGTCGTGATTTGTAATAAAGATTATATATTAAATATCGTGGTTTGTTAGTTGCCGAGTTTGATGGTCCGGCGCCTGTTCTGGAATACCTCGGCAGTCGGGTACCCCGGGTTTTGTGTGAGCCAGGCACGTGTGTTTGTTGTCCTCAGGGTTTGTCTCGGTACTTGGGTTGTACCGTCGAGGTCTGTGTCTTCTGTCCCGGACACCCTCACTCCTATGTTTGAGTTTCACATCTAGATGAGGGAATGACGGCAGTAGGATAGTGACTTGTGAGAGTTTGTGTTTGGTCACTTGTAGCGCACTCGTAGTTCAGGGTACGGACACCAATAGTCGACACTGGTCCCTAGCTAGTCCTGTTTTCCAATGCCTCACTTTAGGGAGCTTAGGCCAGAGTCCCTAAAGGTGCCAGGTATGGGCCTGCAGTTGTGTGTGGTCTACAGGTGTGGTGTTGGTTGGTCTCCACTGTTCTTGGCTTGTGCTTGTGGAGCGTCAGTTGGACCTTTCGTCTGTGACTATGAGATTGAGAGGTAGTTCTTATGTTGTGTTGTCTGGGTTGGATACTGGCGTCGTGAACCAGTAGTTCGTTCCTGTATGGCGGCGTCCTTCCTTTCCGACTCATGCTTTGCTACTGGTGGTAGCGTGTGTGTAGTGACTCGTTGGTTGTGGCTTGACCCGTTGTGGTGTGCCTGGTAGGAGGCACAGTTGTACTGAGGTTTTGTGGTGGTACCTCGTGGTGGTAGGTACCTGTACCCTTTGTGGTTATCGGTTTCTCATGGTACGTTGTGTACCAGTCTTTTCTGCTGTTGTGGTGGAGTTGTGCTCCGTGGAGGTCGTGTGGTGAGACCTTCTAGTTGTTGTGTTTTACCCTTCCTTGGGTAAACTTCCGTATAAGGTTATAATGTGTGATGGATTGGCATCGTGGTATCCAATCCTGTTATTTAGGTATGACAATCGATATATCATTGTTTAGGGGTATAAAGGATTAGCTCTTGGTTAGCAGTCCTATTACCCGTGTGTTTGGGGTACGCCTGTGAAGCTTGTATCCTAGGCAGTGGTTTGCCTGTATGGCTTGTAGCTTAGGTGACCAGTTGTTGAAATAATGTGCATGTAAGGCTTGCGGCCTAGGCATTTCAGTTGTTGAGTGGACTAGTAGTGTTGTGCTAGTCCTGTGGTTCCTCTTTCTTTCGAGGAATATGTATTTGTTTATGATTTACTGTTCAAACTATTATTTATTATAAATGTTGTGAGCATGATATGGTTTGGCTATTTGAGTTGCCAGTGACACCCTCTGGGGTTGAGGTTCTTAAGTGTTACGTGTTGTTTTGGGTGGTCACATCCGAATGCCAGTTTGCGATTAAAATATAATTGTTTAAATGGTTCTCAGTTATACAAATTAAAGGGATTAATGAATTATGTTATGGAAACTAGTGAAAGTGTTTTAGTGAGGACCAGAGTTAGCAGAGACAGGTATAGGGTAATGATGTGATGGAATGGCAGAAGAAATAGCATTATGATGGGGAATAGTGCAGTGTGATCAGAATGGTTAAATGCATGAGTTGCGAATGAGAACTTTAGCAGAAGTAGTTAATGTATTTGAGAATTGTGTGGATAGATATTAAGAAGGCATGATTAAGTGATGTGTCAGGTTTGAAATGATTAAGTGAGGTAGTTCAGCTTAAGATGTGATATTAGCAAATAGAGGAACAGTAATGTGTGGCAATCAGATGAAGTGTGTATTTGTTACTAGAAAAGGGTGTAGTAAAGAGTTTCAGAATAGTGTTGTTATGAATAATGATGATAATGGAATGTTGTTCCTGCCCCGGTGCATTTTGCAGATGCAGCACATCATCAGCCGGGGGGGGGGGGGGGGGGGGAGTGCAGTCCAAATGTCCGATGAAGTGCTAGATGCCCCCTGTAGCGAGTCTTGTAGAGCAGTGCATGAGATGCCACTGCCATCCACACCTGTGCATGCTGCCCCCATAGCAGTTACCCAGCAGCAAGCAGCCCCTGTTGCACATAAAACTAAGGGGATATCACCTTCAATTCTGAATGTTGCAACTCCCCTGTGGACCACTCCGCAATCCTATGATCAGCAAGACTCTTCAGCTGGAGCCACGCCCTCCAACCCCAAGATCAAGGGCACTGCACCACTAGGCACCCCATCAGGGGTGGAAGCCTCGGCGTCTCCATCTGCACCTTGGATGTCCTTTTCTGAAGCACTACGAAAGAAAACCAAGAAAGGTGAGATTTGCATGAATACAACTAAACCACCGCCCCCGCCTTCCCCAACTGCAGCTCCCCCTCAACCCGGAGTGAAGGGACCAGCCGGCGGCCATGTGATATGTCTCCCCGTGCAATACAATATCATAAGTGCCCTGGGCATCGAAGCTGAGGAAGTGGACTTGTTGACCTTACACAATAATTGGGTTGGCTGCACTCGTAGCACTGCAATGCGAAGCATAGATTCTTACGGGGATTTGAGTACTTTGAGGACTGATTTTCCTTTTTGTTTGAGCTGATGTTTCATGTAATTGTAACCCCTCTGCGAAGGGAGTCTCTAGTATGTGCCCCCTTGTTCCAATATTCCCACTGTCCCAGCTACCCCGCAGCCCCCCCTGCAGCCCCCGTAGTCCATGTATCTTTACTTTATGCTTTTTCAAATATAATGAAAAGACCAGCTGATCACGACTATGGTGGCTCACTCCATTGTCGTATCCAATTGAAAAAAAAATTGATAATGGAATGTTTGATATAGAGATTCGTGTAAGTATATACAGAGATGAGCAGCTGGGTAAAGAAAGAATAAAAAAGAACAACATGTAGTCAGATTTTTCTGAGAATTTCATAAAGAAGATGTTCACTTAGTAAGTGGGAGTGGGTAAGGATTTCATAGAAAGATTTACACAGGATTACAGTGTTAAAGATAAGAGCAGTAATGCCAACATTTATGTGTAATTTATGGGCACAAGAAAGTAAATTTTGTGCCAGAGGCAAATTAAGGTCAAGGCAAGGTAAATTGTGAACGAACATTTGTGAGTAAGCTGCAGTAGTGGAATTGTTGGTCTTCGGTAGTGGATCAGTAATGTAAAATAGAGGAGCCAGGTAGAATCAGATATTGTGTTTGAAGGATATAGTTTCAGTTTATGGCTATGTTAGTATTTTAATAAGAAGGATTGCAGTGTGAATGGTACAGTAAGATTAGGCAGTTAGTAGAATAGTTAAGAGAAATGCTTTGCAGAAATGAAATTACGATGTTGGCAGTAAAGTTAAAGTTCAATATTACTAAATAGATGAAGAATATGGCAGATTATAAAGCAGCAATAATCAGATGAATCAAGGAATGTGCAGCAGGAATTTGTGTAAATAGTAAGCAGCAAGGTGATCCAGATGAACGAATGGGTTTCGTATAAGAATGTCTCCAAAGTTTAATGTAAAGGTCGTAGCAGAACAGTTAATGAATAGTGAGTAGATTAAGAGGTGGCAAAGCAAAATAGAAAGGATAAGGAAAGGCATGATCAGTTTAGCAGCAAGGAATTCTGAATAAGATGACATCGGGTAAGTTTTGTCTTGATAACAGCATGGCAACAGTGAGAATAGAAATCGTAAAAAGATATGGGTTTGGTTTGCTGAGTCAGTCAAAAAATATTGTCTGAAGTGAGGAAAGCATATAAAAGGTAAAGTATGTTGGTAGTGAAATGGTAAAATTCAGAATTTAGTGTGGTACAGAAATAGTTAAAAAACAGAATCCGGGTAGGGTTAGTTAAGCAGTGTAATTATGAGATAAGAAAAGTGCAACGTCAGCCTGGGAATATGAATTAAGGTAAGATGTGTTGATAGTGGTATGCCAGAATTCAAAGTTTAAGCAGATGGTTCGATCTGAATAAGAAAAGCAGACCGGAAACATTAGTGTTTTCTTCCAGTGGTAAGTGAATAAATAAGATGATTTGAGAAGCCAGTAAAGGTGAAATGAGGTCAGAGTTATGGTTTTGCCCATTGTTTGGTGTGATCAGAGTAACGCAGCAAAAGCGTGGTGGGTCCATAAACCACAAGTTAGACAGTTAAGTATGTGAATGCAGATAAAGCAGAGTAATGGCTAACGGTGACAAGTGGATAATGGAATGGCACCAAGGAATTTGAGAATTTAAGCAAGGTTTAGTACGACAGAACATTCAAAGGTAGCGGAATAAAGAGAAAGGTTTTGAGCAAGGAAAATGGCCCAGAAAGAAATGTTGCAAACACAGCCCAGAAAATGTGGAAGCAGGTTGAGTCCAAGGAGATAAAGCGCCACCGGCAAGGTAGAATCGCCTACGGTCAAAGGGTAAGGAATGTCAGATTGAATCCATGGAATGGAGCAGTAATGAAATGAATTGAAAAGAGAATAGAAGGCAGAACAAGTGTGAAAATGAAAAAAAGGGTTAGTCAGTACAGATGGTTTGAAACAAAGATGCAGAGGAAGTGTATCCTACTTGTTTTGTCTATGGTTTTATTTCTTTTTAGGTGATAATCTAGCTTATTATGGTTTATTTTGAATGTCGAGGATGACATTCCTTTTTAGGTGATAATAATGCAACGTCGCGCATTTTTCGGATCCTCGTGGATCCTTGTTTACCGGGTTTGGTGAACAATGTGTGGCCCGTTAGCTTGTGTTTCAGGTGTTCGTGTGGGTTGTGAGTCTTTGTGGGCCGGCACATTGGGCCCAAAGTGCTCTCAGGTTCTATGCCTATGACCACGACAGGGGGGTGCGTCGCATTCTGAATGCGATGGCCCTGGTGTTCTCGTTCAGGTTGACGTTGTTTGGGCTGACGTCTGCATGTGCGCCATGTGTCACGAACGGGGCAGGGCATGCTGACGTCGACAGTGGGAAGGCGATGGTGTAAGGCCCTCGAATTTTGTTGCATTATTTTAATTTCGTGTAAATAATTCATGTTGTGTATGCATAGATGTACATATCTACGTATGTATTAACTATTTATACTTATGTATGCATGTGTATAAGTTAGTTGTAAATAATGTATGAATGGTATGATGGTAGTGTGTACATGATAATACATACATATGGCACATATATAGGTATAAGTTGTGCATGGCTTATGCATGTATTTGAGTTCTGGCTGAAGGCCAGCTTGGCGTCAATATCAATGGACATTTGTGTTGTGTAGGCGTCAACCATATGGACGCCAACACTAAATCCAGCGTCCAGCGATGTGGATGTCAATATCACTGGCTTGCATGCGTTGCAGAGCCGGAAATCCGGGAACAAGCTACCCCAACCATTGGGGAGCTCTCCCCAACGGTCTGAAAGGCTTTCTTGTCAAGCCTGCGTGAAAGGAGAGCCCCCTCTCCTATTTATAAAGCCTTTTGCAACCCCAACAGCCCTCTCTTAGCTCTCTTTGCAAGAGGAGATGGAGGAGAAGAAAAACCCTAGAGAAAACTGTGAGAAAACCCCACCCTTTGCAAGCTTAAATCCGACCTTCTTAAGCTGTTCCTGGCCATCTACCACGACAAGGAGCTAGCTGAAGTGAAGGAGGAGACTTCTCCAACCTCATCTTGGAGTCATCTTCGTGCTAGAACCCGGCGTGAAGACTTCTCGGGAGCTTCCTGGGATTGCCCAAGGAGAGCTTTAGCAAGCTTTAAGATGCGTCTGGAGTATTTTCTAGAGGCAAGTAACCTACCCCTATCGTCCATGTAGATGTCAAGTAGGGTTTTATGATTTTTATTCATTTTTCCTCGTGTCCTGGATCCCCCATTCACCCCGTTATTTGGAGTTCGGTAGGTGTTTCTGCACAGACAGGAACTTGGCGTCAATGCCATGACGCCAAGATTCCCCGTGTGCGTCTAGCGATCTTGCCGTCCACTCCTGGAACGGCCAGAGACCGCCGTTAAGTTCATCTGGGCAGAACAGTGAACTGTTCTCCCCTTATATATGATTACTTTCGATGTGTTTTGTGATGAGGATATAATGTAAACCTATTATACTACGTAATGTGAATGTTGGAATGTGTGGAGAATGGTTGGACATTATTTTGTGGATGGTTGAGTTATATTTATTTAAAATGCATGTGGAAGAATGGCCATGTATGTTCACCCATGATCCTAATAATCCGTGGGAAATTAGGATGCCCTAATCCTGTTGAATCATCTCTATATACATCAGTCTCTGTTCTGAATTTTCTAGAATTTTCCCATGTCAATGTGATTTATTGAAAATTTATACTTGGGAAATAGAAAACATGTATAGGATTGCTAAATTTCCAGTAAATCGTGTGTTGTGAAATAAATCCCCAGGAAATTCCTGTGGTGTTGTGTATATTGGGTTCAGGGTTATGACCTGTTAAACTGAAATTTCATGTTACGCACCATGGTGGATTGAATCACGAATGATATGAAAAAAATTGATGTTTTATTTTCTGTAATTGCATCATGAGTCAGAAAAATGCATAATTTTGTATGTAAGGTCATGAACCCGAAATCAGCGTGTGGTTAAATTTTCAGGTCGTTTGGACAACTATATAATGAAATATGATTTTTTTCCCTTGCAAAGATGTGAACAATGCATGTTAATGTGGGAATAATGTGACATGTGTGTGTGATCTGATTTATGCAAATTACTGAACATGTGATCCCTGTTAATTGTAGAATCATGTTAGGAAAACAAAGCCCTTGTGTGAATGAGAAAATGAATGAGAGGTAAGTGACATGTGTAAAGATATGCGTTAAAATCGGTAAATGTGTAAATCGTGTCAAGTGTGACACTGCTTCCATAAAGGGCAGTGGAACTGTATCAGGGAAAAGTCCCCCTGAGAAGGTTCAATGTGTTGTGATCCTAAGGGCATTAGAATGAAATTCTGGAGGTGGACAAGTACCACTGGTTAGGGTGGAGACTTGTTCTCCCGGTCTGCGCAGTCCAAGAGTCGTCACTGTATTGCCTAGGTGACGTCTATTTGTATGTGATGTGATGTGTCCTTCTTATGGTGGTTTGGACTATGTGTCACGGCACTAAATGTGAATGTGAAAATGTGTATGTGTCATGTGTAAGAATGTGGATGTGACAATGTGTAAATGTGCATGTGTAAAGTGTAAATTATGTGAATGAGAAATTGTGTAAATATGTGAAACCAAAACGTGAGGGTTGTGAATTTGTGATCCATGTTGTGGTAATCTGAAATCATGATAAAACAACAAACTAAATGTACTTATGATCATGCTTTACATGTGTAAATTGCCTAGAATCCATGTTAGAAACGATTCTTAGTGGTGTGTAAGTAATCCCATGCTTGTTGCCCTCATGATGTGATTTAAATTGATTAAGTGGCTCTCGTGTGTTGGGTTTTCTTTCTAGTCCATGTAAAACCAGCAAGCTTAAAGAAGATGAAATGGTCATGAGCATGTATAGGAATGTATAGAAATTCATGCTAAGTGCGTTCTTTTACGTAGGCATTGAAATCATGCTAAACTTTCTTTATGTTTTAGTTTAATTGAAAGTAGACCTTTCGTGTGTTGGAGTGATTAGAGAACACATGATAGGAGATTTTGATTTAGAAAATCTGAAAGCATGAATCATGTGTTTAATGAGTAGAACCACCATGATAGGTTGTTAATTTCAATGACAAGCATGCTACATGATTGTGTCTTGTAAATGTGTATGTAAAACCTGCTATGACATGTACACGTATGGTATGTGTAGAGTTAATTGCTGAGTCTTTTACACTCATTACTTGCTTCGGTGTACAGGCGTAGTTGGTGACGACACACTTGCGGAGGAGGAAGCAGTGGAGACCGACTCCGAGCGTGGAGATTAGATCGTTGGTGTACTTTGCGATATTTTGATTTCATAGTATGTAATTGCAACATTGTACTAGCATTATCATGGAAAAATGTTTAAGTGTGGACAATTATGTATTGGATTTTCAGCAATTTAATTATGTGGACTTTTAGTTCTTTAAATGTTATTGCAATCATGTATGTTAAATGTGGATGATGAATGAAATGAAGACAGTGGTTCTTTTACTTCTGCTACTCTGTTCTTATATTCACGTGTATCTCAGCTGAATGTTATTGTTGGGTAAATGTCCCACTGTGGCAACGCTCACTATACCGACGTGGGTTGGTATAACCGTACCGGTACAATGAGGGTCGCTACAGAGATTGGTATCAGAGCAACCGGTTGAGATTGCACATGAATGTACATAAGTCATCATCTTCATTACATGCTAAGTCTACATAGGAATGTCCACATGTGTAGAATTGATTAATAATGAATGAAAAATAGATAAGAAAATGGTTAAAAAACTTAGTAACCTAGCTAATGGTGGCTGAAATTTATTACAGCCATGGCTTCGAGAGGTAGGCGTGGCGGAGCGCCGGCCCGTGAGGACGAGCCGAGATGTGACGAGCGGGCAGAGCAGCAGGCCCCGACACCGCAAGGTTGTATTTCCCCCACCGCCGCCTGTGGATTATGGAGTATTCATGCAAGGTCTGGTGCAAGCCATGCAGACGCAGGCTCATACTCAGGCAGCACTCCAGGCACAGTTGGAGGCTCAGGTTAGATTAATAAAATAATTAATAGTCTATTTATTTGATTATACGATATTATGTTGATTGTGTATTGCTTGATGTGTCCTGTAGTAGGCTCAAGTACCAGCTCAGGACCATGGTGGACCTTCTACCATGGAGAGATTCAAGAGGATGCTGCCACCCTCTTTTAAGGGGGAGAGCGATCCATTGTTGGTTGAAAGCTGGATGAGGGAGATAGAAAAGATCTTTCGAGCCGTTAGGTGTGCAGATGAGGATAAGGTCACATTAGCCACCTACATGCTACAGGTATGCTTTAGTTTATATGCTTGTATGTTTGTTAAGTTAGATTTGTGTAGATGGTGCTTATGAGCGGTGTATTGCAGGAAAGAGCTGATGTATGGTGGGCTTCATTGCTGGGTACCCAGTTTGAGGACGGAGCTATTGATGTTGCTTGGGATGAGTTCGTGAGGCTCTTTCGGGCCAAGTTCATCCCCGAGCATGTTCAAGATCGGATGGAGCAGGAGTTCCTCTCTTTGGCTGAAGGCTCCATGACCGTGCTAGAATATGAGGCAAGATTTTCTGAACTCTCTAAATATGCACCTCATATCGTGACAGACGAGCGCAGAAAGACAAAGAAGTTCGTGATGGGCCTGAGGCCATCACTGAGGATGAGGCTCGTGGCGTTTGACTGCACTTTGGATGAGGCCCTCAGCGCTGCTTGTAGGTAGGAGGGTGAGATGGAGCAATACCTTGAAGAGAAGAAGACTTCGCAGAAGAGACCTGCAGCTACGTTCCAGCGACAGGACAAGAAGAAAGCGGTGTACCCGACACAGCAGCGATCAGTAGCAGTCGGTAGTTCTCAGGTACCTTCTGTGCGTTCCCCTGGTGTGAAGAAAGAGTGTCCCCACTGTGGGAAGACACATGGCGGTACCGAATGTTGGATGATTACGGGAAAGTGCTTGAAGTGCGGAAGCAGCGACCATAAGATCAAGGATTGTCTGAGACTTCAGCAGGGAGTCCAGCGCGGAGCGCCAGCCCCAGCAGCGGTAGCGGTAGCAGTGCCAGATACAGGAAGACCAGGAAGGCCTCGAGCCCCAGCTCGAGTGTTTGCTTTAGCACGCGAGGACGCCGAGCAGGCGGAGCATGTCACCGCAGGTACAGTTTTACTTTTAGGTGCGCTCGGGTTTGTTTGATACGGGTGCTACTCACTTGTTCATTTTCGAGCGGTTCGCTAGGCAGTTAGCCCTAGAGTCAGGTGTAGAGTCTGAGGATTTAGAGGTCCCTTTGTCTGTGCACACCCTTGCGGGTACGGTATCGACTAGGAAGTGCATTCCGTCGCTACTGTGTGCATTGAGGATAGAGTCCTAGATGGGTGTTTCTTCTTGCTAAAGATGAAGGACTATGATGCTATTCTTGGTCTGGATTGGCTAGAGGAGCACTATGCGTTAGTAGATTGTCGTCGGAAGAGGATTGTTCTCCGCATTCCTAGTGAGGACGAGTTCTCTCACCCCTTGCCAAGGAATTTGGCGGGAAAGTTAGTCATCTCTGCCATGAAGGCGATGCACATGGTAAACAAGGGTTGTGACGCTTTTCTTGCCAGCGTGGTATTAGTGCCAGAGGCTGATGAGTCACCTACTCTTGCAGAGATTGAGGTAGTGCAGGATTTTCCAGATGTCTTTCCTGATGACTTGTCTGGATTGCCACCGGATAGAGAGATAGAGTTTACTATAGAGTTGCTTCTGGGCACCTCTCCTATCTCGAAGGCTCCATATCGGATGGCACCTGCAGAGTTAGCCAAGTTGAGGAGGCAGTTGCAAGAGTTGCTTGATAAGGGATTTATTCGCCCGAGTGTTTCCCCTTGGGGCTCACCTGTATTATTCGTCAAGAAGAAAGACGGGTCACTTAGGTTGTGCATTGACTACAGGAAGCTGAACCAAGTGACTGTGAAGAACAGGTATCCCTTGCCTCGTATTGATGATTTGTTTGACCAGTTGCGGGATGCATCAGTCTTTTCTAAGATTGATTTGCGATCTGGTTATCATCAGTTGAGGATTCAGAGTGAGGATGTGTCCAAGACGGCATTCAAATCCCGTTATGGACATTATGAGTTTTTGGTTCTTCCTTTTGGATTGACCAATGCCCCTGCAGCGTTCATGGATCTCATGAACAGTGTGTTTAGGCCTTATCTAGATAGCTTTGTCGTAGTGTTTATTGATGATGTGTTTGTCTACTCTCCGGACGAGGCCACTGTAACGTCGCGTGCTTTTCGGATCCATGCGGATCGTGTGTGTTGTGGTTGTAGCGGCCATTGTGAGGCCAATGTGAGTCAGTTGTGTGGTATGTGTAATGTGCATGCGTGGCTTGAGCAGGTGCAGCGCAGGGTTGGTCCGGAAATAGAATAGGACCTGCTGCTGTTCTGTCTGAGTTGGCGGCCATGGGTGGCCGTTTACTAGTAGGCGTCCAGATTTGTGGACGTTTACATAATGAGCTTAGCGGCAGTAGATGTGGACGTTTAGGCTGGTGGTTGATGTTGGCGACAAGGGGGTTGACGCCAACCTGTCAGTTCAACAGGTTATAGGCTTACCCGAGGGCTGTTCTCTCAGCTCACTCTCTTCCCCTCTTGCCCCAGCTTCGCGCCCCAGAGTTTCTGAAGCTTCCAACAGGTGCCGAGGAGTAGTTGGACGATCGTAGAACGCGCGGCATCGCTGAATTACGCGAGGAAACGTCGCGGCGTGGTGCAATTCGCGTGGGAGCTCGCGGAGGGCTCGGACGTGAACCGGGGATTGCAGGAGATTCTAACGCGTTCTGAGGTAGGGGACGAACCCGTTTAGCTCCGTAGAAACATTAAAACACATCATAATCACTTGAACCTGCATGTTAATCCATGTTTGGATAGAGTTGCACCAAGCGGGATAATGGGTGGTTTGAGTAGTTTACTGTACGAATCATGTTATAACGGGTTGTATTGGGTTCTAGCATGCTAAAGGAATTGCATTTGCATGTTTTTCAGTAGTTAGAACAGTTAGAAAACCCGCAGGGCCGGATTAGGGTTTCTGCAGGGTTTATGGCGGAGAACTTGGCGTCAACATCGCTTGCCGCCAAGATTCTCAGCCAGGAGGTTAACGGCCAGGACCTTGCCGTGACTCCCAGTAAGCGGCAATCGATGTGGCCGCCTACTTCTATTTGAGCAAAATGACTAAGTACAATAATTATCGATAATGCATGTGTGTTGACGCATGAGGTGCACTGAGTGCACTTGGTTTACGTGTTTAACATACAAGGTATGCTATTAGTTGTTTACTTCGGTGACTGCGCGTTGTGTACGCGAGTCAGTTAGGTTCACGTGTAGTGGACCAGTGGTTACTTGTAGTTTACGTGAGGTTTCACGTGGTTTGTGTGTGACGTGCACGTGGTTCTGTGTACGTGGCGAGTAGTACGACGCCTACCGTGGTTACCTCTCCAGTGGGTGCCCCAGGTTCTTTGTGAGCCAGGCTGTTAGCTCGGGGCTTTGTCCCGGTACTTGTGCTGTACCGTCGAGGTCTGTGTCGTCTGACCTGGACACCCTCACTCTTGTGTTAGAGTTGTACGTCCGGCTGAGGGAAAGACGACAGTGGGACAGTGACACTTGTGTTTGTTTTTAGTCACTTGTAGCACGCTCGTAGTTGGGGGTACGGACACCAGTAGTCGACACTGGTCCCCAGCTAGTCCTTTTCCAGTGCCTCACTCTAGCGAGCCCAGGCCAGGGTCTCTGGAGGTGCCAGGCATGGGCCTGTGACCGTGTGGTCTGCAGGGGTGGTGTTTAGTTGGTCTCCACAGTTGCTTGACCTTTTTACGTGGAGCGGCAGCTGGACCTTTCGTCCGTGGCTGCGAGACTGAGAGGTAGACCTGTGTTAGTTGTCCGAGTCAGTTTCTGGTGTCGCAAACCAGTTCACGTGGCTCGTGTTGGCTGTCTCTACTTTAGCTTGTACACCTGTACTGGTTTGCCGTTTAATTATTACTGTTGTTTCTCGTAGTCGGCAGACGGTGAGTACTTTTACAGCTTTACTTACCTGCTTAGCTGTTATATAAATTGTTGGTGTTGTTTACTATTCGTACTCGTGGTGTTTGTTTCGCTCGGTTTTGGGGGAGTTCCCTACTGAGCCAGTGACTAGAGAGGCTCACCCCTACCCCCACATGTGAGAGCGAGGAGGACGTTTCTCGTCCGACGTCCAGTTCCGGGCCGCGTCGTAGCGGTGCAGGGTCAGCACCTCCAGCAGAGTAGCTTCGGCAGTGTAGTTTTGTAGTTGTTTACTTTCTTCAGTTGTACCTCGGGTATGCCCCAGGCTCTTGTACTTCTTTTCAGCTTTTGTGAAAAATTTGGCTATGTAAACTTGTGGAATATATATAAAATGTGGTGTGTTCCTTTATGTTTACACGGACTGTGGTTTGGTATCCCTTGCGAGGCTTCGGCCCGTTCGCGGGAGGCAGACTCGGATCAAGTACATTATCGGTTTAACGGGCTTGACCGAGGCGATCCGTCACAGTTGGTATCAGAGCAAGGTCCGTGTTAAATAAGGGAATTAAGAGGATACATAGCCTTATTTCGATTTTTATACACTGCTGGTAGGGACCCTGGTTTTTGAGCATTTGAGGGTAGTGTTAAAGGTTCTTCGTGAGCACAAGCTATATGCTAAGTTCAGCAAGTGCGATTTCTGGTTGCGTGAGGTTCATTTCCTCGGGCATGTTATCTCCGGTGCTGGTGTAGCAGTGGATGCAGCAAAGGTCCAGGCAGTTATGGATTGGGAGATTCCCAAGACCCCTCAGAGATTCGTAGTTTTATTGGTTTAGCTGGTTACTATCGGTGATTTATTGAGGGATTTTCATCCATCGCCGCCCCTTTGACTCAGCTCACCAGAAAGGGATTAAAGTTTGTTTGGTCCGAGAAGTGTGAGAGTAGTTTTCAATTGTTGAAGACTAAGCTCACGACAGCCCCGGTGTTAGTCTTACCGAGCGGTGTAGAGGGTTTTGCTATCTACACGGATGCGTCTCGGATTGGTTTAGGCTGTGTGCTAATGCAGCAGGAAAGGGTAGTGGCTTATGCTTCTCGTCAGTTGAAGGAGCATGAGAAGAACTATCCGACTCATGACTTGGAGCTCGCAGCAGTGGTTCATGCACTAAAGATCTGGAGGCACTATCTTTATGGTGTCAGATTCGAGGTGTTTACCGACCACAAGAGCTTGAAGTATATTTTCTCCTAAAAGGAACTAAACTTGAGGCAGAGAAGATGGATTGAGTTCTTAAAGGACTATGACTTCGACCTTCAGTATCACCCTGGGAAGGCGAATGTCGTAGCGGATGCTCTGAGTAGGAAGAGGCCATCTCTCCAGCAGGATTGGAAGATGTTGGAAGATGTGGCATGCGCGTTGACTGAGTTAGAGCCATCGCTATGCCAGGCTTTTATAGCTCAGTTATCCCTTAGGTCCTCGGTTTTGGATGAGGTGATCGAGCAACAGAAAGCCGACCCTAGACTCTTAGAGTTAGTGGGCAAGGCAGGCATTGCTCATGATGAGGACGGTGTGATTAGATTTCATCACCGTGTTTGTGTCCCTGATTTGGTAGATGTCCGTGAGCATGTGTTAGCTGAGGCTCATAGATCGCGATTCTCTATTCATCCGGGTAACACTAAGATGTACCAGGATTTGAAGAGATCCTTTTGGTGGTCTGGCATGAAGAGGGATGCAGCGGATATGTGTCTAGGTGTTTGGTGTGTCAGCAAGAAAGGCCGAGCGACAGCGACCATCGGCCTGGTGCAAAGGATGGAGATCCCAGTGTGGAAGTGGGAAGCTGTCATATGGACTTTGTTCGGGTTTGCCTCGATCTAGAAAGGGCAATGACTCGATTGGGTAGTTATAGATAGATTCTCGAAGACTGCTCATTTCTTGCCTATGAAGAAGAAAGCAGTCAGTAGAGAGTTTAGCTAGATTGTATGTTAGCAGTATCATTAGATGGCATGGTGTGCCGAAGTCGATCATTCGGATCGAGATCGAGATTCACTTCGAGGTTGTGGAAGGGTCTTCAGGATGCTTTAGGTTCGAAGCTGAAGCTTAGTTCGGAGTTCATCCCAGACTGATGGACAGTCCGAGAGGACTATCCAGACGCCAAGGATATGTTGAGAGCGTGTGTATTGGATTGGAAGGATGATTGGGAGCGTCATTTACCTCTAGTGGAGTTCGCATACAACAACAGCTTTCATGCGAGTATTGGTATGGCTCCATTTGAGGCGTTGTATGGTCGGCCCTGGAGATCTCCTTTATGTTTGGAGGAGACCAGTGATAGGCAGCTGATAGGTCCGGAGTTAGTTCAGGAGACTTCGGATAAGATCCAGCTTATCGGGAGAGGTTGTTGCGGCGCAGGATAGGCAAAAGAGCTACGCCGACAACAGAAGGAAGGATTTGGAGTTCGAGGTGGGTGATCATGTCTTCTTGAAGATATCCTACTCGAGGTGTCGTCAGGGTTGGCAGGCATGGTAAGCTGAGCCCTAGATTCATTGGCCCATATGAGATTTCAGACGTTTGGGCAGCATGGCATATGAGCTAGCATTACCCCTAGCTTTGTCTAGTGTTATCCCGTCTTCACGTTTCGATGCTCAGGAAGTATGTCCGAGATCCGTCTCATGTGATAGTCATGAGCCAGTGGAATTCAGCCAGATCTGTCGTATCAAGCAACCAGTAGCTATTCTTGACTGGAAGGTTCAGCATCTCCGGAACAAGAGTATTGCCGGTGAAAGTTCTCTGGCGGAACTTCTCGCGAGAGGAGGCTACTTGGGAGCTTGAGGATGCGATGAAGAAGAAGTATCCCCTTTTGTTTGAGTAGCGTCGTTCTAACTTCGAGGACGGAGTTTCTTTAAGGGGGAGAGGGTGTAAGGCCCTCGAATTTTGTTTGCATTATTTTAATTTCGTGTAAATATTCATGTTGGGTATGCATAGATGACATATCTACGTATGTATAAACTATTTATTACTTATGTATGTGTGTATAAGTTAGTTGTAAATAATGTATGAATGGTATGATGGTAGTGTGTACATGATAATACATAATATGGTACATATTAGGTATAGGTTGTGCATAGTTTATGCATGTTTTTGAGTTCTGGTCGAAGGCCAGCTTGGCGTCAATATCAATGGACGTTTGTGTTGTGTAGGCGTCAACCATATGGACGCCAACACTAAATCCAACGTCCATCGATGTGGACGTCAATATCACTGGCTTGCATGCGTTGTAGAGCCGGAAATCCCAGGAACAAGCTACCCAACCATTGGGGAGCTATTCCCCAACGATCTGAAAGGCTTTCTTGTCAAGCTGCGTGAAAGGAGAGTCCCCTCTCCTATTACCAAGCCTTTGCAAACCCAACAGCCCTGTCTTGGCTCTCTTTGCAAGAGGAGATGAAGGAGAAGAAAAACCCTAGAGAAAACTGTGAGAAAACCCCACCCTTTGTAAGCTTAAACCGACTTTTCTGAAGCTGTTCCTGGCCAT
Organism: Colocasia esculenta; assembly: GCA_014218235.1. Taxonomy (NCBI): domain Eukaryota; kingdom Viridiplantae; phylum Streptophyta; class Magnoliopsida; order Alismatales; family Araceae; genus Colocasia; species Colocasia esculenta. Next base: position 79,568,100 of record CM024763.1, on the reverse strand, counting down.
CTACCTGACAAGGAGCTAGCTGAAGTGAAGGAGGAGACTTCTCCGACCTCATCTTGGAGTCATCTTCGTCCTAGAACCCGGCATGAAGACTTCTAGGAGCTTCTTGGGACTGCCATGGAGAGCTTCACCAAGCTTTAAGATGCATTTGAAGTATTTTCTAGAGGAAAGTAATCTACCCTTATCGTCCATGTAGATGTCTAGTAGAGTTTTATGATTTTTTATGCATTTTCCTCATGTCCTGGATCCCCATTCACCCGTTATTTGGGAGTTCGGTCTGTGTTTCTGCATAGACAGGAACATGGTGTCAATGCCTTCACGCCAAGATTCCCCTGTGCGTCCAGCGATCTTGCCGTCCACTCCTGGAACGGCCAGAGACCGCCGTAAGTTCGTCTGGGTAGAACAGTGAACTGTTCTTCCCTTATATATGATTACTTTCGATGTTTTGCGATGAGGATATAATGTAAACCTATTATACTACATAATGTGAATATTGGAATGGTGGGAGAATGGTTGGACATTTTTTGTGGATGGTTGAGTTATTATTTATTTAAAATGCATGTGGAAGAATGGCCAGTATGTTCACCCATGATCCTATAATCCGTGGGAAATTAGGATGCCCTATTCCTGTTGAATCATGTCTATATACGTCAGTCTCTGTTCTGAATTTTTTGGAATTTTCCATGTCAATGTGATTTACTGAAAATTTATACTTGGGAAATAGAAAACATGTGTAGGATTGCTAAATTTCCAGTAAATCGTGCATTGTGAAAAAATCTTCGGGAAATTCCTGTGGTGTTGTGTATATTGGGTTCAGGGTTATGACCTGTTAAACTGAAATTTCATGTTACGCACCATGGTGGATTGAATCACGAATGATATGAAAAAATTGATGTTTGATTTTCTGTATGTGCATCATGAGTCAGAAAAATACAGAATTTTGTATGTAAGGTCATGAACCCGAAATCAGCATGTAGTTAAATTTTCAGGACGTTTAGACAACTATATAGTGAAATATGAATTTTTTCCTTGCAAATAGGTGAACAATGCATGTTAATGTGGGAATAATGTGACATGTGTGGTGTGTGATCTGATTTATGCAAATTACTGAACATGTGATCCTTGTTAATTGTAGAATCATGTTAGGAAAACAAAGCCCGTGTGAATGAGAAAATGAATGAGAGGTAAGTGACATGTGTAAAGATATGCGTTAAAATCGGTAAATGTGTAAATCGTGCCAAGTGTGACACTGCTTCCATAGAGGACAGTGGAACCGTATCAGGGAAAAGTCCCACTGAGAAGGTTCAATGTGTTGTGATCCTAAGGGCATTCGGATGAAATCCTGGAGGTGGACATGTATCACTGGTTAGGGTGGAGACTTGTTCTCCCAGTCTGCGCAGTCCAAGAGTCGTCACTGTATTGCCTAGGTGACGTCTATGTGTATGTGATTGATGTGTCCTTCATATGGTGGTTTGGACAATGTGTCACGGCACTAAATGTGAATGTGAAAATGTGTATGTGTTCATGTATAAGAACGTGGATGTGAACAATGTGTAAATATGCATGTGTAAAGTGTAAATTATGTGAATGAGAAATTATGTAAATATGTGAAACCAAAACGTGAGGGTTGTGAATTTGTGATCCATGTTGTGGTAATCTGAAATCATGATAAAAAATCAAACTAAATGTACTTATGATCAGCTTTACATGTGTAAATTGCTAGAATCCATGTTAGAAACGATTCTTAGTGGTGTGTAAGTAATCCCATGCTTGTTTGCCATCATGATGTGATTAAATGATTAGTGGCTCTCGTGTGTTGGGTTATGCTTTCTAGTCCATGTAAAACCAGCAAGCTTAAAGAGAGATGAAATGGTCATGAGCATGTATAGGAATGTATAGAAATTCATGCTAAGTGCGTTCTTTACGTAGGCATTGAAATCATGCTAAACTTTCTTTCATGTTTTAGTTTAATTGAAAGTAGGACCTTTCATGGTTGGAGTGATTAGAGAACACGTGATAGGAGATTTTGATTTAGAAATCTGAAAGCATGAATCATGTGTTTAATGAGTAGAACCACATGATAGGGTGTTAATTTCAATGACAAGCATGCTACATGATTGTGTCTTGTAAATGTGTATGTAAAACCTGCTATGACATGTACACGTATGGTATGTATAGAGTTAATTGCTGAGTCTTTTAGACTCATTACTTGCTTCGGCGTACAGGCGTAGTTGGTGACGACACACTTGCAGAGGAGGCAGTGGAGACCGACTCCGAGCGTTGAGATTAGATCATTGGTGTACTTTGCGATATTTTGATTTCATAGTATGTAATTGCAACATTGTACTAGCATTATCATGGAAAAATGTTTCAGTGTGGACAATTATGTATTTGATTTTTTGCAATTTATTATGTGGACTTTTACACTACGCCAAATTTGATCTTTAGCAGCAATTTATCTCACAGCCAATTTATATTTGCTATTAATTAATAGCATTTTTTACAAAATAGCTTCTAATAAAACTACTTGATAGTTGCGGTGACTATTACATTTAATAGCAATAATAATTAGCTGTAATAAACAGCTTTTTTTAATATTAGCTATTAATTATTCTAATCAGATGACGATTATCTTTTACAGCATATTTATTAGATATATTATATCATTTAGAGTAAATAGATATTTTGGGGGGAAAGTTTAACTTTTATGGGAAACCTGCTCCCGCGGGATTTAGCAGAAGAAACCTACGTGAGGATTACCCCCCCCAGCCGCCATCGCATACCAAGCCCCGTGAAGCCTCCTCCTTCCTCACATCACCGTCCGGGACGAATACCCCGCCCGGCCGCCGTCGCACACCAAGCGCCGTGAATCCGGCCTCCTCCTTCCTCATATCCACGTACGGGACGATTACCCCGCCCGGCCGCCGTCGCAATGGAAGCCCCGTGAAGCTAGCGGCCTCCTCCTTCCTTGTATTCAGGACGAATACCACGCCCGGCCGCCGTCGCACACCAAGCCCCGTGAAGCCTCCTCCTTCCTGACATCCCCGTACGGGACGCATACCCCGCCCGGCTGCCGTCGCACACCAAGCCATGCAGGGCCACGAGTAATCTCTACACAGTCGGCGTTCTTTCCTCTCGCGGACGACTGCGGCCCTGCACGCTTCGGAAGTCTTTGCAGGAGCCGTCAACGTCCTTCATGATCGCCCCAGGCGTGGACTGGTGATCGCTACCCACGGCCTACCCAGTCGCCGCTCCTTCCTCTCGCGGACTGACTGCCGGCCCTGCACACTTCGCAAGTCCTCGCAGCAGCCGTCGGCGCCTTCGTGATCGCCCCATGCGTTGACAGGTGATCGCCACCCAGGGCCACGGGTGATCGCTACCCAGCCGCCGCTCCTTCCTCTCGTGGACGACAGCCGGCCCTGCACGGTTCGCAAGTCTTCACAGCAGCCGTCGGCGTCCTTCGTGATCGCCAGATGATGTGAACATCCCATGCGTCGACGTGGCCGCCTTGCACGCACGAGCAACCGCTGGCATCTGCCTTGCCCTTCGGCGCCATTGTTGATTGCGAGTGGAAGGTTCATCTCCACGTAACGTGCATGCTGGAGACACGCCTGTCACCACGTACCTGAGTGCTTGCTATAGAACCTGTGCACACGCCTTCGTCGTTCAACCTGGCTACTCGCAGACGGGCGCGGTAAGTTTGTACTTCTTTGTTGCACATGTTATTTTACCTTTTCTGCAGCGCATGCAGGTGGCCAAATCAAGATTTTTATTATCTTAGGAACACATAAGGCGAAGAATATTGGCTTCTGCCGGCTGGTTTTATACAGTAGATTCCTTAGATAGTTTTCTGGTTTGTAGTGTTTATTCCCATTACATTTATGCTCATTACTGTGCATATAAAAAGTTACTGTCTCAACAGGTGATAATGTGTGTCAATGCAGTCGTACCTTAATTTGAGGGTGAACAAATAAGAACTATATTAACACTCGACGTCCCTGTTGGTGAATCGCCTGCAACATGAGACCTCCTACCGGTGGCGGCTCTAAATATGGGGATAATATATCAAGTTCCAACAACAAACGTGGGGATCGAACTTTTGTCCAAAGTAAACATGTGGGAAGAGGTGGTTACAATCGGTCGACAACATCTACCCGAGTCCAACCAGTGCCGTCGATTCCAACTCCATCGGTATTTACTCTAACTCAAATAATTTATTTTGTTATTTTATCAATAGATGGATAAATTGTCGTGTTTAATTTTATATAGGTGTAATTAAGTTGGACATGAGCCTTTTCAAAAATAAAAAAGTTATCACAATAGAGGTTGGAATTTCAAATTAATTAATTAGCACAAGAATGGTTCTGGAACATTTTTTACTCTCTAGTACAATGAATATAGAAATAAAAATTATATGTAACACATGCATCTTTAGAATCAACTTAACATATATCAGATGACGTAAGAGATATATATGGTTTGGCATGGTTGTGTTTTTGTCCTTGAGGAATAATGTAGAAAGGCGAAAATTATGTTCAGGTAGAAAGTCATTTTTCAAGAAAAGCAAGGATATCTATTCATGCAGCAAGTTTATATGCTCTCTGTTTTTCTAGGATTCGAACATGTTGCAAATAATTTTTAATCTTATTATATTCAAGATAGATGTTTCCTTACCTTTATGTCTACCAGTGCACTTTTATATTGTTAACTATTATATCTAATGAGCATGAGTTTGAAGTTGTTCTCCAACCTAGTGATATTTATGTTTGTATTGGACTATAGGAATTATTACCTAGAGCAAATTTGAGAAATGCAACAAGAAATATGCTAGTTGAGAATGAAGATATTCATGTTAAGATGCATATATATATATATTGATATAGATAAATATGCTTTCTTTAATTCGATCATTATATCATTTTATTTAAAGTATCGTGGCACTTTTATATTTTTAGGTTTCAATTTATTATTTAAAAAGATGAGGCAGATAAGAAGCTTACCTTCATTTGATTATTTTTCACATTGTATAGTCATTTGTAATCAATAAGTGTTTGATATATAGGAAGTAGAGAACAACCAATCAGATGGTGCAATAGATAAAAGTTGGATTCGTAAACCAAGGTATAATTATTCCCCCATTAAGTTTTGTAACTTTAATTTTAAAATACTTTAAACATTTACCACTTTTTTGCACTTGGTTGAAATAGGGCAAGTGATGAGTACAAGGTGGGAATTAACAAGTTCTTAGACTATGCATTTCAGAGGACAGCTATTGGAGAGAAAATATTATGTCCTTGTAATAGTTGCAACAATTGTCTTCTCATGTTCCGTGAAGATGTTTTTGATCATCTTATATGTGAAGGTTTTACTCAAAATTACATTTGTTGGTACTTCCATGGTGAAAGAATGAACAACTCTATGGAAATCAATACTCAAAATCAAGGGCATGATAAACACAATGAAGATCATGAGGCCATGTATGGAATATCAGAAGATATATGTGCAAATACATCACAAAATGATGATAGAACTCAACATGAAAAAACAGAATGCATTTACTTGGAGGCAGATACGTTCTTTACTCTGCTAAAAGATGCTGACAAAGAGTTGTATCCTGGTTGTGAGACTTACACTAAACTTTCATTCCAGATTGCATTATTTCATGTCAAGTGTCTTAATGGGTGGAGTGATAAGTCTTTTGATATGCTGCTTGAAATACTTAGGAAAGCACTTCCAGATGGTAAAACACTGCCAGGTTCTTATTATGAGATGAGAAAAATAATTAGAGATTTGGGACTTGATTACAAGAAGATTCATGCTTGCCCTAATGATTGTCAGTTATATTGGAAAGAGTCTACTAATGATGATTCATGCCGTATATGTAAAGCTTCAAGATGGAAAAATCCTGAGTCTGCACAAGGAAAAGATTTTAGATCTAAGAAAGGAAAATCTCCTGCAAAAGTTCTTCACCATTTTCCTTTGATCCCAAGACTTCAAAGATTGTTCATGTCTTCAAAGACAGCTTCTTTTCTTAGATGGCATGATGAACATCGAATTAAAGATGGCTTGCTTCGTCATCCTGCAGATTCACCAGCATGGAAAACTTTTGATTATCATCATCCTGTGTTCTCTGGAGATGCTCGCAATATTAGACTTGGTTTGGCTAGTGATGGCTTTAATCCATTTAGAACTATGAATACTATGCATAGTACATGGCCCGTGTTATTGATGATCTATAATTTGCCTCCTTGGATGTGTATGAAACAACCTTCTATCATCATGTCATTACTTATTGAAGGCCCTCATAGTCCTGGAAATGATATTGATATATATTTGCAACCATTGATAGATGAGTTGAAGGAGCTATGGAATAGTGGTGTAGATACATATGATTCATCAAAAAATGAAATATTTCGAATGCGTGCTGCATTGATGTGGACCATCAATGACTTTCCTGGTTATGCTGATTTATCAGGATGGAGCACTAAAGGGATGCTAGCATGTCCTAAATGCCACAAAGAAACATGCTCAAGGCAATTGAAGCATGGACGTAAACAATGTTATTTAGGGCATCGAAGATTTCTCCCACATGATCATAAATTCAAAAAAGAAAAGGCTTCATTCGATGGTAGCGAGGAACATCGAGATGCACCGCGTCCTTTATCAGGTGATATTGTGTTGGATGAAACAAAGGATATGAATGTCATATTTGGAAAAAAGTACACAGTTAAAGGATCTACAAAGAAAAGAAAAAAAGATCTTCCCCAACAATCACCATACAATTGGAGAAAAAGAAGCATCTTTTTTGACTTACCATATTGGAAGGATAATCTTATTCGACATAACTTGGATGTTATGCACATTGAAAAAAAATATGTGATAATATACTTGGGACATTATTGGATCTTGAAGGTAAAGATAAAGACAATATTAAGTCTCGATATGACTTAATGGACATGGGCATAAGGAAGGAACTACATCCGCAGCACCGTGGAACGAGGGTATTCCTTCCTCCTGCATGCTTCAATATGGATGATAGAGAAAAAGAGATATTCTGTAGAGTGTTGAAAGAGATTAAAGTTCCAGATGGTTATGCTTCAAACATTTCTAAACGTGTTAAAGGGAATAAGCTATTGAGCTTAAAAAGTCATGATTGCCATGTGTTGATGCAGCAACTACTTCCATTAGCTTTGCGAAGATCTTTGCCTAAGAAGGTTACAATTGTATTGATTGAACTATGCAACTTTTACAAGACAATTTGTTCAAAGACACTTCGTATAAGTGATCTACAATTATTGGAATCTCGTATTGCTTTGACTCTTTGCCAAATGGAAAGGATTTCCCGCCATCATTTTTTACAATTATGGTGCATTTATCAATTCATTTGGCTGAAGAGGCAAGACTAGCTAGACCAGTTCAATATCGTTGGATGTATCCTATTGAAAGGTATGCATATTCAAATTGCTTATTTGATTACTTATATTTAGTGAGCTATATTCATTTAATCAAATTCTCATTTATAGGTACTTGATGACATTAAAATCATATGTACGCAATAAAAGTCATCCAGAGGGTTCAATTGCTCAAGGTTACTTGGCAGAAGAATGCTTAACATTTTGTTCAAGGTACTTGCATAACATAGAGAGCAAATTAACACGACCAACAAGAAATTTTGATGAAACAATGGATGTTGAATCAGAGGAATTCTCTATTTTTTCAAAATCTGGTCGTGGTCTAGGTAGCTTTGATGTGGTTTTATTAGATCATACCACATTAGTACAAGCTCATCGATATGTGCTCTTCAATTGTGATGCAATCAACCCTTTTATTCAGTAAGTAACTTATTAAATGGAAGTTATGATATTATTTTTATTTGCGTTATATATTCTAATGAATTTAAATTTGCAGGATTCATCTCAATGCATTATCAACGCAATATCGTCGGGCCAGGGATATTGAAAGAAAGCATAATGAACAGTTTCATTATGGTTTAGAGATAATGTAAGTGGATAAGTAACATATTTGTTGTGATATTACCATACAACATTAAAATTAACTAGCATTATATGCATCTGAACATTGAAAAATTTTAGGTAAAAGAATTGGCTGTAGGAAGGGATGCACTTCAATATCAACAACTTGAACGCTTGGCGCATGGCCCAAATTGTTTGGCTCGAAGGTACAAAGGATTATCATCAATGGATTTAGGTTTCATATCAAGGATGTTGAAATGGAAAGAAAAGTGCAGAATAGTGGAGTTATGGTTGAAGCTAAAACATCAAGCTTTTCAAGTGCCAAAGATAGAAATTCTATCACAGGAGATGTATCCTATTATGGTATACTGCAAGACATAATAGAGTTAGAATATGGACCAAAATTCACGATTGTACTATTTAAATGTGATTGGGTTGATGTTTGTCTGGGTTCGGAGTGAAGATAGATGAATTTGGTTTAACAATTGTGAATCTTGATAGAATATTAAACAGCCATAGAGTTTCAGATGAGCCTTATATCTTGGCATCTCAAGCTGAGCAAGTGTTCTATTCAAATGATCCTATTGACAAGGAATGGCATGTTGTTGTAAAAGCTCCACCAAGAGATTTGATTGAGCTGAATGATAATCAGACATTTTCAGAAGAAGAAGGTCAAATGAATTTGGATACTGAACCACCTTCAGGTGAAGTATTTGAAAATTTCATCCAAACTGAAGGGAATGATGTAACTTGGTTAAGAACAGATATTGATGGGAGATACGACGATTTGTAATATTAGGTAATTACTTTACTTTCTGTTGTATTATTTATTATTATTATTAGAATTAATTTCTTGATCCTTCATCTCGTTGATAGTTATAATCTGCTGTTGAGAGCTTCTTAAATATTTGATAGAAACACAAAAAAGTAAGATGATATACTATGAGTGAGAACAAGAATGGGATTACATTAGATTAACATTCATATGTTAGCCAGCTCCATTATTTTACATATAATGGAACGGCTATGAAGGGGATGGGGGGAGGGAGTTTAAGAGGAAAATAAAAAAAAAGGAAAATTAAGTAAGCAGGTGAATGGGGAGGGGGGGAGAGTTTAAGAAAAAATATATATGCATGTGAATGGGGAAGAGGCGGTACTGCATGTGAATGGTTAAGAAATGTTGCTTTATGTCTTAGTTTTTTTTTTCTTCTATCTAACCACGCTAAACCTGCATGTGAGGCCGTTTGAGGAAAAAAAAAAAAACAACAACCCCCTACGCAACTATGCCCTGCTACCGGTTTCCCTGTTGAAGTTTGTTCATATATATGTTAGCACATATCCTACTACCGGTAGTTATAATCTGATGTTGGCACATATTTTAGTTCTATTGATGGGAGATACGACGATTTGTAATATTAGATAATTACTTTACTTTTTATTGTATTATTTATTATTATTATTAGAATTAATTTCTTGATCCTTCATCTCATTGATAGTTATAATCTGCTGTTGAGAGCTTCTTAAATATTTGATAGAAACATAAAAAAGTAAGATGATATACTATGAGTAAGAACAAGAATGAGATTACATTAACATTCATATGTTAGCCAGCTCCATTATTTTTACATATAATGGAACGGCTGTGAAGGGGGGTGGGGGAGGGAGTTTAAGAGGAAAATAAAAAAAGGAAAATTAAGTAAGCAGGTGAATGGGGAGGGGGGGGGGGGAGAGTTTAAGAAAAAATATATATGCATGTGAATGGGGAAGAGGCAGCTACTGCATGTGAATGGTTAAGAAATGTTGCTTTATGTCTTAGTTTTTTTTTTTTTTCTATCTAACCACGCTAAACCTGCATGTGAGGCCGTTTGAGGAAAAAAAAAACAACCCCCCTGCTAGCTTTGATGTTGGCACATATCTTAGTTATATTCTTTGTTCAAATATATGTAAACATCAGCTAATTGAATTAGTTCTATTCTGTGTGTATATATGTGGGTTGATTTTTTATTTGTATTCAAATGACACGGCATACAAGATACTTCTCAACTACAACTCACTTCTAAATCCAGGCTGAAAAATTCAACACTCCATCTCAGAAAAAGTCAATCTAGTAGGGCATTGTCAGGAACACATACCAAAGAGGATCTCGAATCACTCACACAACCAACACATGTTGAAGAACATGATGACCATTTAGAAGAGTCTCCAAGTCATGATTTAGATAACAATACAGGTAATGTAATGGTGTTCAATAGATTTATAACTTTCTTTCACATTATGCATTCACATTGTCATATGATTGTCTAAATATTTACAGGTGCACAAAAGAAAACTCGTGGAGTTACTCGATGTCTAGATCTACTAAATATGGATAGAAAAAAACTTTTAACTGTTGATGTGAATGATTTAGGCCAACCAGTTGGACCCAATGCTAGAAAGTTGGCAAGCTACTTGGGTACTATTGCTCGCAATCCACAAAAAGCTCCATTAACATGGGAAGATTGGAGGAAGATGCCAACAGAGTATAAGAATCACATGTGGGATCTTGTGAAGGTACTAATCTATAATTATTTAAATCCTTTACAATTTGTATGTTGATCTCTATATTCTTTCAAAACTAATGAACATGAGAAGTTTGAGGTCGATGATGCCTTATATATATGAACAATGAAAAGTCTTGGAAATAAATGGAAGAACTTCAAATGCAGTCTTAAGAAAAAATATGTGGATGCTATCAATGTTGGTGATGATGTTCTAAATATATCTGATCTACGAGTAGATCCAGCACAATGGAAGGACCTTGTTAACTTTTGGAGGACTGAAAAAAGTCAAGTAAGTAAAGCTACATTTGAAACTCTTTAATATAATAATATATCTATGTATTCTCTAATATTTCTTATAAATTTCTAGCAACGAAGTGCCATGAACAAGTTGAATCATGAAAAGCAAATAGTAGGTCATACTACTGGTTCAAAAAGCTTTGCAATGATACGTGAGGAGATTGTAAGTGTACCATACAACATTGTCATGTTTGTGACACACATTATATATTTTGTCTTGATTGATTTTTTTTCATTATCTTTGTTACAGCGTCAAAAAGAGATGATGCAAGAAATCCTTCTAGAGCAAATTGTTTAGTATAACACATACTCGAAAGGATGGTCATCCAGTTAATGAAGAATCAGCTAGAGTTATGGTAAATCATTTATTAACATATTAGGCCTTTCCTTTTATTATTAAATGATGGCATCGTTAATGGAAATAATTTTGTAGCCTTATAGATTGGTGATTATATGTGTATTGCTAAGTACATATAGTAGAATCTGAAGATGGTAGATAGCAAATTAAGAAGAAGGATTACTTAAAGAATAGACTAGGTAAACCCCAGTATATATAGATGGTACGCAGATGATTCTTCCACTTTTTCTTGTGAAATGGGTAGCACAGGAATGATTGGACCATCTAAACTTTATATAACCCAGGGTAGGATATATTGATTCGAGACTTTCCGAATGGCATTTCCAGATGTCTAAAAGTTGGAGAAATGATACGGATTGAGGGGGAGAGGCCGGCCAACGGGTGCATAGAACATGCCGCCAAGTGGAGGCCCCCCTCCCTCAATGCCAAAGCTCGTGCTTGTCCACTCGGCATGACATTCTCTACAGTTTTTTTTGGGGGAAAATTAACTGCATTGTAGGGGAACTTATTTTCTACTCCTGTTAGGAAATAACGTGCCACTCAATTCTCCTTTTTTGAAGACTTTATTAATTATGTCTCTAGGAGATTTTTTTCGTCGCTGTTCCATGTTGCTTATACTCCACTTAGTACTTGGTAAATGATTTATTAACATATAGGCCTTTCCTTTTATTATTAAATGATGTCTAACTTTTTATTAATTTTATTAGGGTATGTTGCAAGAAATTTCATCTCCAGAAGAAAATACATCTCCTAAGACAATGAAGGATGACCTTCTATCTCAAGTATTAGGAAAAGATAAGCCAGGACGCATAAGGATACTTGGATTAGGTCCTACACCTTCTAGTGTATATGGCCCTGTGCCCACTCGTGCTCAAGCTCTACAAATGGTTAATCAAGTCAAGACATCATCTCAGACTGTTATATCTAAAATGTTTGAAAAAATAGAGGAAATGAAGGTGAAACACGAAAAAATGAAGGAATCATATGAGAATCGTCTTAGCAATTTGCATGCAGAAATTGGTACACTTAAAGACTTGATGCAGCAAAATAATGAAAATTATCAGGTAAAATTTTTAATTTATACCATCTTGCATGCAAATTCATTTAATGATGTATAGAATAAACTTCTTTGTTTTGTTTTTCTTAATCAGGCACATGATGGTAATGCATCGCCTTCAATTCATTCATCTGCTTCAAGTCATGAAGTACAATATCATAATGTGAGAATTATGTCTATTTTTATGCATATTACTTGATGAAATTCTCTTTTTTTAATAGCATTTAATTTCATCCAACTAATGGATTAGGCTAGAATTCCCATCCAAGGCCCTCGTGAATTTTTTCAAAAAGGACAACACAATTACATAGTGAGGTACATATTTGACATGTCACTATTGTTTTGAAACCATATTTTAAAGATCTTGTTGAATGAATTATATTGTTATCCACAGGTGCAACGAGGATTAAAGAAAAGGGGAAGAAATAATGACAATGTGAATGTTCAGGTAAATACAACTCTTAATGTTATTGTTTGTTAGTGTATTATGATTAAAAGTTCTTTTCTTCTTTTTTTTTGATAGGGAAAAGCTATGGTTTACTTAAAAGAGTTTCAAAAATTCTCTTGTCAATGTGGCTCTTGCTACTATTGAAAGTAAAGATCCTTAAAGAAGGTTGGAGGTTGTGACTTAGGATGTGAATACTGGGAAGTGGCTATAAATGTTGCTCTTGTTTATAATGAACCTCTCCCAAGACTATATGGACAATTCAAGACTATTGGAGATGCAATTGGGGCAACTATTGCTTGGCCTTTTACTCTTGTACGTTTGTTCAATTGTACATATTTCAATATTAATAACGTTATCAATTCTATGCTAAATATGACTTTTCTCTTGCAGGTCACAAGGGTAGAAGAATGATCTACATGAAGACAGCTTGAAATGAAACATTTTGTCATCTCTTTTTTCTTTTCTCCTTTGGACATTTCATGATGACCATGTCAGAACCACCTACATTTTGAATGTTCATTGAGACAATGTTTGGAAAACATATTTTACTCTTTTGTATTTGTCATTTCTAAAAATGTGCGATGTCTTTTGAGAATGGATGTATATGATGTCTTTTTCGTGGAAATGGATTATTGGATATGTATGATGTTTTGTGGTAGGTTTTTGCCAATGAATCATAAATGTTGTGTGAAGATCTATCGAATACAGATAGAACAATGTACATTTTGATATATTTGTATACAGGTGGTGTTGTATAATCAACTATAGTGATCATTTTAAATGTCACTATTATAAACTTTTAGTAGCAAATGTATATGCTAATATATGTTATTATATACACTTTTAGTGGCAATTATATTTGTTGTTAAAATATATATTAGCAGCCAATTACTCCTTTTCAGTAGCTATTTAAATTGCACATATCTAATCTTCAAAAGCAATAAGAAATGTTGTTAATACGTATAGTGACAAATATGTTCTAATTTTAAAAGAATAAATAATAGCCATTATATTAGCTTCTAATGGTATACAATGGAAGCAATTATATTTGCTACAACAAATAAAAATGATAGCCAAAAGATTAGCTACCAATAATAAATACATTTAGCAGCAATTTTAAATGCTTATATTGCTAATTATTATAGCCATTTAAATGGCTATCAAACTTAGACAACAAATAGAGTACACTTGTGCATATTTATAACAACTTTTATAAGTGTCATTAAAGATTCCTTTTAGCAGCTATGATTCTGAATGGCTGCTATTTACTTTTAGCGACGGGACTTATAACAGCCAACTTTTGGATGGCTGTTAAAACGATTTAGTAGCCATTATTTTAGCTATAGCAGCATATAAAATTACTACTAAAAGTCACATTTGTTGTAGTGAATTAGTTCTTTAAATGTTATTGCAATCATGTATGTTAAATGTGGATGATGAATGAAATGAAGACAGTGGTTCTTTTACTTCTGCTACTCTGTTCTTATATTCACGTGTATCTCAACTGAATGTTATTGTTGGGTAATTGTCCCACTGTGGCAATGTTCACTATACCGACGTGGATTGGTATAACCGTACCGATATAATGAGGGTCGCTACAGATGGCCTTCTACATCCCGTTTAGGTCGCGATGTAGGGCTGCGTCGCGTTCCCAACCGTTGTGCGTTTTTAAAGAAGTTTTGGCCGGATAGAGCTGGGACAAGCTCTGCTCGGCCAGGGGAGGCTGCCGCGGGGCTCTCTCGAGCGATTCAGACTTCTGGAGGAGTTTTTGGCGCGCTCTGTCTTCAAGGACGTCGCGTGGAGTGGGGGAGATGTCGTATTGTGGATGGTTTTCGCGTTCTTCGCGGAGGTAGGGAGATCCGACCTTGTTTCGTTGCATGGATCGTGTATGACGCATATTTAGTATGTTTATCACTTTATAAATAGTAGATATCATGCTAGGACAATAATTAAAGCATGAAAAATGGGAATTAAACGTGTTTTACATGGTTTGTGGGGGTGATCCAGAGAAGGGTTCCGGATTAGGGTTTTCGCCTGTGTAGGCGATAGACCCTTCTGTCGCGACAGGTAGACCCGTCGCGTTCTGGTTTTGAACGCAACATGTTATGGTGTCACGTTCTAGTGGTGAATGTGACATATCGGGGTGTCGCGATCTGAATGCGACAATACCCCACGTCGCGACCTCAGCTGTGAGGTCTTTTTGTGCATGTTTCAAGGTACGATTATCTGATTATTTGTTATGTGTTGTGCATGGCACCGGCTAGTGGTGCGTTGGCACTTGTAGCGCTCGTAGAGCATGCTGCTCACGAGGTGAGCGTGTTTTTAAATGGTTAGTTTATTGCTTGTGTTGTATGCGTGGAGTTTACGTAGTTTGGGTATGTGCATGGCACACACATTGTCGTAGTGTAACTATTATGATTCGTCATGGTGGTTGGGCAGTGAGGTTCCAGCATGAACCTAGCCTTGATCTTTAATATCTTTTATGGGTCCCTTCATATGGTTTAACTATTATAGTCTTAGTAAGATTATGAGTTTGTGCATGGTTATTGTACATGGTGTTCAATGTGTTAAAGGAGGTCATGATTAATGAATAATGTGATTCGTGTACGTGTTTGTGTGGGTTAGCTTTTAGGTCACATGGTGACCAGGGACAAGCTACTCCTGACACTAGTGCCGTGATTTGTAATAAAGATTATATATTAAATATCGTGGTTTGTGCGTTGCCGAGTTTGATGGTCCAGCGCCTGTTCCGGAATACCTCTGCAGTCGGGTACCCCAGGTTCTGTGTGACCTAGGCACGTGTGTTTGTTGTGCTCAGGGTTTGTCCTGATACTTGGGTTGTACCATCAAGGTCTGTGTCGTCTATCCTAGACACCCTCAGTCCTGTGTTTGAGTTGTATGTCCGGTTGAGGGAAAGACGGCAGTGGGATAGTGACTTGTGAGAGTTTGTGTTTGGTCGCTTGTAGCGCGCTCGTAGTTGTGGGTACAGACACCAGTATTCGACACTGGTCCCTAGCTAGTCCTATTTTCCAGTGCCTCACTTTAGGGAGCTTAGGCCAGAGTCCCTAAAGGTGCCAGGCCTGGGCCTGCAGTTGTGTGTGCTCTGCAGGTGCGGTGTTGGTTGGTCTCCACTATTCTTTGGCTTGTGCTTGGGGAGCGGTAGTTGGACCTTTCGTCCGTGACTATGAGACTGAGAGGTAGTTCTTGTGTTGTGTTGTCCGGGTTAAATACTGGCGTCATGAACTAGTAGTCCATTCCTGTATGGCGGCGTCGTGCCTTTCCGACTCAGGCTTTTCTACTGGTTGTAGCGTGTATGTAGTGACTCGTTGGTTGTGGCTTGACCCGTTGTGGTGTGCTTGGTAGGAGGCACAGTTGTACTGAGGTTTTGTGGTGATACCTCGTGGTAGTAGGTACTTGTACCCTTTGTGGGTATCAGTTTCTTGTGGTACGTTGTGTACCAGTCTTTTCAAGTGTTGTGGTGGAGCTGTGTTCCGTGGAGGTCGTGTGGTGAGACCTTCCAGTTGTTGTGTTTTACCCTTCCTTGGGTAAACTTCCGTATAAGGTTATAATGTGTGATGGATTGGCATCGTGGTAGCCAATCCTGTTATTTAGGTTTGACATTAGATATATCGTGGTTTAAGGGTATAAAGGATTAGCTGTTGGTTAGAAGTCATGTTACCCATGTGTTTGGGGTTCGCCTGTGAAGCTTGTAGCCTAGGCAGTGGTTTGCCTGTGTGGCTTGTAGCTTAGGCGACCAGTCGTTGAAATAATGTGAATGTGAGGCTTGCGGCCTAGGCATTTCAGTTGTTGAGCGGACTAGTAGTGTTGTGCTAGTCCTGTGGTTCCTCTTTCTTTTCGAGGAATATGTATTTGTTTATGATTTACTGTTTATGTTGTTATTTATTATAAATGTTGTGAGCATAATATGGTTTGGCTATTTGAGTTACCATTGACACTCTCTGGGGTTGAGGTTCTTCAGTGTTGCGTGTTGTTTTGGGTGGTCCCCTACTGAGCTTGTGACATGTTGAGGCTCACTCCTCTATAGTTCATTTCAGGGCTTGCCATTTATGTGGCCTGTGGAGACGTTGTGGTAGACTTGTACCACCAGCAGTTGAGTTGTAGTCTTGTTGTGTGAGCTTGTGCTCCCTCGGGGCATGCCCCAGGTAGTTGTACTTTGTAATTGGACATGTAATAATGTATTGGGACAGTTGTACAATATGGTTTATAGATATGAGAACATGTACTTTCTTGTGTCTTATACTGTAGTTGTTGTCTTTTATATTCTTACTGGACAATTGTGTGAGATATCCCTTGCGAGACTTTGGTCCGTTCATGGGAGGCGGATCTGGATATGGAGCCTTATTGGGCATAAGTATCCAGGGCCGTCACAGACACTACACTTATTGTGTGTCGGCCTGATAGCATTGTAGAATCTCATATATTCTCAACAAATCTTGATCAAAAACAATAGCTTGTTCTCAAATACTTCATGTGCACTTCTGACTTCTTTGAAACCATCTTTCATAACACACTTTCACTTCTCAAGCAATAATGCTCCCCCTCAACATGTGCATTAATGAAACATATGACTTTCAAAATATAGACACTGAATCTCAGCATTCAATTTCAGCAAGCATAAAAGCATAATCAAGCATGTTCCAAACACAGACAAAATATTTTTATTTAATTATTTAATGATTCTTACATAGGGTAGATCATTGGTACTTGGCAGAGGTTATTCCTCACACATAATGATAGTTTTCAGACAAGCCTAACTCGTCTTTCCACATATCATCATTTGATATACCAATTTGATCTTTGCATAAGAATCCCAATTGAATTCCATTTTTATTGCATGTTGCAAATTCCAAGTTCTCTTCTTAATGATGTGAGTCTTTCTTTAGCCAATGGCTTTGTAAAAATGACAGCAATTTGTTTTTCAGTGGGAATGAATCCCAATTCAATGTTCTTATTTGCAACTTCATCCCTAAGAAAGTGATGTCTGATTTCAATATGTTTTGTTATGGAGTGTTGAATTGGGTTTTTGGACAGATTAATTGCACTAGTATTGTCACACATGATAGATGAACATCCAATATTAATATCATAGTCAAATAATAGACTTTTAATCCACAGCACTTGAGCTGCACAACTCCCTGCAGCAACATATTCTTCTTCTGCAGTAGAGAATGCAACTGATGTTGCTTTTTGGATGCCCATGTTACCATGCAATTTCCCAAGAATTGACAGTAACCACTAGTACTCTTCCTATCAAGTTTACACCCAACATAATCAGCATCAGAAAATGAAATTAAATCAACATGACACCGAGCTGGATACCATAAACCCAATTCACAAGTACCAAAGAGATATCTAAAAATTCTCTTAACAGCAAGCAAGTGACTTTCCTTTGGAATAGACTGAAATCTAGCACAAAGACACACACTAAATTGAATATCTCGCCTACTTGCAGTAAGATATAGGAGAGATCTAATCATACCTTTGTACTGGTTTGCATCAACCAATTTACCTTTTTCATCATTGTCCAACTTGATGCTTATGCTCATGGGAGTTGATGTTGGCTTGGCTTGTTCAAATTGGAATCTTTTGAGCAACTCTTTGACATATTTGGCTTGATTAATAAAGAATCCATCCTCAAGTTATTTAACCTATAAACCAAGAAAAAATTGTAATTCCCCCATAAGACTCATTTCAAATTCACTATGTATGTGATGTGAGAATTCTTCACACAGTGAGGGATTGGTGGAACCAAAAATGATATCGTGCACATAAACCAGAACTACAATGATATGATTGTGGACTGATTTTGTGAAAAGAGTTTGATCCACCTTACCTCTGGAATAATTCTTACTAACCAGAAAACTGCTCAGCCTGTCATACCATGCTCTTGGAGCATGTTTCAATCCATACAAAGCTTTATGCAGTTTATAAACATGGTTAGGTTTATCATGATCTTCAAATCCAGGAGGTTGAACGACAAACACTTCATCTTTAGTATAACCATTCAAAAAGGCAGTTTTCACATCCATTTGAATCAATTTGAAATTTCTTGAACATGCATATGCCAATAGAATTCTTACAGCTTATAACCTAGCTATTGTTGCAAAGGATTCTTCAAAATCAACTCTGAATTCCTGATTGTATCCTTTTGCAACTAGTCTAGATTTATTCCTTACAACTTTTTCTTCCTCATTCAATTTATTCCTAAGTACCCATCTAGTTCCAATTATTGAGTTTTCAGGATTTCTGGGAACTAGACTCCAAACATTATTCCTTTTGAATTGATTCTATTCATCATGCATTGCTTCTACCCAAGAATTATCTATTAAGACTTCTTTTATGTTTTCAGGTTCCACTTGAGATATGAAAGCCATTTGGTCTTGTTCAATGATATTTTTGAAATGAGATCTAGTATGAACCCTATCATTAACATTACCTACAACATTCTCACGTGGATGATCTTTGGAGTATTTAAAATTACCTCTTGTCATTGTGCTTACCTGCTCTGGTGTCAACCTGATGTTATGTTGTGTCGACACACCCTCATGTTCAACAAGTTCTTCATTCTCCACTGATTGTTCTAATTCTTTTACAAGAATGTCAGCATCTTCTTCTTGGTTTCTGCAAGAGTCATGGTCATTAGATTTTTCACAATTTTCATCAAAGAAGACATGGAGAGTTTCCTCCACAGTTTTTGATTCATTATTAAAATGCTATTTAACCTTGAATTCTCAGAATATCCTAGAAAAAATGACTACATCACTTTTCTTTTCAAATTTATCTAGATCATGCTTATCATTGTTATGAATGAAGACTTTACTTCCAAAGACTCTAAAATATGAAATGTGAGGCTTCTTACCTTTTAAGAGTTCATAGGAAGTTTTCTTAAGGATAGGTCTTACCATAACCCTGTTGAGAACATAGCAAGAGGTGTTGACAGCTTCTGCCCAAAAGCTTCTTGGAAGCTGGCTTTCAATCAACAGAGTTCTAGCCATCTCCACCAATGTCCTATTCTTTCTTTCAACAATTCCATTCTGTTTAGGGGTCCTTGGGGAAGCAAATTTGTGATCAATTCTTTTATTCCTGCAAAAGTCAAAAAACAAGTTATTGTCAAATTCTCCTCCATGATCAGTAATAATGGGGTAGATTTTATTTGTTTTTACATTTTCAATTTTATTAACAAAATCTTTGAAGTTTTCCAATGTGTCACTCTTGTGAGACAGAAAATATACCCAGGTAAACCTAAAGAAATCATCTATAATCACCAACCCAAATCTATGTCCACTAAGACTGAGTGTCCTAGTAGGACCAAATAAATCCATATGCAATAATTCAAAGGATTTGGAGGTGATTAAGGGTGCAACAGATTTGAATGATTTCCAAGTTTGTTTACCTTGAGCACATGCAGAACACACAATTGTATTGTTCTTTTTCTTTATTTTTGGTAAACCATTTACAAGAGCATGTTTCATCAGTTTATTCAAATCATTTTCACTAGCATGACCTAACCTACGATGCCACAATTCAAACAGATCATGCTGACTAGCAACTACACAATGATTTTCATGTTGATGATCATTCAGGTCAACTAAATAAACATTGTTAATTCTTTGACCAAGAAATTTTATTTTACCAGAATCCTTTTCAACAATTTCATATGAATCAGAATTAAAAATTACCTTAAGGCCTTTATCACAAAGTTGAATGATGCTCAGTAGGTTATGATCAACGCCTTCAACAAGCAAAACATTCTCAATGGAGCTTGAAGGATTCTTACCAATTTTTCCAGTTCCAATGATTTGTCCTTTGTTTTTACCTCCAAAAATCACTTGTCCACCATTTTTCACAGTTAATGTTGAAAATTTATCCCTATCTCCAGTCATATGTCTTGAATAGCCACTGTCAAGGTACCATTTGTCTTTCTTGTAGGCTGTAAGACATTCCTGTAAAAAGATTTAGAAAGAGAATTTTGGTACCAAAATTACTTTGGGTCCCATTAGTTGTCTCTACTCAACAAGAAGTTGTTTCGGAATCCAAATTTGTTTCATTTTCCTTGAATTTATTTTTGATCTGCATTTATCATTAGTGTGACCAGATTTCTTGCAGATTGTGCATGCCATGATTCTTTGTGGTGTGAAATTTTTATTCATTTTGACATGACAATTAGATCTAACTGAAAAGTTGTTATTGTTCTTTGGATATGAAGTTGGTCTAACACTGGATTTCAATTTTGTTGAATTTTACCTTGAGCTTTTTCATATATGAATTCTGTTTTGGAGTTTTTGAATTGATTTTGATTTTTAGGTTTTGAGTTTATATGTGGTTTTTCTTTGATGCTCTTTTCAGACTGACTGTAAGAGGTACTTTCTTGAACAAATGAAGTTATCAAGGTTTGCCCAATTTTCTTCTTGTTTTCAGGCTGAAAACCTAAACCATGCTTAGTAGTGTTCATCCGAACTCCTAACATAGTATCTATATTTTCTTTGCCTTTGATAAATTTTTACAAGGTTTCTTTCTTATAATTTAGTTCTTTTTGGATAGTTTTTAATTCTTCTTGAATTACTTCTTTTTCTTTTTTAAGCTTTTCATTTTCATCTATTAGGATTTGTTTTTCTTTTTCAGTGAACTGACATCTTTCCTTAATGACATCAAGCTGTTCATTCAAACATTCTTGTTCCTTTTTCATGTTAATAATTTCATCATTCAACAAATTCATTTGCTCAGATGCTTGTGAGTTACGCAGTATGCTGTTAATTTTTTCTTTCAAGGTTTTATTCTCAGATTTCAGTTCACACAATTTTTCAAATAAAACAACATATGCTTCTTCCCAATCATCAGTTGAGAAATCTTCAAAAGAGGAACTTACATCATTCTTTTCTTCATGTCTAGCCATGAGACATGTCACTTCTTCCTCATCTGATTCACTTTCTTCTTATTCTTCATCATCCTCATCACTCCATGTGGCCAGCATTGCTCTTGTCTTCTTGAACATTTCATTGTTCAACTTTTTCTTCAAGTCAAGACTCTCCCCTCTCATGTGTCTTGGTTTCCTGCACTCATAACAAATAATATCAGTCTTTTTATTTATTTCCATCTTCTTATTGAAATCATTCTTCTTCGAAAAATCCTTTTTAATGAAAGGTTTGAACTTACCTTTCTCTTTCTTTCTCAAGAACTTTTTGAATTGCCTTGTCAATTGGGCCAATTTATCATCATCATTTTCATCAGAAGACTCATCAGTTTCATGAGATTGGTCAACAACAATTTTGAGCTAGATGAAGCTTTTAAAGTAATAGGTTTCTTAGATGTAATGACAGATGCATTTCTTTTCAAGTTAATTTCATATGTTATTAGTGAACCTATTAGCTCATCTAATTGCATGGTTGACAAATTCTTTGAATCTTCAATTACTGTGGTCTTTGTGTGCCAAGCTGATGGTAGTGACCTAAGAACCTTCCTAACAAGATCACTATTCGAATAATCCTTTCCTAGACCTCTAAGACCATTCACAATAAGCATAAATCTGCCAAACATCTCAGAGATGGTCTCATCACTTTTCATTTTAAACATTTCATACTGTGAGACTAATATACTTGCCCTGGTTTCCCTTACCTCGAAGGTTCCCTCGTAGATGAGCTGGAGCTTATCCCACATCTCCTTAGCAGACTTACATGAAGATACACTCCAGTTGACGGTAGACTTTTGATCTAATCCTTGGTCTATAGATCTTCATCTTTTGGGAGTTCAGTAGGTCCCTCGTCAACAATCTTCCAGAGCTCATAGTCCTAAGCTCTTAAGAACACCTGCATCTTGTTTTTCCAATAGGAATAATCAGATCCATCGAAAAAGGAGGCCTAGAAACTGAATGACCCTCAGCCATAAATCCCTTGGTGATTTCCATAGCAAAAGACTCTTGACCATTAGATCAAACACTTAAAGTGCAATGAGAACCCGCTCTGAAACAAAATGAAATATTGCGGAAAAACTACTATGAAGAAATCTAGAGGGGGGGGGGGGGTTCAATAGATTTCTCTAGATTTTAAAAATGACTCGATTAGAATCATATAGATATTGAATTAAGACTTAAATCTAATGCTCAATCACAATTCTGAACAATTTAGACAAGTTAGATGGTGAAGTATCAACAAGCTTATCAAGCATCTAGCACAAAGACAATCAAACCACAGAGACAAAGAGATTTAGGGTGGTTCGGATTACACAATTGTGTATCCTACATCCACCATCCACACACACACACAAGGTGGCTTATCTTGCTAGTTCAGAAAAGACACTGAACAACACACACACTCTGATATGCAGAGATCTTAGATCTAACCACACACAAGTGAAATTAGGCACAAGGATTGCTCCAATATCACAAACCACACACAATAGGATCAGTTTAAAGTAAAGAACCAGACTAAACAATTGAATTCCAATTTGGGGATGTCTAGTTCGAATCTCCCTGTTTTGCTTCAAGGTGGGAGATCAACTCTTCTGCTTCAACTCCAGGATGAAGGATCTGAAGTATGGAAATCCCTCTTGAGATGGATCTGAAGGATCGAAGTGAAGGTGTGGATAAGATCTAGAAGGGGGGGATGAATAGATCTATGCCACTTTCTGCGGAAGCTTAAGTAATTTAAAAACACTTTTGAATCAGAGGCAATTTTATCAGTGAAAAACCACAGATCTGATGAGATTTGAGTGGGTTGGTAAAATAGATGTGAAACAAGTTGATTAAGTGAATATTAACCGATCCTATGCAAGCATCTAACGGATGAAATGATCAAACCACAATTAGACAAATGCACAAGGATTTTTAGGTGGTTCGGAAATCACCCAAGTGATTCCTACATCGACCCCTCACACCCCGTGAGGATTCACTAAAAACAACTCGGTAGCACACCCACTGGAGCCTGACAACTCCAACACTTGAGAGCTTACAACTCACACAACTTCTAGAGCAAGACTACTCTTGAACAACTGAGCAAGACTGCTCAACACTATCTTTAGTTAGACAACTCAAACTGAGCACAACGGCTCACAACAACCTGAGCACAATGCTCACACAACTTGAGCACAATGCTCACATAAGACTTTCTAGACACCAACTTAAGACATAGACCTTCTAGCAACAGATCTAGTCGAAAATGAGAGCACTAATGAGAGCTATGCAGAAGCACTTGCATAATCTCAAAAGATATCTCAGAAGAACAGAAGTATAATGAATTGTATTAAATAACTTCGTTCTTCAAGTGTACTCCCTTGTAGAAGCTTGGATTGGGAAGAGGCTTGCAATCCTGAAGTCCAAAACCGATGCTCTGCACTTTGGAGTTGTTGGATCTTCCTTGAGTTCTTCTCCAATGAAGGCTTCTACTGGATCTGCTTCCTTGAGATGCTTCAGAGGTTTCCGCAGGGATCACACTCCAATTCTCACACTTGGATTGGTGAGAATTGGTCTTCTGGAAGCACTTGGAGAGCAGAGGAGGGAGACGACCTCTTGTAGCCGCCAGGAAACTTTCAGGAGGCTCTAAGAGTTGGTTGGGTCTCTTCTGATGTGATGGGGGGACGATTAGGGACCTTTTATACCCAAAAGATTCCAAAGATACCCTTTAGGTACAAGGGCACATGATTCTAGGTTGATACCCCATCGCCCTAGGCTGACACGTGGCATACATCCATCTTAGGATGGAATCTTTCCGTAGTGTGTCGACCTGCCCTGGTGGTAGTGTCGACACACTGCCCAGATCTTGAAACAGACTGTTCTGGGAGCTGATCCAGTGTCGACCTGCTTTGGCATTGTGTCGACCTGCTATCCTGGTTCTGAAAACAGCTGTTCTGGGTGCAGGATCCAGTGTGACCTGCTTTGGCATTGTGTCGACCTGCTATCCTAGTTCTGAAAATAGCTGTTCTGGGAGCAGGATCTAGTGTCGACCTGCCCTGAGAGTGCGTCGACCTGAGTAGTGTAAATTCTGGAATCTGCAACTCGTGTCGACCTACTTCTGGACTAGTGTCGACACAGTCTAGGCAATTCTTCAGCTTTTTGTCTTTGAGACTGAGGTGTTGTGTCGACACCATTGAGGGGTGTGTCGACACTTCTTTTGTAAAAAGTGTTTGTACCTGAAAATTAAACACATATATCATTAGTTAAATGATTTATCATGAACATAAATGATAAATGTGATTTGAAACATGCTTTTTGAACATTGACTTCAGGTATGATGTTTTTGACATGTTTCATTTACATTGCTTTAAATTCACCTCTTGTCATCATCAAAATAGGAGGGAAATGATATGAATATACACTCAACCCAACAATCTCCCCCTTTTTGATGATGGCAACAATAAATCCATATTACAATGTGGTTTTGATGAAGTGTGATTTTAAGCAATTTTTGTTATTCACATTTTTATTTCTTTTTGTTTAAACTTGTCAAAGACCTTTTGATATTTTTCAGTAACAGTTGATGATGTATTTGTGGAACACAATGTTACTTGAAATGAGAATTTTTGTACACAGAAGTCAAGCAACTTGACAAGTATTCAAACAATCACATTCACATAAAGATTTTCATTCACATTGAAGTCACAATTGAAGATATCATTCAAGCTAAGCAAAAAACATTTCATTTCATTCATCAAGAGAACCATTACAATCATTCCAAAAGATTACAAAAGAACATTAACATTTCTCTTTCTTTCTTTCTTCTCCCCCTTTGACATCATCAAAAGAAAAATTACATTAAGTAGAAGATGGAGGAGGAGGAGGAAGAGGAAGTAAGATGGTCTCAATGTCAGACATTCTTTTCTCCATAAAAGTCAAGCTGGTCTTGATTTGATCTTGAATGGTTGTCAGTTTGGTGTGCAAGAAGTGTTCCATTCTATCTGAATTCTCTATCAAGGTAGCTTGAATTCTTGCTAGATCAGCTGCAATGGGCTGTGAAGATGATGATGATCCAGCTGACCAACCAGGTCTTTGCAATATCTTGAATTCTTTTGTCAAATCAGATAGCTGTTTATCAATATGCTCATTGAAGTTCCTCATGCTTTCCAAATCATCCACAAAATGAGCAAAGGACAGTCTTGTGCTGGTGATCTCATGTAATGTCTGGTTGGTGTTAAAGACATCAGCTTGGGAATTTGCCAAGATTCCCTGAAGTACTGTCTCTAACTCTTGCTGGTGCTCCTTAAGCTGTACTGAGGCATCTGCCAAGGTACCAATCAGTCTGTTGAATCTTTGAGCTGCATAGTCTGAGGCAGCTTTTTGTTCTATGAATTTGGCAGATACAGTGTTCTCTAATCTTTGAACCCTCAACTCAAAAGTTTGTGACATGGTTTGGATGGAGGAGTTCAAGGTTTCAAACTTATCATTCAGGAAGGAGATCAATTCTGGTGGAACAGGAGGCCCACCAGAAGATGTGGATGCTTGAAAATTGGGTTGAGGAGAGAAATGGGAAACTGAGGTGAGAGTGGGGCATGAAAAGGAATGTCACCTTCAGTTGAAATTTGAGGTTGTTCCTCATTCAAAGGAGGCTGATCCTCTTGACTTTGGGGCTGGTCCCCTTCAGCTGGAGGCTATTCCTCTTGAGCTTGGGGCTGGTCCCCTTGATCTTGAGGCTGGTCCTCCTGAGCTTGGGGGGCCTCAACCACAACTGGCCTCTCCTAACTTGATTTCCCTCCAGTCTAAATCCCATAAATTTTTGAATATTCTTGAAGGTGTAGATGTTGGGCTTAGGAATAGATTGGGATTTCTCATTTCCAAGGGCACACCAAAATGCTGGAAGACTGAGGTCAGATGTGCAGCATATGGTAGAGATCTTTTGAGGTCCTTCCTTGTTGTTTCAGATATGATTTGATACATAATGACATGAAGATTGATTTTGATATCTTTGACCATGCAATAAAAACAAACCTCTGAATATCTGTCAACCTGTCCCTTCCACCACCTTGAGGAGTGATAATGGTGGTCAATATGTGGTGGAGGACTCTCAACACAGGAGGAAAGGTATTTGTGTTGAATCTGGTAACATGGGTTTGTTTGGGATCAGATGCATCAGAAGGTAGGCCTGTCAAGATAGAATAGGCTTCATGAAGATCAAATTCAAATTGATGATAATCTGCCCCTTCATCTGGTACTTTGAAAATAGAGGCAGCTATATCAGTTGGCATATCAATGGCTATTCCCTTAACCTTTGATGCATACCCTTCATCTGTGCACTTTAGGTTCTTGTAAAATTCCCTAACAAGTCTTGGATAACTGACTTGAAACTCAGAAATGAAAGGCAACCAAGACTGAAAGGAGAAATAGGTCTGAATTTCTGGAAATGTGTCTGCTAGTTGAACATCTGATAAGTCACTATCCTGGGCTTTAGAATAAGCTTGGCTTCACTAGGGTGTCTTTAAATTGGAAGACTCTGAAGATGATGACTCTGTAGAATCTCCTGAAGATGAGCCCGGATTCTCTGTTCTAGAAACCCTACCTCTGCCTGAAGATGAGGGTCTACCTCTCTTGGGTGCTGGCTGAGGTGCAGAGGGGGACCCTGGTTGCTCTGCAGGGTCATTGCGCCTTTTTGTTCTTCTTTCCAATTGAGGAACATCATCCTCTGCAGGAACCGGCCTGGACGAAGCCTGGGATCTTGCTCCACGGCGAGGAACCCATCTTTCTCACCATGTTTGCAAGGATGGAGTGGAATCGGGGTTTGATGAAGGAGAAGAGAGATGATGGAGAAAGGGTTTTGATTGAGGGAGAGATGTGTGAGATTTCTTGCCGGAAATGAGAAGAGAGCGACGTCGGGTCGACCTGATGTCTAAAAGGGTTTTGCAGTGGTGCACTACCCCGCAGAAACAACAAGGCTTATCTTGAACCCACGGTTTAAAAGGTTCTGGCAAGAGGACAGTGTCGACACAGGAAGAGAGTAGTGTCGACCTGACCTAGGTATGTGTCGACACGAGATAGGAATGTGTCGACCTGGCCTTTGAGGAAAATTTGAATTTTTGTGTGAGAATTTTTGAGAAATTTTGGGACATCTTTAGAATGATGAACAATGAGAGGAATTATCATTTCAAGGATTTTTAAGAGGCTTAAAAATTCATTTGTTATATTTTGCAAAAGATTCATCACAATTCAAGTTTTTCAAACAATTTCCAACAGGATATTAGCATTCCAAGACTTGAATCAACAAAATGAGAAATTGAGGGATATAATATATCTAACAATCAACTATAAACTACCATATTTCTCAACTTTAAAGAATTAAAGATGTCATCTAGACTAAATACAATTATGTTGAAAATAAAACACAATCTCAAAGAACAACTGGATGAGGAATGAAGATGATTCTTTCTAGACACATCTCCAATAATGTTCACATTTTGTTCTTTTAACAAACTATCAAATGATATAAATCTCTTTCACTCAAGTACTAGTGCTTTTTACACACCATAGTCCCTGGATACTTAAGATTTAGTCATTGTCAAGTCTCAAAGGGGTAAATGATGACCTTTTGACATGAAAATATACGTTTTGTAGATGTCAATATTTCTAGTTACTCAGTCATCATCAAAAAAACATAGCACATTTTGCTTTTGTTTTGAATTTATTTTTATTTGTTCCCCCTTTGAACAGAGTTAGCAATAGTGCCTCATGACATACATGGCACTTCATTCATTGTGAAGGTGTGCAGTTTCTCAGCACAAGTGCCATTGCTCTGTTGGATTTTAAAATTTTGGAGAGTTTGTGAGATAGAAATCAAATACATCCAATCATCAGTTGCAAACAAGGAAATGTTTTAAGTTCAAGGCACAAGTTGATGTTTAGTCTAGGAAGAGATCTGAATTTCTGTGGGTTGAGAGATATAGTTGAAAGTTGATTAGTAAAAAATATAATAGATCACTCAAGGGTTCATTTTGAGACTCTAGACTTCGAAATGATGACATCATGCAAGGAATTGATGAGATTCAAGAAAAATTTTGAATTTTGCAAAGTCATGACTTGTGAATTTTCTAGCTCCCCCTGAGATGATGATTTCAACCACTTTTCATCAAAATAAAGATACGTAAATTTTGGAAATCAGAAAAGTTTTCTTCTTGGACAACAAAGACTCCCCCTCAACAATTGCATATCCATTTCTTGGTACTTGGCGGAGACATATACTCGCGCATAATGAAAGGTTTCCAGACAAGCCTAACTTGTCCTTCTCCAAACACCATTTGATATACCAAGAAATTTCAATACAATAAGAGTTGAAGAATTCATTATCAAAAAAAAATGGAAGTGAAAATAAGCAAGTTTTTGAAATCAGAAATAGTATCCTCTTTGAACAATAAAAGCTCCCCCTCAACAATTGCATATCAATTTCTTAGTACTTGGCGGAGACATATACTCTCGCATAGTGAAAGTGTCCAGACAAGCATAACTTGTCCTTCTCCAAATCACCATTTGATATACCAAGAAATTTCAACACAATAAGAGTTGGAGAATTTATTGTAAAAAGGGAATAGAATTGAAAGTGAGAGAGATATGAACAATGTAACTCAAGGAAGCAAAGAATTATGAGATGCAAAGAACTCCCCCTTAGACAATGCATTACACTCAACCCAAACCTTGAGAGAGATCATGAAGGTGGACATTTACAAAGACCAAGTTCTCTCCTTAAAGATGAAAATCTGTTTTCAGGAAGGGGTTTAGTGAATATGTCTGCAATTTGTTTTTCAGTTTCAATGAAGTGGAGTTCAAAGGATTTCTTGGCAACCTCATCTCTCAAGAAATGATGCCTAATTTCAATGTGTTTTGTTCTGGAGTGCTGAATGGGGTTTTTAGACAAATTTATGGCACTAGTGTTATCACATAGGATGGGTACACACCCTAAATCTTGGTTGTAATCAAGAAGTTGATGTTTCACCCAGAGAATCTGAGTTCCACATCTACCTGCTGCAACATATTCAGCTTCTGCAGTTGACAGAGCAACTGAATGTTGCTTCTTAGAAGCCCAAGAGATAAGGCACCCACCTAGAAATAGACACAAGCCACTTGTGCTTTTTCTATCTAATTTGCACCCAGCATAATCAGCATCACAATAGGCAAACAGATCTAACTTGCAACCAGCAGGATACCAAATACCTAAGTCACATGTTCCAACAAGATATTTGAAGATTCGTTTAACAGCAAGCATGTGACTTTCTTTAGGATTAGATTGGAATCTAGCACATAAACACACACAAAACTGAATATCAGGTCTAGAAGTTGTAAGATAGAGCAGAGAGCCAATCATACCTCTGTAGGTCTTTGGATCTACTGACTTACCAGATGGATCTTCTTCTAGTTTAGCATTAATTGCAATTGGTGTGCTTGAGTGCTTAAGGTTCTGAAAGTCAAACCTCTTTAATAGCTCCTTGACATATTTGGTTTGACTGATGAAGATTCCTTCATGTGTTTGGTTAACCTGCAATCCCAAAAAGAATGTTAAATCTCCCATTAAGCTCATTTCAAATTCATTCTTCATTTGATTTGAAAATTCAGTGCAAAGGCCTTTATTGGTTGATCCAAATATTATGTCATCAACATAAATTTGGACTACAATTATTTGATTTTTAACTGTTTTTGTGAACAATGTTTGATCAACATTACCTCTAGAATATCCTTTTTCAAGTAAAAAGGAACTCAACCGGTCATACCAAGCTCTTGGAGCTTGCTTAAGACCATAGAGAGCCTTATTAAGCTTGAAAACATGGTTAGGATATTTTTCATTTTCATATCCAGGAGGTTGTTCAACAAAAACATTTTCCTTTATATATCCATTTAAGAATGCACTTTTGACATCCATTTGATAGACTTTGAATTTCATGGAGGATGCAAAAGCAAGGAAAATTCTGACAGCTTCTAGTCTAGCTACAGGGGCATATGATTCTTCAAAGTCAATTCCAAATTCTTGGTTATACCCCTTTGCAACTAGCCTAGCTTTGTTTCTTATTACTTGACCAGTTTCATTTAACTTATTTCTGAAAACCCATCTAGTACCAATCACTGCTTGGTCACTAGGTCTAGGTACTAATTCCCATACTTGATTTCTTTCGAATTGATGAAGCTCATCATGCATGGCATTAATCCAATCAGAACTGGATAAGGCTTCATCAATTGACTTGGGTTCAATTTGGGAAATTAGAGCTAGTGGGTCTTCTTCAATATTTTGCAAGAAGGATGATCTGGTCCTAACTCTATCATTCAAATTGCCAACCACACTGTCTAATGGGTGATCTCTCAGATATCGAGGTTCAGAAATTACCTGTTGAGAAGTACCCACTTCTGGACAATGTTACCTGACCCACTTGGAGATGGTGTGTTCAGGTTCTCTTCACTGTTTTCAACTCCTCAACAGTTGGTGAAGAATCCACAATGAGGTCATCCTCTTCATTGTCTTGTCTTTCCCTGCAAGATTTAGAATCATTAGTGGAAAAGGAATTTTCATCAAAAATAACATGTGGAGATTCTTCAACAGTTTTGGTTTTTAGAATGTACACTTTGAAAGCCCTTGACACTTCAGAATAGCCAAGGAAGATAGCTTCCTGACTCTTAGCATCAAACTTGTCAAGGTTTTCTTTGTTATTATTGTGTACAAAGCATTTGCACCCAAAAGTTTTGAAATAAGAAACAGTTGGCTTTTTGTTTTTCAACAATTCATAGGGGGTTTTTCTGATCTTTGGTCTGATCAAAGCTCTATTTAGGATATGATTGGCTGTGTTAACAGCTTCAGCCCAGAAGGATTTGGGCAGATTACTTCCTAAGAGCATGGATCTAGCCATTTCCACAAGAGTTCTATTCTTTCTTTCCACAACTCCATTTTGTTCTGGAGTTCTAGGTGAAGAAAACTTGTGAAATATTTGAAATTCAGCACATAGATCAGAAAAGGATGTGTTATCAAATTCACCCCCATGATCAGTTAAAATGTTTTTGATTTTATATGGATAAGTTGTTAAGATAGTGGTACAGAAATTCCTGAATTCAAGGCAAGTATCACTTTTGTGGGATAGAAAGATAACCCAAGTAAATCTAGTAAAGTCATCAATGATTACAAATCCATATCTCTTGCCACTTAAGCTTAGAACTCTTGTTGGCCCAAAAAGGTCCATGTGAAGAAGTTCTAGTGGCCTAGATGTAAGTACCTCATTGAAGGTTTTAAAAGATTTCCTAGTTTGTTTTCCTTTAGCACATATCCCACAAACTTGATCTTCAACATTAGAAAAGATTCAGGAAGACCCTTAACCAAGTTCAGTCTTAACAACTTATTCAATGTTCTGAAACTTGCATGGCCAAGTCTTTTGTGCCAAGTCCATGCAATTTCATCTTTATTTGCAACAAAGCAAAGATTTTCAGAAAAGTTTTTATTAAGGTTGATCATGTAGACATTGTTTTCTCTTTTTCCAAAGAATTTGATTTTATCAGTTGATGAATCAATTATCTTACAAAAATCAGATTCAAACACAACTTTGTGACCTTTGTCACATAGTTGGCTGATACTGAGCAAATTATAATCAAGACCATCAACTAATAAAACATTATCTACTGAGTTTGAAGAAGTTTGACCAACCTTTCCAGATCCAATGATCTTTCCTTTATTTTTACCTCCAAATGTAACTGACCCTCCCTCCTTTTCAAGCAGGAATGAGAATTTGGCTCTGTCTCCCGTCATGTGTCGTGAACACCCACTGTCAAGAAACCATACATTGGTGTTGGGTGCACGACCTTCCTGCAAAATGATCAGTGGAGAGAAGATTTTGGTACCCAAACAGAGTTGGGACCATCAGAATGTTTGAACATTGTCAGTAAATCTTTTCTCACCCAAATTTGACTTGTTTTTGATTTTTGTTTTGTTACATTGGTGTTTTCAGCCTTTTTCTGTTTGTTCTTTCTTTTAGGAATGAAAGCACCAAGATTTTTATTTTTGGTAGGAGGGGAGTTTTTCATTTGAAAATTGGAGTTCAGATGAGGAGGTGGAATCCAGGGATTTTGTTGGTACATCAAGAAATTTGGATAAAGGAATTGAGGATGATACCAACATGGATTTTCATACCATTGGCTCCAAGGATTGGTCCAATCATCTTGAAATGTTGTCTTGGAGGTCCAAGGTTTTTCATGAATTATTTCTTTTGACTTTTTCTTATTTTTCAAATTTTATTTGAATTTTTGGTTGAGTTGTTTGCAGCTTTTGATGTTGAGCAGGTCGACCTCTCCTGTACTGGTGTCGACATAGCAGCCACAGAAGCCTTGTTCTTGTGGACTGGTGTCGACCTGTCAGGGGACTGTGTCGACCTGATTGTCTTCTTTTGTTTTTGAGTTTTTGCTTTGTTTTGTGTTTTGTTTAAGGTTTTGTTTGCTGTTTGTTGAATTTCTGTGTTCTCAAGATTAGGACCCTTGACAAATTTAATTAGTGGTGCTTTGCCCTTTTTCTCACCAGATTTGTCTTTCATGGGTTTCTTTTTGTTGAATCCTAATCCATGAGAGGTGGTTGTCATGGTGGTTCCTAGCAGTGCCTCTAAGTTATCTTTACCTTTTGTGAAGGTTTGGATAACTTCATCCCTTTCTTTTAGCTGGTTTTTAAGAGTTTCAATTTCTTCAATCTTCTGTTGTTTTTCTTGTTTTTCAATTTCCAGCTTTTCAGTTAAGTTTTTGAATTCTTGGGAGGCCTTTTGAGAGGCAAGTTTTAGTTCATCAATAAGGTTCAGGAGATTTTCTTTTCTTCATGCAATTCTGTTATTTCAGTTTCCAGTTCACAAGTTCTGTTGTTTGAAGATTGGTTATTATAAAGATTTTCAATTTTCTTTTTGATGTGTTTGTTTTCTTTTCTCAATTCAGAATATTTTTCAACTAATTCTGCATACACATCCTGCCAATCTTCAACAGTAAAGTCTTCAAAAGAAGTATTTACCTTTTCTTCAGAATTGTTGGCCATGAAGCAGACTTCCTCACTCTCAGAGCTTGAGGATTTCTTGTCTTCTTCTTCTTCACTTGAGTCTTCGTCAGACCAAGTGGCTACCATGGCCTTTGGCTTCTTAAATTTCTGGAACTTCTTGTGCTTTTCCTTCTTGTTCTCAGGACACTCTCCCTTCATGTGTCCTGGTTTGTTGCACCTGTAACAGACAATATTTTCGTCAGATTTGTGATTCTTGTTGAAATTAGAAGAGGAAGTGTTTTTCTTACCTGAGAAAAACTTCTTTTTCCCAGACATTTTTCCTTTTCTGTATTTCAAGAATTTTCTGAATTGCCTGGTCATGAGGGCAATTTCATCCTCATTTGACTCAGACTCCTCAGAACTTGTCTTTTCCTGACTTTTATCTTTATTGCTTGAAGAGGCCTTAAGTGCCATAGGCTTGGTCTTAATTATGTGTTCTTCATTTCTTTTTAAGTTGATTTCATATGTCATTAAGGATCCAATCAATTCATCCAAAGAGATTTTGGACAGATCTTTTGAATCTTCAATGACAGTGGCCTTTGTATGCCAAATTGAAGAAAGTGAACGTAAGATTTTTCTTACCAAGTCTGCATCTGTATATTCCTTACCCAAGGCCTTTAATCCATTCACAATCACCATGAACCTGGCAAACATTTCAGAAATATTTTCGTTAGACTTCATCATGAAAAGTTCATATTCTGAAACTAGAATATTTGCCTTAGTCTCCTTTACTTGTGATGTTCCCTCATAGAGTAATTCGAGTTTATCCCACATCTCTTTGGCAGATTTGCACATTGAGATTCTCGAATACTCCTTGGGATGGACAGCACATTGAATCATGTTCATGGCACTATAATTCAATGTAGCTTTCCTTATTTGTTCCCTAGTCCAGGTGTCTTCTTCTCCCTGGTTTTCATAGGGACCCACTTCCACTACTTTCCAGATCTCATAGTTCTGGGCCCTTAAAAATACTTGCATTCTGTTTTTCCATAAGAATAGTCCGTCCCATTAAAGAATGGTGGCCTATTTATGGAATGACCCTCAGCTATGAAACCTTTGGAATCCATGACTCTAAAGCAGAAAGAAAATGCTTAGCAAACAAACAGGCAAAACTCAAACACACAACACTCAGAAACAAAAACTGCTCAGATCAAATCAGATCAAAGTAAACCCGCTCTGATACCAATTGAAGGATCGAAGTGAAGGTGTGGAAAAGATCTAGAAGGGGGGGATGAATAGATCTATGCCACTTTTTGCGGAAGCTTATAATTTAAAAACACTTTTGAATCAGAGGCAATTTTATCAGTGAAAAACCACAGATCTGATGAGATTTGAGTGAGTTGGTAAAATAGATGTGAAACAAGTTGATTAAGTGAATATTAACCGATCCTATGCAAGCATCTAACGGATGAAATGATCAAACCACAATTAGACAAATGCACAAGGATTTTTAGGTGGTTCGGAAATCACCCAAGTGATTCCTACATCCACCCCTCACACCCCGTGAGGATTCACTAAAACAACTGGGTAACACACCCACTGGAGCCTGACAACTCCAACACTTGAGAGCTTACAACTCACACAACTTCTAGAGCAAGACTACTCTAGAACAACTGAGCAAGACTGCTCAACACAACCTTGAGTTAGACAACTCAAACTGAGCACAACGGCTCACAACAACCTGAGCACAATGCTCACACAACTTGAGCACAATGCTCACATAAGACTTGCTAGACACCAACTCAAGACATAGACCTTCTAGCAACAGATCTAGTCGAAAATGAGAGCACTAATGAGAGCTATGCAGAAGCACTTGCATAATCTCAAAAGATATCTCAGAAGAACAGAAGTACAATGAATTGTATTAAATAACTTCGTTCTTCAAGTGTACTCCCTTGTAGAAGCTTGGATTGGGAAGAGGCTTGCAATCTTGAAGTCCAAAACCGATGCTCTGCACTTTGGAATTGTTGGATCTTCCTTGAATTCTTCTCCAACGAAGGCTTCTACTGGATCTGCTTCCTTGGGATGCTTCAGAGGTTTCTGCAGGGATCACACTCCAATTCTCACACTTGGATTGGTGAGAATTGGTCTTCTGGAAGCACTTGGAGAGCAGAGGAGGGAGACGACCTCTTGTAGCCGCCAGGAAACTTTCAGGAGGCTCTAAGAGTTGGTTGGGTCTCTTCTGATGTGATGGGGGGCCGATTAGGGACCTTTTATGCCCAAAAGATTCCAAAGATACCCTTTAGGTACAAGGGCACACGATTCTAGGTTGATACCCCATCGCCCTAGGCTGACACGTGGCATACATCCATCTTAGGATGGAATCTTTCCATAGTGTGTCGACCTGCCTTGGTGGTGGTGTCGACACACTGCCCAGATCTTGAAACAGACTGTTCTGGGAGCTGATTCAGTGTCGACCTGCTTTGGCATTGTGTCGACCTGCCATCCTGGTTCTGAAAACAACTGTTCTGGGAGTAGGATCCAGTGTCGACCTGCTTTGGCATTGTGTCGACCTGCTATCCTGGTTCTGAAAATAGTGTTCTGGGAGCAGGATCCAGTGTCGACCTGCCCTGAGAGTGCGTCGACCTGAGTAGTGTAAATCCTGGAATCTGCAACTCGTGTCGACCTGCTTCTGGACTCGTGTCGACACAGTCTAGGCAATTCTTCAGTTTTTGCCTTTGAGATTGAGGTGTTGTGTCGACACAATTGAGGGGTGTGTCGACATTCTTTTGTAAAAGTGTTTGTACCTGAAAATTAAACACATATATCATTAGTTAAATGATTTATCATGAATATAAATGATAAATGTGATTTGAAACATGCTTTTTGAACATTGACTTCAGGTATGATGTTTTTGACATGTTTCATTTACATTGCTTTAAATTCACCTCTTGTCATCATCAAAATAGGAGGGAAATGATATGAATATACACTCAACCCAACAAGATCATCCAAGATGCTCGATGCCTCAATTCCTTCAGATCTGGAAGCAATTCTCCAGGGTGAGGCCTTCTTCTGGAATCGTTTAATAAATTTCTGGAGTTGGAAGAACTGATGTGTGTTACCCCCAAGTGAAGTGGATAAATGGCATTTTTAGTTCCATGAGTCCAAAAAATCTCTTAGGATTTGGGGGCACAAACATTCCCTCTCAAAAGCCCTCAATCAAGACCATGCACGTGTCCCTGCATTTCAGATCTCGAAAAATATCCGAGGTGTGTCGACACCACACAAGCATGTGTCGACACACAATGCACTAGCTTCAAATTGGGCTTCTGGGAGGGACAGTGAGTGTTGACACACAGGCAGACTATGTCGACACCATGGTCATTGGCTTCATATCACGCTCTTAGGAGAGACAGTGAGTGTCGACACATAGGCAGACTGTGTCGACGCCACTGGCCACTTCTTCCTTTACTGATTTGCTGGATGCATGAGTGTGTTGACACCCCTTGAGTTGTGTTGACACAACTAGCTTGCCTTCTTGATTAATTGCACTGAAATTGCACTATGTGTCGACACATTGTCTGGATTGTGTCGACCCACTATCATTACTTGAACATTTATTTGAGCTACACATGGAAAAATATTGTTAAATATAAATGAAGCATGATATCCACATTTGTATAAATCATATTTAAACATCATCAAAACAAGAGATCCAACACTGCCTATATGTGCAAGAGTGTAGTGTAGATCGTGCCTCAATATCACAATCCACCAGTTTAATACAAGCAGAAAGCAAGTAACATGATGACGTAATATCGAACGTGCATTTATATCAACATGCTTTGTAGTATTTTAACATTTATTCATTCACATTAATAAGCTAGATCATCAAGATGAATAAATCAATCTCACAAGAATAGATCAAGCATTTAAGAACAATTAGAATAAGCTTCAAGTTGGTTATGTCTTTTTCATGGGTTAACACGTTTTAAGCCACTGGACAGACTGAACAATGCTTATATAACACATAGCATGCAAGACATACACTTAAAACTGTGAAAACAGGCCTCGAGTAGGCTTTAGAATGCGCGACGGGTTCAATCGTCGCCTATCACAAAGGCTTAAATAGTTAAAATAGGTAAGCAGTCGACTGACTAAATTGCGATGGGGGTAACGGTCGCATATAGATACAATCGGTTTGACCAATCAATTCTTGGACAGATACACAGGTGACAAACTAACACGTTCTTGGGAATCGGTGCAGAAACGTGACGGCCATGATGGAGGTGTTCAAGGGCAATCGGATAGTGTATTGATTGATGACTCTGAATGGTGATGGTTCTGGCTAATGCATTCACGTGTGTTTGAAAAACAAATGGCATGCACATAAGCTGACGGCGAGAAAAGTCTAAATCGCGATGCATTATGTTGTCGCGTCTCAAACATGCACTGAAAGCTAGACGACACATAGTTTGATGTTGTCAGAATGTATCAGAATAAATTAAAACGAGATGGTAATGTCTGTCGCCTTTAAGGTAATCACAATGGGTTAACCTATCGCGGTACTAGTGTATGAAACGCAATGTCTGGAGTGGTTGCGATTTAGGGTTTCGACCCGAAAATAGGAAAACAGAGCAATCATGCATGCAATACTTATAACACGAGATCTAGGGATCCTTGTACAAAACTATGAACATGAAAATGGTAGAGAACAATGAGTAGAAGGAAACTATGGTGTTGGGTTGACCTAATGTTGTCTTGGGATGTGTGAATCATGTCATGAACACTAAAATCCCTAATCATGCACGTTGTTTGGAAAACGCTTAATACTCATAACATGGTCGATAAAAATTAAAGAAAACAAGTGCATATGAAACTAGACACAATGATCTTTCAAATGGTATAATTTTTCTTGTTTGGCCTGAGAACACCTACCTATGAATGCTCCAAGGATAGGTCTTCTACATGTCGATGTAGAATGACAATAGGGGAAGATGGCTCCGGTTGGGGGCGATCCTCCTCCTCTTGTGCTCTAGAAGTCCTCCTCACGACCCTAGCAAGTTGATAACTTATCTCCAAGGGGTTTATGATGAGTATTGAAGGTTTAGGGTTGTTTAGGAGTCCTAATGTAACTAGGAAATAGGGGTTGCGGTTTTAGCTTGATCCCTTCCTTGTTTGAGGGATTCCCATCCCAATTGGAGTATGTGAGCTATTAGGAAACCTTATAATATGGTTACGCATGAATTGGGTTGATTTGGAAGTCCAATTGTCTTAGTTTAGCCCTAATCGTCCTTTCAAATTTT
Source organism: Colocasia esculenta (assembly GCA_014218235.1). Lineage (NCBI taxonomy): Eukaryota > Viridiplantae > Streptophyta > Magnoliopsida > Alismatales > Araceae > Colocasia > Colocasia esculenta. The sequence goes on along the minus strand of CM024763.1, from coordinate 79,529,215 downwards.
CTGCCCAATTGAGCTACGAATTTTGAGGATTTAATTAGCGCTATTTGGGCTTTTATTCTTTGGGCTAAGAGTGTGTATTTGGCCCATGATACTATTTAATAATTCTAGTTGTTAAGTTTATTTAATTTATTTCTTATTTTTTCATTTATTAAATTTTTGGGGTGCTACAACTCTTCTTCCTCTAGCCTCTACATTAAAACATGGGAGTGGATTTGAAGGAGCAACCCAAAAAGGTAGGTTTTCTCGGGCACAAACTAAATGTCATGTTCTTGTTCTAAGCATCCTTGGATTTCCTATGTTAAGAACTTAGTGGAACACCTCTAATTTTGCCTAAATGATTGATTTGTCTAATGGTCCATGCATTTCAGGAACCCTTAAACTAGAAGTGCAACCTTAGAGTTTGATCATGTGCTGGTTCCACCAACAACCTCCTTGTTGGAAACCTTGTCTAAGTCTCTTGTACACCATTGCAACCTTGCCACCAGCATCATTGGGTCTGATGCACCCTTGAGTTTTTGAAAGACCCTCCAGTCATGTTTCAAGTACATTTTGACTGGCCCTTCTGGCCACTTCGCCTGCTCCCTCTCTTCTACACTTCAACTGATAATTCGTCTGGCCCCTCTTAGCCACACTTCGACTACCAATTCGACTAGCCCCTTTGTGGCGCTTGACAGCCTTGTGATTTGTCCTATAGAAGAGCAACCAGCATGATAGTAACCAAGTACTTGACATGTGTTAAAAACTATAATAATGTTAAGACCATTCTAAGATTTGCTCCTAATTTTTCTTGATTCTATTCCCTTTTTATTTAACTAAAAACTTCACATTCGAGTATGGTTGCCCTCGAATCTGAAAGCAAAAGAATTGTATAGGAACTCTCCTGGTCTTGCTTACATGACTTGATTTATCATGACTGCTTGAATCCTTGCCAATCTATACTCTTGAAGTTCCTTGATCTGTGCTTATGTTGTTGGCTTCTATGAAATGCTACAGTTCTGTCTTTCTGGACTCCAATGGCCATCTTGTTCTCCAAATCAGCACTACTATTGAGATGATATCCTAGATCAAATGCCTGCTCAATGGGGACTCATATGGTCCTAGGGTGGAGCACCCCGACGTACTTGATAACTTGGGGAGTATGGATCAAATTAAAAAAAAGAGGTGATCATGGCATTGGACACCCCCTATTTTATATGAATTGAAAGTGCCTCTTGTTACATGATAAGAATAAAGCATGGTGTGCTTACTTGACTTGATATGCTTGACTTAATAAATTTGATTCGCTTGTAAATGGCCAATTTCCTATTCTTCTTGTTACATGCTTGATTGGATCATAACTTGACTCTTGTATCGTTCTCATGACATGATAAACAGCATGATTCACCTTGACATTCTGCAATATGCAACTCCTTGCTTGTTATAATCATGCTTCCTGCTTGCCTTGATCATCATGCTTATTATCTTAGAATTTCAGCTTGTTAAAATGTTAATTACTTATAATTTGCGCTTACCATGAGATATAAATCCTACTGGGCTATTTAACTCATAAACCTATTAGCATTTAGGTGATTGAAGCATGCTTAGCATGTAGTTGACCCACCGTTTGGGGAGCTTGGAGCACTTTGAAGGAGTTTTTATCCCTGAATTTTGTCGATGAATGAAAGAAAGAAGTTGATGATTTGTCTAGATGTGAATCATGGGTGGAGGAATCATTTATTAATCACCTTGCATTTTATGTGTTGCATTATGTGATTGTCGTGGCAAATTTCATTGCAATATGGGTGTGTCAATTTTTAAAATTTTTAGGTAAACCTTATGATGGAAGAGCCTTGTTGTTGGAGAAGAATATTTGTGGGCCCTAATTGAGCTGTTAAGGCTTGGCCTTCTATTTCATACAAATGACTTGAATGTCGTGTTGATCAGGTTGCTAGCCCAAAGTGGGGGGTGAATGGATTGCTTAAAATAGATCTTGAAATTTCTTATTAAAAATAACTTCAAACAGAAACACTAAACGCATGTGTTAGAGTTAGAGAGCAGTGGAATAAGATAAAACAAACCACAACACAAGAGTTTTATCTTGGTTCGGCCCTTCAAAATGCAAGTCCTATGTCCACTCCCCAAACAAACTCTTGGAATTTCACTAACCAGGGGTACAGTCTCCCTTATGGACACTTACACCACTAGACACAAGTTGGTTTTCTCTTCAAACTCAAAGAGGCAGTACAACCACCTGTAGCAATAGGTCTTCCCTTCATCAAGGGGAACAAACCACCTACCCACGGTAGGTCTTCTCTTCTCATAGGAAGAGGCAGTATAACCACTTGTAGTAATAGGTCTTCCACTCAACAAGGGGAACAAACCACCTACCCACAACATGTTTTCTCTTCACACAGGAAGAGGAACACTCTAAAAGATGAGTCGAAAGGATGGCCCCTAGATGAAGCTTATACAACAGAGCCTTGCTTGATCTAAGGCACGAACTGAGAGAGTAAAGAATAGATATATAATGCTACTCTCTCAAAAATAAAAAGCTCTCAAAAGAAAAAGCGAAGTGGAACTTTAGGAGAGCTCAGAGCAGATGGACTTGGAGTGAGGGTGCACTGCTCTTCTAATGGGTGTGAAGGCTTGTGTGTATCTGCGTGTGTTGCTTATTCTTGCTTCTTCACAGCCATCGTCTTCATATAAGCACTTTGACTTTCTTCAAATGCGTTCGTTGAAGTAACCGTTGTCTCACATTTCTTGATGCTCATTTCCATGCAGTCGCAGCAGATCTTACATTGTAAAAACATGTGACTACCGAAAACCTGCAGACATTAAATGCTAAGAGAGAGAGAGATGTCTTCAGTGATAACCAACGTTCTTAGTAGGTGCAGAAAGATGTTATACAGAGATTGATATGTACATTCTGTAACCATATATAGCATTAGAAGACTCGGCATAAAAATAGTTGTTAGTCAAAAAGTCATACTGCATGGGAACTATATCTAACAACAAGCTATGTATGTGATAATAATTTTCAATGCTTATGTATAAGAGATATTCAACAGACGACAAGAGATTTGAGATTCATAGTTTCAAACGCTAAGGTTTAGAACAAGTCTATGAATAATTTAATCATAATATCAAAGGTTCTTCAATAATATCCTTGAACACAAGATATGCAATAATCAAATGATTTCTTCAAGAATAATAGCTTGATATAGAATGATATTGAAAATAGCGGTCATATCAATAAAGTTTATATATAATCTTTCTTGATCAACAGAATAAAGATGATCATTATGATAAAGATGATCAAGGTATTAATGATAATCTATGTAGGACAGCAGTCAATATGCATAAAATAATCGATATGATGATGACAGATGATAGCAATCGATGTTTTACAAAGCAATTGATGTTTAAGACAATCGATATCTAAGGTAATCAGTGTCTAAATAGCAATCGATGTCTGAAGGCAATCGATGTCGAAGAGCAATCAATGTCCAAAGGCAATCGATGTCTAAAGGAAATCGATGTTAAGAGACAATCGATGTTAAAAGGTAATCAATGTGAACGTAATGGATGTTCAAACATAATCGATGTGAATGCAATTGATGTTAAGAATGTTTTTATATAATCGATAGATAAGGACAATCGATGTGAATGCAATCGATGTTTAAGTGTAAGGCAATCGATGTTTATGCAAGACAATCAATGTTCAAGCAATCAATGTTTAAGTACAAAGCAATCGATGTTTAAGCAAGATAATCTATGTTTGTGAAGGAAATCGATGTTAAATTTTAACTGTAGAGAAGTCGGAGTAAGATCAACAATTGATATAGCAATCGTTAATTGATAAGACTTTGACTGCTGGAAATGGTCAACAATTGATATCACACTTCAACTTCTAGATAGTCAGAGTAGGACCTGTTTGGTCATCAATCGATATCACACTTTGACTTCTTAAGAGTCGGAGTGGGTCTCCGGTTCAACAATTGGTATTTAACTTTGACTTCTTGGAAGTCAGAGTAAGACCAGGAATCGACATATAATAATAGCAATCGATATGAAACGATCGATTGGTCGAGGAAACAACAAAAACGGTCAAAGTGAAGCTTCGTAAAAGACTTCGGATATGATGAAGTAGAACTTCATATATGACAAAGTGAACTTCAACTATTCAAGACAAAAACATGCATGATGAAGTGATGCTTCATATATGACGAAGTTAGCATCATATATGACGAAGTTATCTTCGACTGATCAAGAAGCAAAACATGCATGACTTCGGATGATGAAGTGTAAAGCTATGGATGTTGAGACTTAACTTCGATTGAAGCTATGTAAGGTTGTCAGTGATGTAATCATGAACTTATGAAAGAACACTTTAAATGACAACAAAGACTTACAAGAAATTTGAACACCACCTAGTGGACTTAGAAATTCTTGGAATAGTTATAATAGTGATCCTTGAAGTATTATTTATCTCCTTTGAGTTACCTATTGACAAACATAACCAAAATGATATTAAGATAAAATACGTTAAATATTCTAAAATGTAGTAATATTCTGATAAGTTTTGTTATCACAAAAATATATAGTCATGGAGATAAAGGAGTCAACAATCTCCCCCTTTTTGGTGATGACAAAACTAATCGAAATCATAATGCTAAAAAAATGATAGGATGATATTTATTAAGAGTATGTATGTATTTCAAATTATTTCTCCCCATTTTGTTAATGACCAAAAAGGAAGGTCTGTGAAATAGGAATGATGAAGCCAAAGGGAAAGGTGTGGAGAAGGATTTATGAAGTCTCCCTCTTAGTCCAAGGCTCCCCCTCAGTTCAAGGCTCCCCTTTACCTTAAACCAATTTAAAGAGATAAAGGAGTTAAATGTAGGGAACTTGGTCAAAGAATGTAGAGCATGAAAATGACCATAAGGAGAATAGTGAGAGTAGAAAATAAATATTGGATCAAAATAAAAGGAGTAGATGTTGCAACAGGATGATGATACAGGTCAACCTGTATGAAGGATGTGTCGATCTGATGTAAGAAGGTGTCAAAAAAAAAATTGTCATTAGCGCATGAAAGATGTGTCAACCTGAGTGAAGAGTGAGTTGACCCAACATGAAATAGAAGACATTTTACAGTCAATGACAACAAGAAATGCGGTATTAGGAGTCAAGCATTATTCCAAGGAACTCTGAAAAATTAATTTTCTTCAGTTATTACAGATATACATCTTTTACAAATTACACATACCCAGCTCTCTTCGGAGAGAGGTAAACCTTTCTTCAGGAAATGCTTTTGTAAAGATGTCTACCAACTGATTTTTAGTTTCTATGAATGAAATGCTAATATTACCATTTCCTACATAATCTCTAATGAAATGATATGTGAGCTTAATTTGTTTAGTTCTCGAATGTTGTACTAGATTATTTGTGAGATTGATTGCACTGGTGTTGTCATGCAGGGGTACATATTTGATGTTTAGTCCATAGTCCTCCAGTTGTTGTTTCATCCTCAGTAGTTGAATGCAGCAACATATTCAGCTTCAGTTGTTGACAAAGCCACAGAGTTCTGATTTCTTAAGGACTAAGAGATCAAGCACCCTGCAAGAAACTGACACAAACCACTGGTGCTTTTTCTATCTACTTTGCATCCAACATAATCAACATCAGTATAACCAATTAAGTTCATCTTGCATGATCTTGGATACCATAAACCTAATTCACATGTATGTGCTAAATATCTAAAAATCCTTTTGACTGAAGTTAAATTGGATTCTTTAGGATCTGCTTGGTACCTAGCACACATGTATACACTAAATAGAATATCTGGTCTAGTAACATTTAAGTATAGTAGAGAACTAATCATACCTCTATAAGATTTCTGATCTACTTTCTTACCTTGAGGATCACTGACTAACTTGTTGGAAGTGCTCATAGGAGTGGCTAGATGCTTTACTTGTTCAAAACCAAACTTCTTTAGCAAGTCCTTGATGTATTTGGTCTGATTGATGTATGTTCCCTCCCTGTTTTATTTGATTTGGTGTCCAAGGAAATAAGTCAATTCCCCATCAAACTCATCTCGAATTCTCCCTGCATTAATTCTTCAAATTACTTGCAAAGTGATTCATCAATAGCTCAAAAAATGATGTCATCAACATAAATTTGCACAATTAAGGTATTCTGAGAGCATGATTTAATAAAAAAAGTGCTATCTACTTTGCCCCTCGTAGAACCATGTTTTAAAAGAAATGCACTTAGCCTTTCATACTAAGCTCTAAGTGCTTGTTTCAGACCATATAAAGATTTATGCAATTTGAAAACATGATTAGGATGGTCTATGTCTTCAAAGCCAGGAGGTTGTTCATCATAGACTTCCTCTTTTATAAAACTAATTAAAAATACAGATTTCACATCCATTTGAAATAATTTTAAATCAAATGCAGATACATATGCTAATAAAATCTGAATAGCCTCAAGTCTAGCTACTGGTGTATAGGTTTCATCCAAATCTATGCCCTCCTCTTGGGAATAGTCATGAGCTACCAATCTAGCCTTTTTTCTAGTAATGACACCAGCTTCATCCATTTTGTTTCTGAACACCCATTTGGTGCCAATATCAAGATGATCTGATGGCATAGGCACAAGGGACCAAACCTAGTTTCTCTTGAACTGAATCAGTTCATCTTGCATTGTTAAAAACCAAGATTCATCAGTTAGAGCCTCATTGATTATATTGGGCTCAATTTGAGGAACAAAGGCTAATTAATCACAGGGAATAGTAGTAGCTCTGGTTCTTACCCGTACATTTGGATCTCCAATAATATTTTCTTTAGGATGATCCTTCTTATATCTCCATTCCCTAGGAAGATCTTCATGGGTTAGTTCTTTCTGTTGTAGTTCTTCTAGGGGTGGATCCTCATCATCCTTAAGAGAAACATCATGCATTTTCTTTGCTAGATCTTCAGTACCTTCATCATCATTAACAATTTCTTTTCTCAAGGAAGGGTTAGATTCATCTAATATAATATGTGCAGTTTTCTCAATTAATAAAGTTTTTTTATTAAATACTCTATATCCTCTAGGCTTAGAAGTGTAACCAAGAATTGTACCTTCATCAGATTTTGCATTCAGCTTATCTAGATTTGACTTACCATTATTGTGAATGAAGCATTGCATTTGAAAGGCTTGAGGTGGCTTACATTTGGCTTCTTTTCCTTGTACAATTCATATGCAGTCTTTTTCAGAATTAGCCTAATCACTGCTTTGTTGACTATGTAGCATGTAGTGCTAATTGCTTCTGCCTAAAAGTATCTTGACAATTTGTATTCAGACAACATGGTTCTTGCCATATCCAGTAATGTTCTGTTCTTCCTTTCAGTAACTCCATTTTGTTGAGGTGTCCTTGGTGATGAGAAGTTCTATTCAATACCTTAATCTTCATAGAACCTCACAAATTCTATGTTCTGAAATTCTCCTCCATGATCTGACCTTAATCCAATTCTACTATACTTCTAATCCTTCCAGACTAACATGTTGAATTTTACAAAAGTCTCAAATTTTTCATGTTTATGTGCTAAGATTAACACCTATGTAAACCTTGAGAAATCATCAACAAATACAAACCCATACTTCTTTCCTCCCAAGCTTGTTGTAGACATTGGTCCAAATAGATCCATATGAATTAGTTCCAAAGGCTTGGTGGTAGTGAAAGTAGTTTTTGATTTGAAAGAGTTCTTTGAATGTTTTCCTTTAGCACATGGTTCACAGGCTTTATCACTGTATATGCTGATTCTTGGCAATCCTTCCACTAGCTCATACTTGATTAATTTTCTGATGACATCCAAACTAGCATGACCGTCTATGAATGCTGACTTTAACTCCACAAAGAAATAATAAAAAAAATAAGTTTTTTTTAAATGATGAATAAGATGAGTGAAAATAAGGGGGGAAAGGGAGGGAGAGTGCTTGTGTGCCCTAGGGATGGAGTGTGATCGCCAGGTACTCATGGCTACCGATAGAGAGACTGAAGGATGGGTACTACCTTCACTCGAAGATTGCGGGAGTGATGTGGTGGGTTGACTCTTACTCCTCCAACCGGCCGGTCAGCGAAAAAGACTTTAATTGATTGGTTACCTTGAAGAAAGGGAAAAATAAACAAACAAGTGAAAGAAACTATTAGACCAAGTTGTGTAGTATCGAACTCAAAAGAACAAGAAAAAGAACTAGCATGGGCAAGGTGGTGGTGTAAAACCCCTAAGTGTATGGGTGTGATGTAGATGATGCGTGTGTGTGAATAAGAAAACAAACTAAGCTAGTGATGTGAAGTATGCATGCACTAAAGATGAAAGATGAAAGCAAGTAAAGAGAAGAAGAAGGAGAAGCAAAATTTGGCGAATGCTCCTAGTGTAGCAGATGGTGAAGTAAGGAATAAGAGTCCTCCTTGCTTGGATGATGCTTGAAAGCTTTGCAATTGAAGAACACTTCAAAGCCACACTTGAGGGGAACTCTTCTCTTCAATCATTGGAGTCTGGATGCTCTGGAACACAGTAGGGCTTCACCTATAACTTTGGGTGCTCTCTTAAAATGATGGCCACGGGGTCCTTTTATAAGGGTAAAAATGTAATTTGTGACCAACCAACGCATCGAGTTTAAAACCTTGCCTTACTTCAACTGAGCCTTTCCAAACTTTTAATCAATCAAAATATATCGTGTAAATAACGACCATATAGATCGTCGCATGTTTGAACACTTCCAATATTGATCGGATTCTTGCCAATTTTTCATAAATGGAAATTTAGAATCGTGACGACATAAGCTGTCGCACTTTTCAAAGAATTGGTCTTTTAATAGGAATTGAATTTTAAAATAATGGAAGGTCAGAAACGCGATGACATGAGTGGACGTGTTTATAATTGACAATAAACACTTTCTAAAAACCATTTGGAAGTTACTGTCAATCGAATACGGAAGGTCCTAATCACGACGACCATACTAGATGCGTTTATGAGCATCAATCGGAATAAGACTAGGGATCGGATCATGAATGAGGACTAAACATCCCTTCGTGCTTTACACCAATCAGTATTCTTGCACCAATTGATACCAGTATCAATTAGAACAAACATCAATCGGAACACAGAAACACGATGACCCTGGCTATCGCGATTCATTGTTCAACAATCAATGTTCAATATAATTGATTGTTCCTCATCAAAATAATCGATTATATGTAAAACGTGACGTAATAACCAGATGCGTATACAAGCGATCGATGTAAGCCCAATTGATTATTTCCACCAATCGGTATACGAATATATGACAGTCTGACCCATCGCGAATCTTCCCAATTAATGAAGCCAATCAATTGACCTTAACAATCGATGTTTGATCGATTCAACCTTAATCAATCGATGTATGAAACGTGACTTCCTGACCATCGTGAATCAAATATGAATTAGGACCCCCATTGACACACTAGAAAAATCCCTAAAAATTCTAGAAAAATAGGAAAATTACTCAAATGGTTAATTGAGGAGAGCCACTTTGAGGCATTGTAGTATAACATGAATTTACTCAATATGTTGTCAAATTTGGCGTGTCTACAGCTGCCTCACCTTGGTGTCTACTTTGAAAGGAAGTGGAGCGACATAACATGAAGTGAAAGCAATGGAATGAAATGAATTTAGTGGAATGACTGAAAAGTAGATGCCTAGGTGTGATGAGACACTCCTTCAACAATATATGGTAAGAGTTTTCTTCAGCTCAAAATGAAGCAGCTTAGAGAAAGCCTCAAGAGATAACTCGATGTTTGGATCATAAGGAAATGGTGTGCACGTGGGCACAAAGGGGATAGAGATCAACTTCCAGCATAGGGGAAGTACCTGTGGACACAAATCAGGCAAGTTTCACCATTGGGGAGCATTTACCAGCTTGTGGACGTGCTGCAGCCAAGGTGGATCTATGGGAAAAACAAATGAATTGATATGAGAATCCAAAACAAGGAGTTTCTCAAAAGACAGTCTGCAAACATCAACAAAATGAACTGAGTGCTTCACTTGGAATGGAATATTTCCTGTTAATTTGAATTAAGAATAAGTGGCTCTCCTCCGTTAAGCACGACAGTAATCGTTCATCAATGAGCTCAAAATCCTACATCATGCATGTTAGGCTAAAAGAAAAAGATTAAAACAAAGAAAAATATAAATAAACAAGGATAATATTGTTACGATGCTGAGTTAAGTCAGAACACTAGGTTTTCTAGGCATGGGTCTGTCATCCTCTTTGGGCAAAACGTAACGGCCTATCCTCAAGTCTAAGAATCTTTCGAAATTATCACTACATTTGATGGTAGAGGGGAACTCAAGCTTTAGATTCATCAGAGCCTCGATGTCCTTCATATGCTCTAATAAAGTATACTATATAATAAAATGCAAAGGGATGATACCATAGGCTTCTGAAGAATAGACGTAAAATTCATATCAAAGGACACGAGATGTGAATCCAGACTTGCGTTTAAAGATTGATCAGTAATGACAAGTGTATATACAAAGCACAGATATTGAAATAACAATGCTTGTAAATCGCGACAGGTTGACTGGTCGCGTAATTTTTATGAAAGAATTTCATTTGCTTCTCTTAATGTAATTTCATTTTCCCAAAATGTATTCTAATTTTTGGCCTAATTCTTCTTCTGATGATTGATTCAACCTTTGATCAAAAAGATAGACCTTGGTTCTATTTCATCTTTTCAACAAGTTTAGTAATGAGCATAACAACCGATTGTTCCGATGGCGAGAAGAACCTATGATTAGTTTTTTGGGAAATTTCCAAACGAACAATTTCAACGAAATCTTTCAATTTCTTATTTAGCTATGTTCAACTTTATACTTAACTGAATTGCGACAACCTGGGCAGTCACATATTACCTTCAACAATCAGACTTGGAGACGGAGTGAAGCGCTCGAATTGCAATGTATGTGTTTGTCGCGAATTTCAACGGTACTCCAATTCCTACCTGAGGCCAAATTTGCTTGCCTGTTTCATAGCTTGGGTGTGTTTAGGACTTGGCCTCCAGGCTTGCATGACCATGGGGTTATAAAACAGCCCTCCTCTTGCTCTCCCCATGCATTTGGGAAGCTCAAGGCCAAAGGAGAAGAAGAAAGGAGGAGATTTGAAGTGAAGAGCCATGGATTATGGTGATGCTCCCCCCTCCAAGAGACAAGGAACCAGTGAATTCTTGAGGTTGCACAACATGAATGGACACATATGCAAGTTGATTCAATCAAAATTGGTAAGTTAATTTGATTTATTGCATTGAATTTTCACTATTCTTGTGTTCTTGTCTTGATGTTCTTACTATTCTTCATTCTCTCGTTTCCTTTTTCTTTTTTGTTGTTCTTCTTCTTCCAATCTCATGGCCAAACCACTACCTATTCATATGATCCAATGACCTTGCTATAATGACCAATCACCCATCCTACCTAACCCATGCGCCAATGACTCTATCACCTATGCATGTGCCACCGTTCACGTGGCCAAATTAAACCCATAGGATTACCCACTATTCTTGGGCACTAGAAGATACATGAGATTGCTATGGCTTCAGAAATTGACCTTTACATAAGCCTCAACATGAAAACCATCTTTTCTAAGTGGAGAATCCAAAATCTAGCCATCCATGCCAAACGCTACCACAAAATCCATCTAGATTGAGCGGCTATGGGGGCTCTTGTTGAACTATGGCATCCACACCTTCCTCCTCAAAACCATTGAAGCCACCATCATATTGGAAGAAGTTGAACTTTTGCTAGGCTTGAAGTAGATGAGGAGAGGAGATGAAGACGACATGGCGATCACACGGAGAGGAATTACGAGCAAAAGGTACTTGAAAGCTTCATGGGGAGCAGAGAGGTGACCATAGACGTCCAAGCCATGAAAGGAATCAACCTGCAAAAATTGGCGGCTTGGATGATCAAGGAATTTCCGAAAGCAGAGGATGACGAGAAATTGGAGAGAGTGATGAAGGGGTTCACCATATGCCTAGAGGGAGCACTCCTTTTTCCATCCATGGACAACATGCTTGATGAGGAACAACTGAGGGCAATGTGAGGCATATGGGAAGGTGAGAGGTTGGGACCGGCGGTGCTAGCCTTCCTATACAGGGGACTTACGGCGGCGAGCTTGGGTAAGCCTCCTTATGGCTCTATGTTGTTATTCACATGTTGGAATGACTTGCACATTAAGTTTGATGTGAACAACGAGGCAACAAGCCTGTCTCGGATCTTCTTTAAGAGCCCACTTCGGCATATGGATATCTTAGTGGGCCTAGAAGGGCGAGTGGCTAATCGCGTGCCTCAGCTCAAGATACGGGTGAACTGGCATGATCATCTCCGAAGCATGCCAAGAAACGCCTTTACATACGTTTCGAAGCCTCTTCTAGTCAAGGACTTTCGAACAAGTCTAGAACCCAGCGTGGAACTCTGGCTCATTGAGGCGACCAAGTTCAGGCTCTACAATGCACACCAATGCCTCTCTCAGCTCGGACTCCCTAGGCGCATCTTTGAAGGACTGTCACATATTATGTTGATCAATAAGAGAGAACTTGGGACTAATGGCGACGAAGAGGAGGCAAACAACATCAAAGCACTCTGGAAAATCTACATCTATAGGAGACCGGTCCCGAATGTAGAAGAGATTGAGAGTGACTGGATGAATTATGTAAGAGAGCTAAAGAAACTCTGTCCTAAGGTGGTCATTTGTAAGCGCAATGATTATTCTCTCAATAAGAAATAAATACCATCCTTTATTCAGCCAAAAATCCCAACGTACAATGATCATATCCTCAAAATAACCGTGATTCAGCCTTAAAATATGAGCCTCGGGTGAGCTTCTAAAACCGTGAGGGCACAGGCGCAACACTTCTGATCTTGATCAGCGACCACTCAAGTCGTCGCATATAACTTAAAATATGACCACTTACCCCGTCGCGCTTTAAATTCTACCTCAAAATTTTAAAATTCATGCCTCAAATTTAGGTAATGATGGCATCTATGAATCATGATGACATGAGCTATCGCATATCAAATAAGGCTTCTAGATACGCGATGACTGTGTCCGTCGTGTTTCAATTCAGTCCATGAAGTTGCACAAAACACCTGAGAGCCTCTCCTTTTGCCTCTTTCGGCACTTGGCTTCTCCGACTCTCACCCTTTCAAACCCTCTCAAGAATGTTTGCTCTCTCATCACCAACACTCTCTAGCTCCCTAGATCCGGCGATGACCAACTAACGGACTCCAAGCACCGGCGAGGGGAAAGGACCTCGATGGAGGAAGGAAGGCCGACGACAGCGGTGATGGAGGATGAAGTGGAAATGCCGGGCATGGCAGCGAGGTTGATGGTAGAGAAGATGATGGCGGTGGAAGAGGAAGCGACGCCGGCGTCGGTGATGGGTGAGGTACCAACAATGGCGAAGGAGGATGAAGGAGCAGTCGAAGATGCACCGATGGGGAGGCTCCGGAAAGGACACTGAGGCGGTGAAGTGCCCCCACGTGGTGATACGGTAAGTCCCCTTCACCCTACACTGTGGTTTGAAAGGGGGAGAAGGAGAGGCGGCCGTCGAGGGCGGAGAAGAGAGGTGGGTGAATCACGATAGGTTCAAACGTCGTGATTCAAGGGTTGAATTGCGATGGCCTAAGCCATCGTGGTTGAAACTTGAACCGCAACCTCTGAACTGGTCGCTATTCAGATGGCCACTCGAGAACTGCTTTTTGGCATGTCTTGAACATTTGGGTTATTTTAACTACATTTGTCTTATGCTCACTTGTGCTAACTTGTAAAATTGGTTTCCTTAAATGTAGGGGATCATGAGGCCCAGATCCACTGGCTGCTGGTGTTGCGGCATTCCGGGGGCTACCAGACTTCCAGCAAGAGAGAGTTAGGGGCATGGGGTTGGGGCCGATACTAGATATCGAGCCCTTCTACGAGGACAGCCCCTTGTCTAGCCCTTGAGGGAGAGGTGGGATAGTGTTGCCCAGGTAGCAAGCTTAGAGGGGGGGCTGAATGGATTGTTAAAATTTCTTTTAAAATATTCTTGTAAATAAAAACACTTTGATAGAAGACACTATGTTCGATGGTTAGAGTTAGTGTAAATAAAAGACACAATAAAATCACACACACACAAACAACAAGAATTTTATCCTGGTTCAGATCTCCTGTCAAAAGGAGTCCTACATCCAATCCCCAAGCAACAACTTGGGATTTCACTAAACAAGGGTACAGTATCCCTTAAGGACACTTGCACATCCAGCTGCAGCTGTCCATCTCTTCTCTACCCAAAGAGGCACAGAACCACCTGATGCAACAGGACTTCCTTCTTCCCAAAGGGAAGAATCACCCACTCCACAGCAGGTCTTCTCTTCACACACGAAGAGGAACACTCAAGAGAATGAGTAAATGGTGGATGGCCCCTAGACCAAGTTGATAGAGATTACTTGATCTGAGGCTGAATCTGAGAGACTATGGTTTACATAGAATGAGGGTCTCTCAGATCTAAGCTCTCAAAGACAAAATGGGTTGTTGTGGAGAGCTAGAGCTGAAGACTAATTCGAGTGAACATACGAGCTCTTCTTTCTTGTGGGTGACTGAGTTGATCGAGCTATTCAAAGGTTGATCAAGTATTTTTCATGGAGTCACCATCTTCTATTTATCTTTTTTGAATGATTTGAACCATCGATGTATCTGTTGTCTCACATCTTCAGGCACGTTGGAGTGTTTGGTCCGATGTATGGAGCAAGAGAACCTGCAGCCATTAAATGCTGGGATAGACACATACATTGAGGCGGATTGTCTGAATCTCTACTTGCTTCTGTCAGGTTGACATGCCCAATGTTGTAACGTATGTTTCTACCAGAACCCTGCACACCATAAATGCTGAGGCATAGACAACTCATCTTTGTCTAAACTGTCAGTCAACGTTAGTAGTCATGCGTTAAGAAGATATACTAAAAAGGAAATTTCATTTTGTTGACCTAAAAAACTTTACTTTATGAGACATGAGTACGGTAAACAGAAGATATATCGTGCAGAGATATTGCACCAACATAATAAATGTTAGATAGCATAGGATACAACATGGTTCGCGGGAAGACTAGAAATCCACAAAGATTTGAAAAATATATTTGAATATCATGAAGACTAGAATATATTCAAGATTATCTCACAAAGGATTTAAATAGAAATATTCAATAGTTGTTTAAAAGATAATCATTATTGAGAGATAGTTGATGTTTTAGAGACAGCCTGTGAGTTATGAGAGTTGATGTAAATATGAAATTGAAGTTGAACTATAATCTGTGTAAGAATGTAATCCATGTTCACATAAAGTTGATGTGAACATATCCATGTATACATGTAATGAAATCGATGTTCTGTACAAAGTCATCATTTAACTGAAGTCGGTGTTTAAGTGAAGTCGTTGTTGTACTGAAATCGATGTTCAAATAAAATCATTGTTGAACTGAAATCGTTGTTTAGGTGAAATCGATGTTTGACACGAAGTCGTTGTTCAAGTAAAGTCGATGTTCCATATGAAATCAATGTTCTACTGAAATCGATGTTTAAATGAAATCGTTGTTGAAACGAAATCGATGTATAACCGAAATCAATGTTCTAGATATGAAGTCGATGTAGAACCGAAATCGATGTTCTAGACATGAAGTCAATGTAGAATCCAAAATCAATGTTCTAGATATGAAGTCGATACTTAAGTGAAATCGATGTTCTCTATGAAATTGATGTTCTACCGAAATCGTTGTTTAAGTGTAATCGTTGTTCCATATGAAATCGATGTTTAAGTGAAATCGTTGTTTCCATATAAAATCGATGTTTAAGTGAAATCATTGTTTACATATGAAATCAATGTTTAAGTGAAATTGTTGTTTCCATATGAAATCGATGTAAAAACGAAATCGATGTTCTATATATGAAGTCGATGCTCTACTAAGGAAGTCGTTGTTTAAGTGAAATCGATGTAGCAGTAAAATAGTAATCGTTGTGAACTGTTAATGGAAGTCAATGTATACTTAGAAAAATCATATAAAATCAACTTCACCGAACAGTGAGTGTAGACAACTTACTGATTTTGTTTAATTTGATACTTGATGATAAACTTCAGAAAATGATGTCAGTCGATAATTTTTAGAGTTTTGGTGTAACGACCCTCCTTATATCGGTACGATTATACCAATCCACATCGGTACAAAAGGGCGCCATCACAGTGAGATATTTACCCAACACTAAACAATAGGTTGAAACGTACATGAATAACAAGGAAAGTACAGTGGAAATAAAATGTAACTCTTATTCCATCATCTTTCACATATTCCACGATCTACATAGCAAGTAAAGAAATAACAATGTCCACATTACTACATATGCAAATGAAAATTCATTGTCCATCACATTGATTACATACTATGAAAAAGGAAGTAAAAGTATAGCAATCTCCACAGGTAGAGCTACACCTCGCGCTCGGAGTCGCTCCTCACTATGTCCTCCTCAAGAACGGGGACACTTGTCTCACCTGTATGCCAAAGCAAGTTTGAGTCTTCTAAAAAGACCCAGCAAGCAACCTAAGGTACACCCTTACACATATCACATGCACATGCTATTTTCCTTTAAAATGAAAGTAGCACATGGCACATACTTTATGACTAATTACAATTTCCATAAACAACCTACACATGCTTTCTACCCATAACATGTAACATGATTCGTGGTTCAAACTCTATTCATTTTATTGCAGAATTTTACAAATTTAGATCATGGAAATATGTACAAGGTAAATAGCAACCTAGCATGAGATTTAATCATTTTCACATGCATTCATAACACTTATTTACATAATTAACTTGTTGTTTCAATATAAAATTTACACATTCACATGGTGTCATATATCTTCACATGTTAACACATTCACATTACACTATCACATGCTCATATTTCACATTTGCACAATTCACATATTCACATATCACTTATTCACACTTTTTACACTTAATTGCCGTGACACATAGTCTGAAGCATCATAAAGAAGGACACACATCACATACACATACCCGTCACCTAGGCAACATAGTGACGAATCTTGGTACTGTGCAGACCGGGAGAAGCCCTCTCCACCGTAACAAGTGGTACTTGACCACCTTCAGGATTTCATCCTAATGCCCATAGGATATCACAACACATTGAGCCTTCCCATAAGGACTTAATAAAGTACGACTCTATAGCCTTCTATGGTAGCAGTGTCAATCTCAACACAATTTACACATTATCACTTAATCACATGTTTTACCTTATTCACATGCACTATTTAACATATATTCATGGATCAGTTATAGAACATGATATTACTATTTCATAGTGATAAATGAATCATAACAGAGCTTAATCATGCTGCTAAACTGAATTTTTCATGGTTTAACTCACGTACTTAATCATGGTTTAATCACCTTGTTCAAAGAAAATAGTATCCACGGTTGTCAGAACAGTGTCAAATTTTCATCACAGGCTTCATACAGGTAACATGTCATATGCCTAATTTTTTAGAATTTTGGAACTGTAAAACTAATTTCAACAATTAAAATAAATTTCTCAAGAATTTCATCTAAGCATGGTTCACAGCAACACAGTTGGTTCTAACAGTTCTAAAACCTGATTACAGTAATCATAACATCATGGAAATTTTCTGAATCCCTAACATGCAACCAAATTATTTATTTAGAATTAAAGAGGGACAATTCATGCTTAACTCACCATAACAGGAATTACATTAATTCAAACTATAAACTGAAATTTGACATACCCTCATGATATGACCTACTGACCATACCTAATTAAACAAAAATTTTACAGCATGCACATACAACCAGAAGTCCGAAAATCACAGTGCATAGTTCAAGTTCACATTTCTCAAAACCTGAAGAACCTGGCGGCAGGGGGGTTGCCTCAATCAAGGGTTAACGACACACGATGTTGCCTCTAACACAAGAACTTGGCAGCACACAAGTGGCCGCCAACCTCCTGTCTGTAGAAGTGCAGACCAAACTCAACTATAAATGAGAATTGGTGGTTCCAGGACTTGAACTAAATTCTATAAAAATCTTGAGACCTAGGAGACATGTGTAGGGATGTAATCCCTAGATTACTTGCCTGTGAAAAAATCTCTAATGGTTTAATTTAGTCGAAGACGCTCTCCTCTGCCAAGCCAAGATGATGCACAATCCCCTCCCAAATCTGGTCTTTGTGTTGATGTAGTTGATCCTCCGGAGTCCGAGAAGCTTCCTCAATGCAAGGTGCACCTCCCAGTCAAAGAAGATCGCCGGAAGAGGCACAGAATCGTCAGATCAAATTTTCCAAAGTTCAGGTTTTCTCACCAAACGCTCTAGGTTTTCCCAAAGCCAAAAGACCTAACTCGGCTGAATCTAGGTGTTTTTATAGAGCTTAAGGGTCGGGGTACGCATTAGGTTAAGTTTCCTACCGTTAGAGCTAGGTTTCCTAATCTGGAACCGAATGAAACACAACCATTTCCGGATCTGAAATCGCAACAAAACTGGGAAATAAACGGTCACTTTGCTGCCGTTTACAGGAAATCAGCGTCCATCGATCTAGACGTCGACATTGAGTCAACAGCACACTGGTTGCCGTCAACCTGCCCTCAACGTCAAGGGTTATTGACGTTAATTGGGATTTCGAGCAGATAATAGAAAACATCTATTATCATACATACTCCATGCAATTACATACAATATACACAACATTATTTAAATACAATATGTACTGAATTAAATAATTATAATGCACAAATAAACACATATATATATACCATAAGTAAATATAAAAGAGATAATAGAAACATCTATTTCATACATACTCCATGCAATTACTTCCTTGCTCTCTGATTGGGGAGCTGTCTCCCAACGGCTCTCCCATCTCTTCATGCAAAACCCCAAGGAATTGCTTATAAAAATAGCCATCGTTGTGACTGGAAGAGCTCTCTTGGCTCTTGGCAAGGAGAAACCCTAGTTGTGAGAAAAAGATAGAAAAACCAGAAATTTGTGGGCTTTGATCTAGAGACTAGAGGCTCCTTTCGGTGATCTACTGCAACTGGAGGTTGTTGCCCAGTTGACGAGCCCAGAGGGGGGTGAATGGGTCGTTTTAAAATTAATCTAGAAGATACCTGTAACTCAAAACAATCACACAAACGTTCTTCGAACTATGTTAGTTACAGTTAGTTTAAATAACAATCACACAAGGAGACAGTCACACAACACAAGGATTATCCTGGTTCGGACTTCCTTTCCTTAGGAGTCCTACGTCCAGTCCCTGAGCAACAACTCAGGATTTCACTAACTAGGGAACAGTCCCCCTAAGGACGCTACAACACCCAGCTCAGCTGGTCTTCCTTCACACTCGAAGGGAACAACACCCTGGATACCACTAGATCTTCCTTCAAACCCGAAGGGAACAACACCCTGGATATCACCAGGTCTTCCTTCACACCAGAAGGGAACATCACAGAGAAGAATGTATGACTTTCAAGCCCCTAGATCCAGCTTTTGATAAGCGAGGATCTAAAGCAACTAGAACTGAGAGCAAAGAGATTATAAACAATTCACACTCTCAGAACTATACAGGCTCTCTCAAGATTTTCACAAACTAGTGGGGAGCAAAAGAGCAAAAGCTAAGAGGAGTGAAGGATCTTCGCTCTCGACTTTCTTCAGAAGAATTTGAATGCTTGAATATCCAATGTTTGTTGTCTATACTTCTGACTTGGATTTACAACTTCAATTTGAAATCTAAACGTTGAAGTGTCCGTTGTCTCTCTTTTGAGTAGTCGTTAGACTGAATGACATCTGGAGTCTTGGAAGCTTCCTGTCAACAGTCTTTTGATTACTTGAGCACAAAGAGATGAGATCTTCAAAGATATCTGATGGCTTCTATTTGTTTAACGTTGTACCATGAAGCTAGTTCAGAGGTCTGCACAGATGTCAATCTTAAATAGTAGACAGATAAGCTGTCTCTGATGTCAGTCAACGTCAGTAGCAATAGTCAAGAAAATAGTAATGCCAAATAGCTTTAGTCTAAAGGACGTTATCAGAGTAGGCACGATAAAGGATGATATGGTCTGCATGCATGCAGA
This sequence comes from Colocasia esculenta, assembly GCA_014218235.1. Classification (NCBI taxonomy): domain Eukaryota; kingdom Viridiplantae; phylum Streptophyta; class Magnoliopsida; order Alismatales; family Araceae; genus Colocasia; species Colocasia esculenta. Next base: position 79,509,024 of record CM024763.1, on the reverse strand, counting down.
GATATGTTCAGATCTCATAAATGCAAAAGCGTCAGAGAGATGTCTACGTGGGCTTTGACTGGTCAAGCTTTAAGATGAATAGGATATCAATATATGAAATCGATGACTGGATGACTTATGAAATCGTTATGAACACTAATAAGTCATTATAGAGAGCAATCGTTATGAATACTTATCAAGTCGTTATGAACTCTAAAGAAATCGTTATGCTAACTTATGAAATCGTTACAACAAGCAAGTCGTTGCGAGTTCTAAAGAAATCGTTATGATAACTTATGAAGTCGTTACAACAAGCAAGTCGTTGCGAGTTCTAAAGAAATCGTTATGATAACTTATGAAGTCGTTACAACAAGCAAGTCGTTGCGAGTTCTAAAGAAATCGTTATGATAACTTATGAAGTCGTTACAACAAGCAAGTCGTTGCGAGTTCTAAAGAAATCGTTATGATAACTTATGAAGTCGTTACAACAAGCAAGTCGTTGCGAGTTCTAAAGAAATCGTTATGATAACTTATAGAATCGTTACGACATCGATTTGTTTGAAACAACATGACTTTTCAGTCTTATAAGAAAATCGTTGCGATCACTTATAGAATCGTTACGACATCGATTTGTTTGAAACAACATGACTTTTCAGTCTTATAAGAAAATCGTTATGAACTTAACAGAAATCGATATGGATTTAGAGAAATATCATGTTGAAAAGATTAAAGCTTCAGAGTAGTAATGCATACCTTTATAGGCTTGTTTGACCTCGGTATTTTTCCTGTACTTAAGACTTATGAAATATTCATCAAAATATGTATATATATAATTAATTGATAAATTCTTGTTTGGTTTTGTTAATCATCAAAATATGTATATATATATAATTATTAAAATTGCATGGGGACAGACTGATCATCAATCTCCCCTTTTTGGTGATGACAAAACTGAACAATAAGCATGGATAAAAGTATCTGAATTTGTTGTAAAGAGAAGATATGCTAAGATTCTAAGCAAAATTAAAATTTCAGACATGCGTACTTTTCTCCCCTTTTTGTCATTAAGCAAAAAGATAAACTTTGACAAAGAAAGAAGAGAGAAGAAAAATAGAGAATACACAGAGGGTCATGTCATTTACTGTGGAGGTACAGGTAAATAGAAGGCAGGAGACAACAGAGAGGCAAAATGGGAGATGGTTTCCCATGCCTGAACTTCCTGCTCTTTAAAAAGATGTTTAAAAGCTCCAAAAGACACAGAGTAAGATGGTCCCATGGTGGGAGCCATCCGTTTGAGATGAAGATCTATAAGCTGATAGAGAAGATCAGCATATGCATCTTGTCCATGTTCATCTTGAGAAAACGAGGAGTGCCAAAGCTGGCACAGGAGAGGAACTGGTCCATGGTGACAGGGTAGTGATTGTGGTTAGCTCTGAGAGCTAGGTGCATAGCCACATACACTTTGTATCTTTCTTCCCAGACCTTGAAGGGGTCATCAACAAGATTAATGGAGTTCATATCTAGGAAAGTGGCTGGAGAAATAGCTGGTTTGCCTTCCCTGGCCTGAGCTTCATTGAGTTCAGATAGCTGCTGAGCTGACAGGGGGTAGAACTTGGACCATTCAGAAGATGTGAGCCTTTCACATTCAGACAGGATAGGGAGAGAACTTCAGCCTTTACATGGCCCTGGTGATATTCCTGAATAGGAATCTAGAAAAGGAAACCAGGTAGCCTTTCTGCACTTTAATTCTGCCCAAGACTCTGGCAAAACGCTCAAAGATGATGGATCCTACAGAGGATTCCATAACGAGAAAGTGAATTTGAGGAAGGGCTATCTCCTCAGGTATTTGAAGTGTAGCAAAATCTACTTGAATATCTGAAGTGTGAGAGATAACTGGAGATAAGGCTAAATGGCCTTCCTAAACTGACAGAGCTGAACTTCTGGAAGTCTATGAATATATCTGTAGTTGTTGAATAGCATGAAATGCCTGATCATCTTTATTTCCGATTGAATGTAGGGTGCCCAGAGTTCTTGGTGGTACATCCTGAACCACTCAGATAGAGTAAAGGAGTGGTCCCTTGGAGGAAATCTGGCAGATTTGGCAAGAATGAACTTCTTGAGAAGATCCTTGTGACCTTTGCCCCACTGCTCTTCAGATTTGGAGTGAGCAAGAGAGAAAATTTTGGATTTTTCGGTTTTTGAAAGAGAAGTATAGGGGAAAATGGTGTGCAAATGATTTGTAAGGTTTTGAAAGGGAAGGTTGATGATGGTGGCATAAGCAACTTTGGAAAGGTATTCCCTATACAGTGGGTTATGTTTGTTGTCCACTGTGAGAGAAAACCACAAAGGAGGGTATTTGGGTTCAGAGGAAGAGGAAGAGGTAGAAGTAAGTTTCCTCTTCTTGGAGGCAGGATTAGAAGGATCTGCCCTGTGAACAGGTTCTCCCACTTTCAACACAGACCTGAGGATCCCTTCCTCAAATTCATCCTTTATCTTTTCAATAAAGGAGAATTGAGTTGAGCATGTTCAGGTATGATAGTGATGAAAGATGGTGGATGAGTAGGATGAAGAAAAGAGTGTGAAGTAGTGTGGAGATCATCAGTTGGTCCAAGGGAGGGACCAGAGGAGGAAGAGGATGCTCCAGCTGAGGATGCTGGAGGGGCCTCAAATATAGGAGAAGGAGAAGGAATGGTGGACTGAAATGGTGTAGGAGAGGAAATTGGTCTAGATTGAGGCTTCTTGAATGTTTGAGGAGCAGGAGGTGCTGTAGGAGCTGATGGTGGAGTTGGAGGAATAGGTGTGTGAGAGGGGGAAGAGGGAGCTGGGGGCTTGGGTGCCAAGAGCTCTTCTGCCTCTATCTGCACAGACTCACTCTCCAATGGTTCTGATCCTTGCTCAGATGGCCCTGTTGGCCCTGCATCCTGATCAGTTGGCCCTGTTGGCTCTACCTCTTTTGGTGCTGCTTATGGTGATGCTGCTGCTTCTGGAGGAGGAGGAGCTTGAGCTCCAACTGCCTTGATAATATCTGAGAGCATGCCTTTCATGCTGCTCATTTCCTTGTTAAACCATTTCATAGCATTTCTGATTTGGGCCAACTCTTTGTTGGTTGAAGCTTGACTCAGAAATATAGAGTTGACATCTGACTGGAGAGAACATAATAGTTCACCTTGAACATTTAGCCTTTCAATCACTGGCTTCAAGTTTATGACAATTTTCTACTTAACCTGCCTCTCAAATGGAGAATCAGCCAGGAGAGGAACTCCAGAGGCAACCTCTTTTCCTTTCTTCTTGCCTTCATTTTCTGGAGGAGGTTGATCATCATCTGAGCTCGAAGAGCTTGCAGTCTCCCCTTCTCTGTCATCCAAATTTGAAGAATCTCCATGCTTTTCATCCTTATCAACATCTGGAGTTGCGTCTACTGAACCTTCTTTTGATAGCTCCCCCTCAATAGGAGCATCTTCTTCATCTGATACTTGCTCCCCCTGACTGGGAGCAGATTCCAACACAGAGTCACCTTGGGCAGCTAGGTGCTCTACCTCTACTGGAACATCTTCCATTGGTTCATCAATGTGGCCTGATGCCACAGTCTCTTCTGCAACTCTGCTACTTGTTTCTGGAGCACTTGAAATAAAAGGAATCGAATCTATGATGTCTGCCAGAATCGATGCAACTACAGTTGAGGGAAGTGGGTCCTCAACTGGAATAATGTCCTCTGGGAGGAGATCCTCAATTCTCCTTTCTGCAAAAGTTTGAACTGATTCTCTGGAAATCCTGAAGCTTCTACAGACGCCCTTTCTTCTTCTACTGCACTTTCAAACTGAACTTCTGCAATGGAGGGCCGTGAAGATTCTGCTGCTTCAACTGCTGGAGCTAAAATTGACTCCACTAGCAATTCTGGAGTCATATCCGCTGATCCCATCTCCGGATGAACAACTGAGGTGTCGATAATGATGGCTTCGCCTTCAGCAACTGAAGCCTTGAACCAGACACCACTTTCCACAGAGAAGCCACTCTTCTTCAGGTTCCTGGACCTGATTGCTTGGCCTATTTTCTCTACAACTGTCCCAGAAAGATCAACACCAAAGTGTTTGAAGATCTTGGTGAGTAGGTGGGCATAAGGCAGGGACACATTGAACTTACTCTTAGTGTCCCAAATCTGATCTCTTGCAAACTTCATTCTTTCCATTATCACTGCAGCCATATTTATCTCCTTATTCTGGATGGCCCAGTACATCATGTCCGAATCGGCCTTTGTGCAAGATGAAAACGTTGCACTTCTAAGAACTAAGATTTGACAGACAATAAAATGGAGAAGACGATTGAAGGCGGATAGTTGATTTATGTCGATCTTGCCATCTCTCAGCTTGAATCCTGGCCCGATAATTCCCAAACCTTTCACTTGGGCATCCACAGTGTGAACCCCACTAAATCCGGAAGTCTTTACATTGAAGAACATTTTCAGCAACTCAGGGTCTATTCTAATCATTATTCCCTTTACTGAAAAAACTAGAGACCCATCTTCCTCTGTTCTCATACACACAAAAAAGGCTTTTACCAAGTCCGGATAACTGACCTCTGAAATGGTGGAAATTTCTGTCCACTGCATCTGATTGATCAAATCTACTACGCTGCTCATTCCACTTTTCCTCAGATTAGCGACATCTACTTCTTTGTTGCCACAGAGCTTTGTCTTCACAAAGGTAAATCTCTCCTGCTGCTCAGGAGTGAGGAACTCGGCACTGTAGCCACCCAAACTGCCGGCGACGATAGGTGCGGCCATAGATTCAGGTGGGAAAGGCAACGGAGGGTGGAGACGGAAGGTGAGGAGAAAGAATCCTCAAGAAATTTTGCAGGAAGTAGGAGGAAGATTCAAATTTGCAGAGGATTGAGATGGAGTTGTTAGGGCATCGGCTCAAGCGGCAAGATAAAAGAGGGGAAAAGGTAGACGATGATACATGAATCGTTCTGTCATCGATTTTATGAATAAATTAATGCTACATGGAAAGTGAGGCGCCAAGCGGCGGAGAAAACGACAAAAGGTTTTGACTATTCAAACGGACTTCAATGAGAGAGCGTTACTACAATACAATTTGAATTTTTTTGCTTATTTGCCATGGAGGGAAAAATTACTTTAATTCTAAGAATTTAATGTGCCACTTGTAAGCAAACTTTTATCACAAATTGCACATGCCTAATTCCCTTCTAAGAGATGTAAATCTCTCTTCAGGTAAGGCTTTTGTGAAAATGTCTGCTAATTGGCCATTTGTATCAATAAAGGATATTTCAATATTTCCATTTGCAACATGATCACGAATAAAATGATATCTAACCTCAATATGTTTGGTCCTTGAGTGCTGAACTGGATTCTTGGTGAGATTAATGGCACTGGTGTTGTCACACAGCAACGGGATTGATTTGATATTTAATCCAAAGTCCTCAAGCTGTTGCTTTATCCATAAGAGTTGTGTGCAGCAACTTCCAGTAGCCACGTACTCAGCTTCAGCTGTAGAGAGTGCTACTGAATTTTGTTTCTTTGAGGACCAAGATATCAAACACCCTGCAAGGAACTGGCAACAACCACTGGTGCTCTTTCTATCTAATTTACATCCAGCATAGTCAGGATCAGAGTAACCTACTAGGCTAATTTCACATTGTTTTGGATACCATAGACCTAAGTCATGAGATCTTGCTAGATATCTAAATATTCTTTTCACAGAAATTAAATGTGATTCTTTAGGATCTGCCTGATATCGAGCACACATGCATACACTAAATAAAATATCAGGTCTACTAGCTGTTAAATAAAGGAGTGAACCTATCATACCTCTGTAGATCTTTTGATCTACTTTCTTACCATCTTTGTCACTGTCCATTCTTGTTGATGTACTCATTGGTGTCGACAGTGGCTTGGTATTTTCGAATCCAAATTTCTTCAATAGTTCTTTTGTGTACTTAGCTTGACTGATGTGAGTTCCTTCCTTTCCTTGTTTGATTTGAAGTCCAAGGAAATAGTTGAGTTCTCCCATCATACTCATTTCAAATTCTCCCTGCATTAACTTTTCAAAATACTTGCAAAGAGACTCATCAGTAGAACCAAAAATGATATCATCTACATAGATTTGAACCAATAGGATGTGTTTGACTTTTGACTTTATAAAAAGAGTACTATCTACCTGACCTCTACTGAAACCATGATTTAGAAGGAAAGAGCTAAGCCTTTCATACCAGGCTCTAGGTGCTTGCTTTAAACCATATAATGCCTTGTGAAGTTTGAAAACATGATTAGGAAATTCTGTGTCATCAAAGCCCGAGGTTGTTCCACATAAACTTCCTCTTTTATGAAACCATTTAAGAATGCGGATTTAACATCCATTTGAAATAGTGTCAAGTTTAAAGCAGATGCATATGCAAGTAATATTCTAATGGCCTCAAGTCTAGCTACAGGTGCATAGGTTTCATCGAAATCTATGCCTTCCTCTTGAGAATAGCCTTGAGCTACCAATCTGGCCTTGTTTCTTAAGATTGCACCAGTTTCATCCAGTTTATTTCAGAACACCCATTTGGTGCCAATGACTGGATGGTCTGATGGTCTAGGAACAAGTGACCATACTTGGTTTCTCTTGAATTGATTTAATTCATCTTGCATGGCTACTATCCAAGATTCATCAGAAAGAGCTTCATTGACTGTCCTAGGCTCTATCTGAGAAACAAAGGCTAAATAATCACAAGGAATAACATTACCTCTTGTTCTTACCCCAATGGATGGATCACCAATGATATTTTCAAGTGGGTGATCTTTCTTGTATCTCCACTCCTTTGGAAGGTTTTTATGAGTAACTTCTTCTTGTTGTAATTCTTCCAGAGGTGGATCATCCTTGTCCTCAATTGATGCATCTTTTAGTTTCTTGGATAGTTCTTCTGCATCATCATCGTCACTATCTACTCCCTTTCTCAAGGAAGGGTTAGTTTCATCAAAAATAATGTGCACAGATTGTTCAATCAACAAGGTACGTTTATTAAATACTCTATAGCCTTTAGGTTTAGACGTGTACCCCATGAAGATGCCTTCATCTGATTTGGCATTCCAGCTTACCAATGTCCCTTTTTCCATTGTTGTGAATGAAGCAAGGGCACCCAAAGGTTCTGAAGTGGCTGATCTGAGGCTTCTTCCCTTTGAATAGTTCATATGCAGTCTTCTTCAGGATTGGCCTGATCATTACTCGGTTGATAATGTAGCTTGCTGTATTGACTGCTTCAGCCCAAAAGTATCTAGGCAGATCATATTCTGAGAGCATAGTTCTTGCCATGTCCAATAGGGTTCTGTTCTTCCTCTCAGCAATGCCATTCTGTTGAGGTGTCCTTGGTGCTGAGAAATTGTGCTCAATTCCCTGATCATCACAAAATCTAGAAAATTTTTCATTTTGAAATTCACCACCATGATCTGATCTGATAGACACAATGCTGAAATTCTGATCTTTCTGAACTTTCTTACTGAAGCTGACGAAACTTTCAAAAGTATCATCTTTATGTTCTAGGAATGATACCCATGTAAATCTTGAGTAGTCATCAACTATGACAAATCCAAAATTCTTTCCTCCAAGACTGGTAGTCCTCATTGGCCCAAATAGATCCATATGAAGGAGCTCCAAGGGTTTTGAGGTGGTCACCATCGTCTTTGACTTGAAGGAGACTTTGGTGTGCTTTCCCTTAGCACAAGGTTTACATACACCTTCCAACTTTGTACTGACCTTAGGTAGACCTTGCACAAGATTCTTCTTTAGCAATTTTCTCATGCCATCTATGCTGCAATGTCCAAGTCGTCTGTGCCATAATTCTGTGGATTTATTTTTATTTGCTGCAAGGCAAACATTTTGAACCTTGAGTTCTTCAAGATAGAGCACATACAAATTCTTTTCTCTATTAGCTTCAAAGATGACTGTTCCATCCTTCAGTATACTGCACTTTGACTCTTGAAACTTGATCTGATGGCCTCTGTCGCACAGCTGGCTAATGCTGATGAGATTGTGCTTCAATCCCTTGACTAGTAGCACATCTTCTATGACTGTTTTTCCTTTGTTATTCACAGAGCCACTGCCTATTACGATTCCTTTCCATTATCTCCATAGGTAACTGTTCCATCTTCAGCTTGGAGATGAGAGAACAACTTCTGGTTTCCTGTCATGTGTCTTGAGCACCCACTATCCAAATACCATTTGGATGCTCGAGGGTTAACCTGAAATAAAGACATCAAGCTTTAGGTACCCAAATTCTTTTGGGTCCTGATTGGTTAGTATCATTAATTTTACCTTTTAATATCCATTTTTATGTCTTGTTGGGCACGTAGTTATAATATGTCCTAACTTATTGCAGTGACTACAGCAGGATAACTTAGTCACTTTTTCTATGTATTTAAAATCAGCTTTGTATGCTACATTTGTTCGGGTACAAATTTTGGTGTTGGATATGTTTTAGGATAGACCTTGGTTTCTTCATTATCTGGGGGTGTATATCCTAACCCATTTTTCTTCTTACCTGATCTTCTAGCACCTTTTAATATTAGAGAGTTTTTACCATTAGTAAATTTTTCTAGTGTGCTTGATAGTTTATCATTTTCTTCATTTAAGTTTTTAATTTCTTTCCTTAATTCATCTGTACTTTCCTATTTTTCTAGTTTAGTTATTTGTTCATTTTTAACTTTTAGGTCTTCACATAACAGTTCATTTCTTCGTTTAAGTTCAATTATTTGACTTTCTAATTGTTCATTTTCTGATTTTAGATCTGAGTTTGTATTTTCTATACAGACTATGTTTTTCTTACTTACTTTTAACAGTTTAGTTACTTCTTTATATTTTTCATAAAGTTCGTTGAAAGCCTCTTCTAAACTATCGGAGTCTGAACCATTGCATGAATCAAAAGATGAGTCAAAGTTACCTTTCTTCAGTGTTTGCCATGAAAGCCAAGTGGGCTTTTTCTTCATCGCTGTAGGAGCTTGACTCACTATCTGAGTCGCTACTATTTTCCCATGCTGCTGCCATTGTTTTCTTTTTGTACTTTCTAAACTTCTTGGAACTGTCCTTCTTCCTGAACTCTGGCTTCTTTAACTTAGGACACTCAGTCTTAATGTGTCCTGGCTTCTTACATTCATAGCAGATGGGTTCTCCTTTCTTCATTTCTTTTCCATCTGGCTTCTTGAAATCCTTATTCTTTTTGAAATACCTTCTACCAGATTGAGATTTCTTCTTTTTAGCCAAAATTCGTTGTAACCTTCTAGATAACATAGCTTCCTCATTCTCGCTGTCTGCATCACTTTCGCTTTCAGCTGAGCTTGCATCTGGTGAATCTTCTTCAGCTTTTAAGGTGTTGGAGTGCTTCTTTCTATTAGAGGACTCTCCTAGCCTTTCCATATTGATTTCATGGGCCATGAGGGACCCAATGAGCTTTTCTACAGACATTCTCTTCAGATCATTAGCTTCTTCTATTGCTGTGACTTTTGGAGTCCATGAGGATGGTAAGGATCTAAGTATATTTCTTACCATATCTCCCATCTCATAGACTTTCCCCAGGCTAGCCAGTCCATTTATGATGTCAGTGAACTGGCTGAACATTTGAGTTATGGACTCACTTGATTGCATCTGAAATCTTTCATATTGAGTGACAAGAATATCGATTCTTGTTTCCTTCACTTTGTCTGTGCCTTCATAAGTAATCCTGAGCTTTTCCCACATTTCCATTGATGATTTGCAAGCTAAAACTCTGTTGAATTCCTTCTTACTTAGAGCACAACATAGGATACTCTTTGTTTTGCAATTCAGGGAAATCTTCTTCCTGTCATCATCTGTCCATTGTGCTTTCTCATTTGTGACTAACAGATCACCTTCTTCTACTATCGACCAAATTTGATAGTCGTGTCCTTGTAAAAAGTATTCCATTCTGGTCTTCCAGTAAGGATAATCTTCACCATCGAAGAGAGGGGTCGGTTGACGGACTGACCTTCAAAGTTACCTTGGGCTGCCATGGATCTTTACTCTTCACATCGTTGGATCCTTTCTTTGTCGAAGAGACTCGCTCTGATACCACTTGTTGCCCAGTTGACGAGCCCAGAGGGGGGTGAATGGGTCTTTTTAAAATTAATCTAGAAGATACCTGTAACTCAAAACAATCACACAAACGTTCTTCGAACTATGTTAGTTACAGTTAGTTTAAATAACAATCACACAAGGAAGACAGTCACACAACACAAGGATTATCCTGGTTGGACTTCCTTTCCTTAGGAGTCCGACGTCCAGTCCCTGAGCAACAACTCAGGATTTCACTAACTAGGGAACAGTCCCCCTAAGGACGCTACAACACCCAGCTCAGCTGGTCTTCCTTCACACTCGAAGGGAACAACACCCTGGATACCACTAGGTCTTCCTTCACACCCGAAGGGAACAACACCCTGGATATCACCAGGTCTTCCTTCACACCAGAAGGGAACAACACAGAGAAGAATGTATGACTTTCAAGCCCCTAGATCCAGCTTTTGATAAGCGAGGATCTGAAGCAACTAGAACTGAGAGCAAGAGATTATAAACAATTCACACTCTCAGAACTATACAGGCTCTCTCAAGATTTTCACAAACTAGTGGAGAGCAAAAGAGCAAAAGCTAAGAGGAGTGAAGGATCTTCGCTCTCGACTTTCTTCAGAAGAATTTGAATGCTTGAATATCCAATGTTTGTTGTCTATACTTCTGACTTGGATTTATAACTTCAATTTGAAATCTAAACGTTGAAGTGTCTGTTGTCTCTCTTTTGAGTAGTCGTTAGACTGAATGACATCTGGAGTCTTGGAAGCTTCCTGTCACAGTCTTTTGATTACTTGAGCACGCAAAGAGATGAGATCTTCAAAGATATCCGATGGCTTCTATTTGTTTAACGTTGTACCATGAAGCTAGTTCAGAGGTCTGCACAGATGTCAATCTTAAATAGCAGACAGATAAGCTGTCTCTGATGTCAGTCAACGTCAGTAGCAATAGTTAAGAAAATAGTAATGCCAAACAGCTTTAGTCTAAAGGACGTTATCAGAGTAGGCACGATAAAGGATGATATGGTCTGCATGCATGCAGAGATATGTTCAGATCTCATAAATGCAAAAGCGTCAGAGAGATGTCTACGTGGGCTTTGACTGGTCAAAGCTTTAAGATGAATAGGATATCAATATATGAAATCGATGACTGATGAACACTAATAAGTCATTATAGAGAGCAAATCGTTATGAATACTTATCAAGTGTTATGAACTCTAAAGAAATCGTTATGCTAACTTATGAAATCGTTACAACAAGCAAGTCGTTGCGAGTTCTAAAGAAATCGTTATGATAACTTATGAAGTCGTTACAACAAGCAAGTCGTTGCGAGTTCTAAAGAAATCGTTATGATAACTTATGAAGTCGTTACAACAAGCAAGTCGTTGCGAGTTCTAAAGAAATCGTTATGATAACTTATGAAGTCGTTACAACAAGCAAGTCGTTGCGAGTTCTAAAGAAATCGTTATGATAACTTATGAAGTCGTTACAACAAGCAAGTCGTTGCGAGTTCTAAAGAAATCGTTATGATAACTTATGAAGTCGTTACAACAAGCAAGTCGTTGTGAGTTCTAAATAAATCGTTATGATAACTTATGAAGTCGTTACAACAAGCAAGTCGTTGCGAGTTCTAAAGAAATCGTTATGATAACTTATGAAGTCGTTACAACAAGCAAGTCGTTGCGAGTTCTAAAGAAATCGTTATGATAACTTATAGAATCGTTACGACATCGATTTGTTTGAGACAACATGACTTTTCAGTCTTATAAGAAAATCGTTGCGATCACTTATAGAATCGTTACGACATCGATTTGTTTGAAACAACATGACTTTTCAGTGTTATAAGAAAATCGTTGCGATCACTTATAGAATCGTTACGACATCGATTTGTTTGAAACAACATGACTTTTCAGTCTTATAAGAAAATCGTTATGAACTTCAAGAGAAATCGATATGGATTTAGAGAAATATCATGTTGAAAAGATTGAAGCTTCAGAGTAGTAATGCATACCTTTATTGGCTTGTTTGACCTCGGTATTTTTCCTGTACTTAAGACTTATGAAATATTCATCAAAATATGTATATATATATAATTAATTGATAAATTCTTGTTTGGTTTTGTTAATCATCAAAATATGTATATATATATAATTAATTAAAAATTGCATGGGGACAGACTGATCATCAGAGGTGAGTGTGAACGTTAGGGAAAGCTTCTTCAACGTCGGGTTGCAGTCTACATCAACCTAGAACCCGGAGCAAGGAGATCATGGAGGCTTCTTGGCACTGCCCAAGGAGAGCTTCCTCAACCATTTCGATCCCCTTGGAGATTTGTCCAGAGGCAAGTAACCCATCCCCATTGTTCATACATATGTCTAGTAGGTCTTAGGCATTTTTATGGAATTTTATTCGAGTCTTGTAACCCCACATTCCCCGATCTTTGGAGTTCAGTCTGTGTTTTGCACAGACAGAAACTTAACGGCAAGATCTCATGCCGTTAAGATCCTAGGTTGGCGGCAAGCGATACTACCGTTAACATCTGTGAACGGCCATCCCTTGTCGTTTAGTTCTTCAGGACAGAACAGTGAAATGTTCTTCCTTATATGACTATTTTCGGGTTTTCTACACATGAGGATATATTGTAAATTGTATATGTTACGTAATATAGATAGTGAAGAGTGTTGTGACATTTCTGTGAATTTTATGTAAATAGTGTTAAATGATAAATGTATTTGAAATGCATGTTAGACAAGATCTTGGACATGGTAGCTTCCTGTTCATATAATCCATGAGGAATTTGAATGCCATAAAATTTTTGGATGATGTGTATGAGTGTCAGTCCATGTCCTGAAAAATTGGGAATTTTCCCATGACCATGCAATTAGTTGTAATTTCTGTACTTAAAAATAGGGAGTATGTGTAGGATGTTTTAAATTTTCAGTAAATTGTAGGTTGCATAATAAATTTGGGGAAAATTTCTGTGATGATGTGAATGTTGGACACACATTTGTGAACTATTAGTTTCAACCATGACATTGTGATTCCATGATAAATTGATTTAGGAATAGCATGCGAATGAGTGTTCTATTTTCTGTAAATTCCGTGTAGCTCAGAAAAATATGAGAATTTGCATGTATGATGTGAAACCTACAAACAACATGTGGTTAAAATTTCATGTGATTTGGGCAACAGTAGATGATATTGGGAAATTTTCATGAAGAAATGAGTTATTAAAGCATGCTTAATGTGATTATAGATTGTTAATGAGTTTCAACATGATTATGGTAAATTTCTGAATGTTAAAGTTCTGTTTACAGTAGCATCATGTTAGGGAAAAACTGAACCATGTGCATACTGGTGAAAATAGAAGCTAAGTGCTAAATTGCGTGAAATTGTGTGTGTGTTAAATCGGAAAATGTGTAAAATGTGTCGTGTGTGACACTCCTTCCATAGAGGGCTGTGGAACCATACCATGGTAAAGTCCCCACGGGAAGGTTCAATGTGCTTGATATCCTAAGGGCATTAGGATGAAATCCTGGAGGTGGACAAGTACCACTGGTTAGGGTGGAGAATACTTCTCCCGGTCTGCATAGTACCAAGATGCGTCACTGTGTTGCCTAGGTGGCGTCTATGTCTTATGTGAATGTGTTATATGTGTCCTTCTAGTGGTGGTTTGGACTATGTGTCATGGCATTTAAGTGAGAATAATGTGATTGTGGATAAGTGAAAATGTGTAGTGTGTAAGTGAATATGTGAATATGTGAACCCAATGTGATAGCATGTAGAATTGTGAAATATGATATGATGGAGTTAGTTTTTCATGTCAAAACACAAGCTTATTGTGTTTACAATTCTGATATGCATGTGGAAAAGTACGTAGAATCCATGTTAGGAACGTTTTTCCTTTATGTGTAGAATTCCAAGTCTCAATTGCTATCATGTTGCAACGTAGATATAAATTTAGCTATCATGTGAGTAAATGTATAGAAAGCATGCGGTTTTATTATTGTGGAATAACATAAACCATGTACCATGTGTTATGAAATTGGTAGAAGTATCATGATAGACTTTCTTTAAAGATTGTTCCACCATGCCGCATGTATTGATTCAAGTAATTGAGAGTAAAATGTGTATATGATATGTGTATGTGCAATGTGTGTGGACCACTTGCTGAGTCTTTTAGACTCACTCTTGCTTCGGCGTACAGGTTTAGCAGGTGACCCTACTTCCTTGGAGGAGATCATTGAGAGCGATTCCGAGCGAGGAGAGTAGATTGTTGTGGAGTCACCGACATTGTATTTCTTTTCCATAGTATGAAATTTGAAACTTGTGTAATTGTGGATGAACAATGTAATTTGGATCTAGAATTTCATTATGTGGACTTTAGTTTATTTTAAATTGCTATATGGGCTATGTATGTCTAATGTGGATGATGAAATAAAATTGGCAGTTAGTTCTTTTACTTCGGCTGTTCTATGTCTATATTTGGGTACATCTCAATCTAGTGGTAGTGTTGGTAAATGTCCCACTGTAACGATGTTCATTATTTCGACGTGGATTGGTATAATCGTACCAGTATAAGGAGGGTCGTCATAGAGATTGGTATCAGAGCGAGGATTGAGATTGTACATAAATATATATAAGTGATCATCTTCATTATATGCTAAGTCCTTATAGAATTGTCCCATGTGTAGAAATGATTAATAATCAATGAAAGATATATAAGAAAGTGGTTAGGAACTAAATAACGTAGTTTCTAATAGTGATTAAAATTAATTGCAGCATATGGCTTCACGCGGTAGACGTGGCGATGTACCTACTCGTGATGGCGAGCAGAGGAGATGAGCCTAGCGTGAGGACCAGGGTGAGCAGCAGGCCCCAGCACCCCAGGGTCCTGTGCTTCCTCCTCCACCACCAGTGGATTATGGAGTGTTCATGCAGGGTCCAGTGCAGGCCATGCAGATGCAGGCGCACACCCAGGCTGCACTCCAGGCTAAGTTGGAGGCTCAGCAGGCTTAGGTTCCAGTTCCCCAGGCTCAGGACCATGGTGGACCCTCCATCATGGAAAGGTTCAAGAGGATGTTGCCACCCTCTTTTAAGGGGGATAGTGACCCATTGCTAGCTGAGAGCTGGATGAGGGAGATCAAGAAGATCATCCGAGCTATTAGGTGTGCAGACGATGACAAGGTTACTTTAGCCACCTATATGCTACTGGTTGCTCTACATATGACATGTCTGGGTGAATCTCCATTGGCTCCATTGGCTCTCGTACATACCTCCAGAGCATAGATATGTGGAAAACTAGGTGAACAATAGCTAACGCTGGGGGTCACGCTAGCTCATATGCCACGCTGCCCAGCCGCCTAAGAATCTCAAATGGGCCAATGAATCACGAACTCAACTTGCTATGCCTGCCAAACTTAACAATGCCTTGGATAGGCGAAACCTAAAGCAAAGCATGCTCGCCAACCTTGAACTCCAAATCCTTCCTTCTGTTGTCGGTGTAACTCTTCTGCTATCCTGCGTCGCAACCAACCTCTGCCAGATAAGCTGAATCTTATCCGAAAGTCTCCTGCACCAACTCCGAACCAATCAACTGCCTATCACTTGTCTCCTCCCAGCACAAAGGAGATCTACAGGGTCACCCATACAAAGCCTTAAACGGAGCCATGCCAATACTCGCATGAAAACTGTTGTTGTAGGCAAACTCCACAAGAGGTAAATGACGCTCCCAATCACCCTTCCAATCCAGCACACATGCTCTCAACATATCCTCGATTGTCTGGATAGTCCTCTCAGAATGGCCATCTGTCTGAGGATGGAATGCCGAACTAAGCTTCAACTGAGAACCCAAAGCCTCCTGAAGACCGTGCCACAACCTCGATCTAAACCTTGGCTCTCGATCAGAGATAATCGACTTCGGCACACCATGCAACCTCACAATGCTGCCAACATATAGCCTAGCCAAACTCTCTATAGACTGCTTCTTCTTCATAGCCAAGAAATGCGCCGTCTTGGAGAAATGATCAACAATCACCCAAATCGAGTCATTGCCCTTAGCTGATCTGGGCAAACCCGTCACAAAATCCATAGTGATTGCTTCCCACTTCCATACTGGTATCTCCATCTTCTGCATAAGACCAGATGGTCGCTGACGTTCGGCCTTCACTTGCCAACATACTAAGCATCTGGACACAAACTCGGCCACATCTTTCTTCATAC
This sequence comes from Colocasia esculenta, assembly GCA_014218235.1. Taxonomy (NCBI): domain Eukaryota; kingdom Viridiplantae; phylum Streptophyta; class Magnoliopsida; order Alismatales; family Araceae; genus Colocasia; species Colocasia esculenta. The sequence goes on along the minus strand of CM024763.1, from coordinate 79,492,760 downwards.
CAGACCACCAGAAAGATCTCTTCAAATCCTTGTACATCTTGGTGTTGTCTAGATGAATGGAAAACCTTGACCTGTGTGCTTCTACAAGAACATGCTCACGGACAACCACAACATCATGAACACAAACTCGGTGCTGAAATCTAATAACACCATCCTCATCTCGAGCAATGCCTGCCTTGCCCACCAACTCCTGAAGTCTAGGATCTGCTCTCTGCTGCTCAATCACCTCATCTAGAACAATAGATCGGATAGCCAACTTAGCCACGAAAGCCTGACACAAAAGTGGCTCTCACTCAGTCATCGCACATGCCACATCCTCTAGCATCTTCCAATCCTTCTGGAGCAATGACCTCTTCTGCTGAGAGCATCTGCCACGACATTCGCCTTCTCTGGATGATAATGAAGCTCGAAGTCATAGACCTTAAGGAACTCAATCCACTTCTCTGCCACAGGTTCAACCCCTTCTGAGAGAAGAGATACCTCAGACTCTTGTAGTCAGTGAACACCTCAAACTTGACACCATAAAGATAGTGTCTTCAGATGTTCAGTGCATGAACCACTGTCGCAAGCTCCAAATCATGGGTCGGATAGTTACGCTCATGCTCCATTAACTTGCGAGAAGCATATGCAACTACCTTATCATGCTGCATCAACACACAGCCAAGACCAATCTGAGAAGTATCTGAGTAGATAGCAAAACCCTCTACACCACTAGACAAGATCAACACGGGTGCAATGTAAGCTTCGCCTTCAGCAACTGAAAGCTACTCTCGTAATCCCCAGACCACACAAACATCACACCCTTCCTAGTTAGCTTAGTCAAAAGCGCGGCGATAGATTCAAAACCGTCAATGAATCGCCTATAATAGCCTGCTAAACCAAGAAAACTTTGAATCTCCGATGGTGTCCCTGGAATCTCCCAATCTAACACTGCCTGGACCTTTGTCGGATTAACTACAACTCCAGCACTTGAGATAACATGCCTAAGGAAATGAACCTCGCGCATCCAGAAATCGCACTTGCTAAACTTTGCATACAGCTTGTGCTCTCGGAGAACCTCCATAACAACCCTCAAATACTCATGGTGTGTAGCCTCATCCGGAGAATAGACTAAAACATCTTCAATGAACACCACTACAATGCTATACAATATGGCCTAAACACCCTGTTCATGAGATCCATGAATGCTTCAGGGGAATTGGTCAGACCAAATGGAAGCACTAGGAACTCATAATGCCCATAACGAGTCCTGAAAGCTGTCTTGGACACATCTTCACCCTTAATCCTCAACTGATGTAACGACCCACTTCCACCTGGTATGGTATACCAACCCACATCGGATGAGAGCAAGCCGCTACAGGGGAGAAAACCCCAACAAGTAACATATGGGCTGAGATATACATAAATAGAGAACAATATTGCAACGGAAAGTAAACAATTTCTTATTCCATCAACTTTATCAACCATATTCCACAGTCCAAGAAAGAAAATGACATAACATAATAAACATTAATATGTAGCCAATTCTAATTACATATCCAAGTTCAAATTACAAATTACATACTAGAACATAGATTACAAGTCTTCAACTATTCTCCATGCTCCTCGCCGTATCTTGCTATCTCCTCGGCTTATAAATTTCCTGAAATGTTTAGCAAGGGTAAGTCTACACAATAGACTCAGAAAGTAACTTAAAATTCAAACTAAATACCTATCCCCATGTTTTCTAACAGTTCAACACTATAGAAATTCAGCAATTAAAGTCATACATGCTTATGCTATAACATAAATGAATTCACATGAAATCGTGTTAAACAACGATTCTAACACATGTAAAACAATAATCTAAACATGATTACTAATAATATGGTATCAGTGACATGAGTACAAACATACAATCACATGCTTTCATACTTTATTCAAATCATTGCGCAGTTCTACAAGTTTAGTCATGGAAACATGTACAATACAGATAGCACTCCTAACATGATTCTAACTCACTTCACATGTAAATATAACACTTTACTATATATTTAGCTTGCTGTTTTTATATAAATTTTATCACATTCACATGACACTTGCATAGGGATCACATTAAGCTACACAACATGATACTAAAAGTGTAATCACAACTAATCTAACTCATATTAACACATGCAATTTTCCTTTCTCATGTCATATTCATATGCACTTACTTTCACACTATCACCTTTTCATTTACACACGATTTCCCATCTTTTTCACTGTCATATTCACATATTTCTTATCACTTCACTTTGCACATAACATGTGCCACGTTCACATATATCATGCACATACCTTGTGCCATAATCACATGTCATTTTTCACATTATACCTATGTTCATTTTTACACAATGCCAAGACATAGCTCAAACCACCACTAGATGATCATATAGCACATACACATTCACATTCATGTACTTAATCACCAGCCATAGTGATCATGTCTTGGTTCCTGTAGAAACTGGGAGAAGCCCTCTCCACCATTACCAGTGGTACTTGTGCACCTCCAGAATTTTCAAGACCCTTGCCACGGGTATCATGGTTTAACAAGACCCTTGTCTAGGGTATCACAATTTATCAAGACCTTGTCTAGGGTATTACAATTTATCAAGACCCTTGTCCAGTGTATCACATAACATGTTTGAGCTTTCCCGTAGGTGCACTACTATAGTACAGCTCCAAGCATCTAGGGTGGCAGTGTCTTATGGGCACATTTATTTATCTTGTCATCTTTACATGCTTCAAACACACATGCTCTTTATTCCCTCACTTTCCATGCACATGCACACACATATATTATGGAACATAAATTTAACACATTCAGGTTATCCAATCAATTATAAACAATAATTCACAAGAACTTAATCATGATGCCATTCACACTTTTAAACTTGGTTGAGGCTTAATTCAATTTATGGTATAGAAACCTTCTGAAATTCATAATTCATTCTACTATGATCAAAACAGACTAAAAATTTAACCACATGGTAAATATGTATCACAGAATACATCATAAATTTTTCATAAATTTTGGAGTAGTAAAACTATTTTTAATATTAAACATAGATTTCAGGAAATGTACAAGATATCTCAATTTGAACATGGTGGACAGTGAACCATACATTGTAACAGATATAAAACATGCATAAAGTGGTTTTAACTTCATTAAAATTTTTCTGAAACAATAACACTCAACATATATAATTATTCTGTATTTAAATCTATCATATCATAATGTAGAAAGATTTCAGAAACTAATAACATTTTGCATAGTACTTAGAATCCTACAAATTTTCAACCACGGTTCACATACAGTACAGGGATTATATCTGTAACCTTTCACAATTTTTGGAGCATTAAACTATTTTTAATAAATAACACAGATCATATGCGATTTAGCAAGAATATTTGGTTAAGCATGGTAGATAGTACGCAGTCGGTCCTAACAGGTTCAAAACATGAGAACGATCATTTTATGTTCATGATAATCTTCTTGATTTGTAACATGCAATAGAACCATTAAATCAGAATAAACCACCGTCAAAACACACTTATTCTCTAATACTAGAAATCGTTCTAGTTAATATCATGTTCAGAAAATTGGTAGATCTTCATGATATAACCTACATAACATACTTGACAAACCCTGACTTTCATAGCATGCGCAGACCAACGAAGATCACAGTACAAGGATTTACACATTTCTGCAGAAGACACTTGAACTAGGTGGCCAGGTCCTTGCCGTCAGAAGGTTTTAACGGCAGGATCTGTTGTCGCCTACACAAGAACTAGATGGCAGCCTATTGGCCGTCTACCTCCTGTCTGCACTTAGTGCAGACCTAACATAGAAACAGGTGAATTGAGGGGTTCAGGACACGATTTAAATATCCGTAAAAATGTATAAACACTAGAGGACAAGTTTATGGATTGAATCAATAACCTACTTGACTTGGATTAAATCTAATTAGGTGTGATTGGATCGAAGAAGTCCTCCTCAGCCACTGCCAAGAAGGTGCTCTAAATCCGCTGAGATCTGGTCCTCCTGTCGATGTAGGCCGCACTCTGGTGTCGGGAATGATACCTCTATCCAAGGTGTAGCTCCCTGTCGAAGAAGATCACCGAAAGACGCACCACAACGTCGTATCCAAGCCTCCTAACTTCAGTTTTCGCATAGATTTTCTAGGGTTTCTCAAGAGATCCAAAAAGAACCTAATCTATCTAAAAGGGGTGCTTTTATGGAATCTAAGGAGTCGGGTATGCATTAGGGGTAGGTTATCCTGCCATTGGGAAGGTTTCCTAAACAAGAACACGTCAAAACCGCTACAGTTGTCAGATTTGGAAACACACACAGCGGTGAGAAGTAGGCGTCCACATCTTGTGCCGCCAACAGAATGGTTGGCGTCCATCGATCTGGATGCCAACCTGGCCATGCAGTCAGCGGCCTGACTCATGCCGCCAACCTTCAATTTTACCAGAAAACAAGTACACATCCAAACTGATGTATCCATACATCATAAACAGTTTAATGGTTACTGAAACAGGTAGATATCATACACACAAAGTCAAACATATACATATATATATATGTACACAACATAGTTACATATAACATGCATGGTTTTAAATAAGTATAACATGTACATCGATAGTTAGATAATGCATGCACATTTAAATATATACATGTAGAAAATAATCTTGCATGTACTTTCAATATATATATATATATATATATATATATATATATATATATATATATATATATATATATATATATCAATACTTATCTATCTCATGCACGTCATTACTTAATACAACACACACTACATTATTTAAATACATTATACATAGAAATGAATACTTATAATATACACACAGGGATAACATATATTTATACGCATGCACACAAGTAGGTAAATACTTATAATACGCATCAAGTAAACAATGTTAAATGCGCAAAAATTCGGGGCCTCACAACTGATGATAGCCGGACCGCAGATCAATCTTAGAGAATACTGATGCATTCTACAACTGATCGAATAAATCATCAATCAGCGGTAAGGGATACCTATTCTTCACCGTCACCTGGTTGAGCTTCCTATAATCAATGCACAACCTGAGTGACCCATCCCCATCCTTCTTCTTTACGAAAAATACAGGTGCACCCCACGGTGACACAGTAGGGCGAATAAATCCCTTATCTAGCAATTCTTGCAACTACTTCCTCAGCTCATCTAATTCTGCAAGTGCCATCCGATATGGAGCCTTAGAGATAGGAGAGGTGCCTGGAAGCAACTCTATAGTGAACTTAACTCCCTAGCCGGTGGCAATCAAGATAAATCATCAGGAAACACATCTGGAAACTTCTGCACTACTTCAATCTCCTCAAGGGTCGGTGACTGATCGGCCTTAGGAACTAAGACCATACTGGCGATAAACACATCACACCCCTTGTTCACCATCCTCATCGCCTTCATGGTGGAGATCACAACCCGTCCTGCTAAGTTCATTGGCAACGGATATGAGAACTCATCCTCACCAGGAATACGGAAAGTAATCTTCTTCCCTCTGTAATCAACCAAAGCATAGTGCTCCTTAAGCTAATCCAAACCTAGAATAGCATCATAGTCCTTCAACTTGAGCAAGTAGGAGCACTGAAATAAGCCTCGGTTCTCAATACACATAGGTAGAGACGGAAAACACTTCCTAGTCGATACCGTACCTACCGGTGTGTGCACAGACAAAGGAACCTCTAACTCCTCAGCCTCCACTCCTTACTCTACTACTAACTACTTCACAAACCGCTCGGAAATGACAAGTGTGTGGCACCCGTTATCAACCAACACCCGAGCATGCACACCCATGACTAAGACCGTACCTTCCATGACATTCTCGGCCTACTCGGCATCCTCTCGTGCAAGTGCAAACACTCGAGCTTGGGATCAAGGTCTTCCTAGTCTCCCTGTCACTAGCGCTACTACTACTGCCGCTGCTGGGGTGGCGCTCCACACTGAACACTCTAGTGCAATCTGGGGCAATCTCTGATCTGATGCTCGGTGCTGCTACACTTGAGACATATCCCGGCTAGCTTCCAACATTCGGTGCCACTATGTGTCCTACCACAGTGAGGACACGCCTTCTTGTCGCCGGGCCTGAAGCCGAGGGACTGTGGTGCAACTGCCTACTAACTAGTAGCCGCCACTGGACGTTGTGGTGACTGGTACACGGCCTTCTTCCTATCCTACCTCTGGAAAGGTGCCGCGGACCTCTTCTTCCAGGTATTGGTCCATCTCTCTCTCTTGCCTGCATGCTGCGCTGAGGCCTCGTCCAGAGACGGTGGTCAAAAAGCCACAAGCCTCGACCTTAGTGATTGCTTAAGCCCCATCACAAACTGTTTTGCTTTCCTGCGCTCACCAGCAACTATATGGGGAGCATTGTAACGCCCCTCTTAGACCCAGTACAGTTACACCAACTCACATTGGATCTAGTAGAGGTATTACAGTGGAACGAATCCAACAATTTCAATACAGGTTGAAATATACACAAATAACTATTCAATTCCAATGATAATTAACAGAACATGGAATTAAACACTTGCAATCAGCATTTATTCAAAAGCAAATCTAATGCATAAAAGATAACAATAGTCCAAGGTTTATTACATTCCAATGATCAGTTGCATAAAGGAAATTACATAAGATCCTCACATACAAGTGCCACTCTAAAACTCTCTAAGACAAGCTAAGTCTCCACGTCCTCATGCTCTGAGTCAGTTTGCACTAACTCCACCGTATCCTCTGGCTCTCCTGAAATGTTAGACAAGTATGAGTCCACAAGACCCAGCAAATCACATGAAAGACAGTTCAAGATATTAACATTATATTAGTTTTAAAACATGGTAGTACATTAGCATTCCATTCATTGATATCATATACTTTTCTTAATATAGTTCTAAGTCCATTGGCAATCATTCATTTCATGGTGATTCTAACTATTAAGGAAATAAAATGTTTCACATGTAGCATGGAATTACTTATTCATGAAAATTATTCGATGTTATGTGACTACAACAATTCTCATGTATCAATTTCTCACTTATACATGCACTATTCTTTTACATAACAATTTTCATGTAGTAATACTAAAACATTGACATGTAACATGAAATCCTTTGAACAAGTTCACATGTAGGAATGTAAGCATATAACATGTAGTATGTAGCATGTAGAACATGTAGACATGTAACTTGTAGCATGTAACATGTAGCATGTAGATATGTAACTTGTAGCATGTAACATGTAGCATGTAGATATGTAACTTGTAGCATGTAGTCATTTTCATATAGTTGCCAAGACATAGCCCACACTAAATTAGAGATCAGTAGTCATTTAACATTCACTTATCACCTAGGCAATGCGGTGATGAAGTCATAGTATTTGCGCAAAACCGGGGAAAGTCCTTCCCACCTTGACCAGTAGAACAAGTCTACCTCCAGGATTTCAATCCGTTGCCCACGGATTCATTTCTTTACATGTAGGTGAACCATTACCATAGGGGCATCTACGGTGTAGTTCCTTGTAGGAATCTCTAAGATAGCAATGTCTTATTGGCATCATTGTTATAATGCATACACTAACGTATATAATAGATAGTGACATTTCATTTCATACTATTTAACATGTGTCAATGCAATATTTCAAAGTACAACACTTTCAGTTCTGAAATCCTATTTACTGTACAACAGATTTCTATCATGATACTAATATTCATTCTTGCATTTTCATGCATTTTTATTCAATTCTATGTGTAATATATTGTTCAGAAATTCATAACAGAACGTACACATGTCTGAAAATTCTGAAATTTAACAGAAATTTGAAATCAGTAATTACAATACACATGCCAAATTTCATAATTTTCTGATTTCTGCAACTATTTTTCATGAAATTAACTCTATTAAATCAACTAACTAACATGGTTTAATATTGAGAAAAGCTCACAATTTTCACATGGAACAGGGATTACTGACATATCATATCTATTGCAGTAATCTAAACATCAATCAACATGCTTTCTTTTACATCATTGTACTTATCTTATACAAATTAAACCTTGATCATTGTCATGTAATTATGCATGTTCATCAATTCATATATATATATATATAAATATATATAACCTGCACATTATAGCAATAGACAGTCCATAACAATAACATACTCTAATATTACATGGCTGAAACGCATACATTCATAAATTATACATTTAAAACCAATTCACTCAGATTTCTGGAAATATATGATTCTGTTAAACTTGACGTCAATTGGTATGACGTTTACTATGGTCGACGTCCACATACGTTGTCGTTAAGTAATTATAGACGGCGGCACATAGCGCCGTTAACACAAATCGACGGCGGCACATAGCGCCGTTTACATATAGTAAGGACAGAAAATACATATATAATTCGGATGAACTAAACGACAGTCGATATTGCCGTTTACATATTATAGGCGGCAATACCCTGGACGTCTAGTTCTAAGACACAGAAAACACAGAAACCTGCATGCAATAACGTCGTTTCTAACCCTTCCCGTAGGTTGTTTACATGCTTTAAAAATACAGAAAAATGTTAAATACATAGTATATAACATATCCTAAACTAATCCCCCATGCAACTTGCCTTAATCCCTCCTAATGGAGTGTCGAATCCAAGCTCGAAGAAGCCCGTCTCGCCAGGGAGACAGTTCTTTCCTCCGTCTTCAAGCAATCCGAAACCTCCTCCGATGAAGTTCCTCCACCTGGATGAGCCTTTGGGCACGAAGTCCTATGTATCTCCTCAGTGTAGAAACCTTCAAACCGCAAGAACAAGCACCAGATCGCTCTGCAAATCCCTTCCTCGGCCCTCTTTCTCTCCTCCAGAACCAAAGCAAAAACCCCCTTTTCTTCCTGCGAGATCTGGTCTTATAAAGACCTCCCAAGCAAAGGCCAAACCTAATCCTGACCCTCGGATCTAAACGCATCAGATCAGCTCATTAAAGCCTTCCCGAAACGGCCGATTTCCTTAATCCGGAACGGAAAGCTCAAAAACAGGCAAGTCAGTTTAACGTCAACATATGTTGTCATCTACCCCAAATATAAACGTCCATCGTTGATGTCGTTTATAGTCTTGCCCATATTAAATAATTCAGAAAAATATTAAACGTCAATACCTATCGTCGTTAACATCCCATAAACGGCATGCGATGTTGCCGCTTACAAGCTTTAACGTCAAATGATCTTGACGCCTAGTTCTACACAGAACAACATTCAATTTATGCAGAAATAAACACACAATGAACAGAATACATTCAAGGAAATTCTAGGGTACTACATCCTCTCTCCCTTAAAATAATCTTCGTCCTCGAAGATTGAGTTAAGTTACTCACCAAAAAGGACGGATAAAGCTTCTTCATTCTTTCTTCAAGCTCCCACGTTGCCTCTTCACGTGAGAAGTTCCTCCATAGAACCTTCACAAATGGAATGGACTTTGATCTTAATTCTTGCACCTTCCTGTCTAGAATCTCCACAGGTTGCTCAGCATAAGACAAATCTGGCTGCAACTGAATCTGTTCATAACTGATCACATGAGCCGTATCTCTAACATACCGCCTCAACATGGATACATGAAATACTGGATGCACCGCTGCTAAAGATGGTGGCAAAGCTAACTGGTATGCCACATTCCCGATCTTCTTCAGAATTTCAAAGGGTCTAATGAATCTCGGGTTCAGCTTACCCCTCTTTCCGAATCTTACTACACCTCTGGTTGGCGAAACCTTAAGGAAAACATGGTCTCCAACCTCGAATGCCAAATCCTTCCTTCTTGCATCTGCATAACTCTTTTGACGATCCTGAGCCGCTTTTATTCTCTGCACAATCATCTGAATCTTTTTGAAGTCTCTTGCACTACTTCAGGTCCAACCAGATGTCGATCTCCTGACTCCTCCCAACACAATGGGGATCTACAGGGTCTTCCGTACAAAGCTTCAAAAGGTGCCATACCTATGCTCGAATGGAAACTGTTATTATAAGCAAATTCCACAAGAGATAGATGGCGCTCCCAATCACCTTTCCATTCTAAAACACAAGCTCGAAGCATATCTTCCAACGTCTGAATAGTCCTCTCGGACTGTCCATCCGTTTGCGGATGAAATGCCGAACTCAACTTCAATTGACTGCCAAAAGCCTGCTGCAAACTCTGCCAAAACCTGGAAGTGAATCTCGGATCACGATCTGAGATAATCGACTTCGGAATCCCATGCAGCTTCACAATATTATCAATATACAGCCTGGCCAAGCTCTCAACAGACTGCTTCTTCTTCATGGCAAGGAAATGAGCACTCTTCGAAAATCTATCAACGATCACCCAAATAGAATCATTTCCTCTAGCCGATCTAGGCAATCCGGATACAAAGTCCATGGTCACTTGCTCCCACTTCCACTGAGGGATATCTAACCTCTGCATCAAGCCTGAAGGTCGCTGACGCTCTGCCTTCACTTGCTGACAAATCAGACACTTCGCCACAACATCAGCCACATCTCGCTTCATGCCAGTCCACCAGAAAGAACGCTTCAGATCCTTGTACATCTTCCCACTGCCTGGATGAATAGAGAACTGAGATCTATGAGCCTCCTCCAAAATTTCCTTTCTCAGATCAACATTATTAGGGACACAAACCCTAAGATTCAAGCGAATTACATCATCTTCATCTCTGGTAACTCGCTCTTTCCAACCAACTCCTGCAACAACAGATCATCTTTCTGCAACGCAATGACCCGATCAAGAATAGAAGATCTCAAAGACAATGTGCCATGAACAAGTTACATAATTGAGGTTCTAAAACAGCCAAAGAACTTGAAACGTCATCTAGCATCTTCCAGTCTTGCCTCATCATCTGTCTTTTCCTGCTCAACGCATCTGCCACTACATTGGCCTTCCCTGGATGGTAAGACAGATCAAAATCATAGTCTTTCATGAATTCTATCCACCTCCGCTGCCTCAGATTCAACTCCTTCTGCGAGAACAAGTATTTGAGACTCTTGTGGTCTGAGAAGAGCTCAAATCTAACTCCATATAGATAGTGCCTCCAAATTTTCAAAGTATAGACCACAGCTGCTAACTCCAAGTCATGGGTCGGGTAGTTGCGCTCATGCTCCTTAAGTTGCCTAGAAGCATACGCCACAACTCGACCACCCTGCATCAGAACACAACCAAGCCCAATCTTCGAAGCATCTGTGTAGATAGAGAAAGAATCTACATCATTGGGCAAAACAAGCACTGGCGCTGAGGTCAGACGAACCTTTAATTCCTAGAATGCCTTTTCACAAGCCTGCGACCACTCAAACTTGACTCCTTTCCTTGTCAACATCGTCAAAGTCGCCACAATAGAAGAAAATCCTTCGATGAATCTCCTATAATAGCCAGCCAAATCGAGAAAACTCCTGATGTCAGCTGAAGATCTCGGTGTTTCCCAATCAAGAACAGCTTCCACCTTAGCTGGGTCTACAGACATGCCTTCTCTCGATATAACATGACCCAAGAAATAGACTTCTTTCATCCAGAAGTTGCACTTGCTGAATTTAGCATACAACTTATGCTCCCTCAGGACACTCAACACAATCTTCAGATGTTCGCTATGAGTCTCTTCATCGGGCGAATAAATCAACACATCATCAATGAAGACTACCACAAAAGAATCCAGATACTGCCGAAAAACTCTATTCATCAAATCCATGAAAACTGCTGGAGCATTTGTCAAACCAAAGGGTAAGACAAGGAATTCATAATGGCCATATCACGTCCTAAAAGCCGTCTTAGCAGAATCTTCCGGCTTAATTCGGAGTTGATGATAGCCAGAACGAAGATCAATCTTAGAGAATACAGAAGCTCCTCGCAACTGATCAAACAAGTCATCAATACGAGGTAAAGGGTACTTGTTTTTAACAGTTACCTGGTTGAGCTTACGGTAATCTATGCACAACCTCATCGATCCATCCTTCTTTTTCACAAAAAGAACAGGTGCTCCCCATGGTGAAACGCTCGGCCGGATGAAGCCTTTATCAAGTAATTCTGCAGCTGCTTCCTCAATTCTGCCAATTCCGCTGGCGCCATGCGATAAGGTGCAATGGAAATAGGTGCTGTGCCGGGTACGAGCTCAATGCCAAACTCTAACTCCCTTGCAGGTGGCAAACCCAACAAATCTTCAGGAAAGACATCGCTGAAATCTCTGACCACCTCAATATTCTCGACAGATAGAACCTTCTTCGAATCCTCGGTCACAACCACACTAGCCAGAAAACCAGGGCAACCCTTGCTTAACATCCGAGCCGCCTTCAAAGCTGAAATCACAAACTTACCCGACATGACCTTGGGCAAAGGTGAACAAACTCCTCCTTTCCAGGAATCCGAAAACTATAAGCTTCCGCCGACAATCCATCAAAGCATAATGCTCCTCAAGCCAATCAAAGCCCAAGATAGCATCATAATCCTTCATCTTTAGCAAATAGAAATTACCAGGCAAAACTTGCTCCTCAATGCATACAGAAAGCGACGAAAAACACTGCTCGGTCAAGATAGTTGCTGCTGGAGTATGAACATACAAGGGAACCTCCAACTTTTCCGGAAATAGACCATTCTCCTTTATCAAGACTTTGGCAAATCCTTCGGAAATAAAACTATGCGTGGCACCGGTATCAATCAAGACTCTAGCATGCATTTTCATAATTAAAATTGTACCTTCAGTGACGTGCTCTGCCAACTCTGCCTCGTCTCTAGCCAAGGCGAACACTCGAGCCGGAGCCCTCGGTCTCCCTGCTGCTCTCGGTGCCGGTCTCGCTGCTGCTGGTGCTGCTGCCGCTGCAGTCTGCTGCGCCATCTTCGGACAGTCTCTGATCTTGTGGCTCTTGTCACCACATCTCAAGCATCTCCCGGAAGTCACCCAACACACCTCGCCTCCATGACGCTTCCCGCACTGGTTACATACTGGCTTCTTTGCAATCATACCTCCGCCTGGAGTCGGTGCCGCTGCTCTCGCTGGAACCACTACTCTCTGCTGAAAAACTGGGGTCTTCTTCTTCTTATCCTGCCGCTGGAAAGCTGATGCTGGCCTCTTCAAAGAAGCTCTCTTCTCTTCAAGGTAAACCTCCATCTCTACCTCCTGCATACAAGCTGCTGACAAAGCTTCCTCCATGGAACGATGTCCTAATGCCACTAGTCTCGTCCTCAGGGACGGCTTCAACCCCATGATAAATTTCTTTACCTTCCTCCGTTCATCTGCCACAATGTGAGGCGCATACTTGGACAGCTCCGCAAATCTTGCCTATACTCAAGTACACTCATTGACCCCTGGGTCAATGTCAAAAACTCCTGCTCCATGCGGTCCTGCACGTGCTCTGAATGTACTTCGCCTTGAACAAGCAGACGAATTCAGTCCATGCAACCTCCATAGCACCATCTTCAAACTGTGTGCGAAGTACAGAAGACCACCATACGTCGGCACGCTCCTGAAAAGAAGGTAAGTACATCTAAGATATATTCCAACCAATACCAATAAACTCCTTAAAATCTATCTTTACCTGCAGCATATAAGTAGCTAAGGACACTCTCTCCTCTTCCGCACAATGAAGGGCACGAAAGATCTTCTCCGTCTCTCTAAGCCAACTCTCCGCAAGAATGGGATCACTCTCTCCCTTAAAGAAAGGCGGGGTCATCCTCCTGAATCTTTCCATCATAGGCACTCCTCCAAAAAATGCATCCTGAGCTGGTGCTCGTGCCTACAATCCAAACATCCCTTAGATAACAACTCTTCAATTACCACCTTGAATAATTCTTGCAGCTACCGACCTGAACCTGCACCTGCGCCTGCAATGCCGCTGTAGTCTGAGCCTGAGTCTGCATCGCATGCACCAATCCTTGCATCAATGCTCCGTAGTCTACAGGTGGTGGTGGGGGTGGCAAAGGTACACCCGCCTGGTCTTGAGCCTGCTGTGCTGGAGTCTGCTGATCACCTGCTGACTCATCACCTCGAGCCGGGCCAGCTCCTCTACATCCACGAGTCGCCATAGTCTGCAAAATAAGCATCCTATTTAATAACCTACCATTCTACACAACTTGGACTAATTCTTTATGCAGACTTGAAATATGAATACAATACTAATATTCTATTTATGTACATGTTCAACCTGGATCGCTCTAATACCAATCTCTGTAACGCCCCTCTTAGACCCAGTACAGTTACACCAACTCACATTGGATCTAGTAGAGGTATTACAGTGGAACGAATCCAACAATTTCAATACAGGTTGAAATATACACAAATAACTATTCAATTCCAATGATAATTAACAGAACATGGAATTAAACACTTGCAATCAGCATTTATTCAAAAGCAATCCAATGCATAAAAGATAACAATAGTCCAAGGTTTATTACATTCCAATGATCAGTTGCATAAAGGAAATTACATAAGATCCTCACATACAAGTGCCACTCTAAAACTCTCTAAGACAAGCTAAGTCTCCACGTCCTCACGCTCTGAGTCAGTTTGCACTAACTCCACCGTATCCTCTGGCTCTCCTGAAATGTTAGGCAAGTATGAGTCCACAAGACCCAGCAAATCACATGAAAGACAGTTCAAGATATTAACATTATATTAGTTTAAAACATGGTAGTACATTAGCATTCCATTCATTGATATCATATACTTTCTTAATATAGTTCTAAGTCCACTGGCAATCATTCATTTCATGGTGATTCTAACTATTAAGGAAATAAAATGTTTCACATGTAGCATGGAATTACTTATTCATGAAAACTATTCGATGTTATGTGACTTACAACAATTCTCATGTATCAATTTCTCACTTATACATGCACTATTCTTTTACATAACAATTTTCATGTAGTAATACTAAAACATTAACATGTAACGTGACATCCTTTGAACAAGTTCACATGTAGGAATGTAAGCATATAACATGTAGTATGTAGCATGTAGAACAGGTAGACATGTAACTTGTAGCATGTAGATATGTAACTTGTAGCATGTACATGTAGCATGTAGATAGTAACTTGTAGCATGTAGTCATTTTCATATAGTTGCCAAGACATAGCCCACACTAAATTAGAGATCAGTAGTCATTTAACATTCACTTATCACCTAGGCAATGCGGTGATGAAGTCATAGTATTTGCGCAAAACCGGGGAAAGTCCTTCCCCTTGACCAGTAGAACAAGTCTACCTCCAGGATTTCAATCCGTTGCCCACGGATTCATTTCTTTACATGTAGATGAACCATTACCATAGGGGCATCTAGGTGTAGTTCCTTGTAGGAATCTCTAAGATAGCAATGTCTTATTGGCATCATTGTTATAATGCATACACTAACGTATATAATAGATAGTGACATTTCATTTCATACTATTTAACATGTGTCAATGCAATATTTCAAAGTACAACACTTTCAGTTCTGAAATCCTATTTACTGTACAACAGATTTCTATGATGATACTAATATTCATTCTTGCATTTTCATGCATTTTATTCAATTCTATGTGTAATATATTGTTCAGAAATTCATAACAGAACGTACACATGTCTGAAAATTCTGAAATTTTAACAAAAATTCGAAATCAGTAATTACAAACACACATGCCAAATTTCATAATTTTCTGATTTCTGCAACTATTTTTCATGAAATTAACTCTATTAAATCAACTAACTAACATGGTTTAATATTGAGAAAAGCTCACAATTTTCACATGGAACAGGGATTACTGACATATCATATCTATTGCAGTAATCTAAACATCAATCAACATGCTTTCTTTTACATCATTGTACTTATCTTATACAAATTAAACCTTGATCATTGTCATGTAATTATGCATGTTCATCTATATATATATATATATCATATATATATATATATATATATAACCTGCACATTATAGCAATAGACAGTCCATAACAATAACATACTCTGATATTACATGGCTGAAACGCATACATTCATAAATTATACATTTAAAACCAATTCACTCAGATTTCTGGAAATATATGATTCTGTTAAACTTGTCGTCAATTAGTATGACGTTTACTATGGTCGACGTCCACATACGTTGTCGTTAAGTAATTATAGACGGCGGCACATAGCGCCGTTAACACAAACCGACAGCGGCATAGGCACATAAGGACGTTTACCGAACTTATACGGCAATACCATGGACATCTAGTTCTAAGACACAGAAAACACAGAAACCTGCATGCAATAACGTCGTTTCTAACCCTTCCCGTAGGTTGTTTACATGCTTTAAAAATACAGAAAAATGTTAAATACATAGTATAACATATCCTAAACTAATCCCCCATGCAACTTGCCTTAATCCCTCCTAATGGAGTGTCGAATCCGAGCTCGAAGAAGCCCGTCTCGCCAGGGAGACAGTTCTTTCCTCCGTCTTCAAGCAATCTGAAACCTCCTCCGATGAAGTTCCTCCGCCTGGATGAGCCTTTGGGCACGAAGTCCTATGTATCTCCTCAGTGTAAAACCTTCGAACCGCACGAACAAGCACCAGATCGCTCTGCAAATCCCTTCCTCGGCCCTCTTTCTCTCCTCCAGAACCAAAGCAAAGCCCCCTTTTCTTCCTGCGAGATCTGGTCTTATAAAGACCTCCCAAGCAAAGGCCAAACCTAATCCTGACCCTCGGATCTAAACGCATCGGATCAGCTCATTAAAGCCTTCCTGAAACGGACGATTTCCATAATCCGGAACGGAAAGCTCAAAAACAGGCAAGTCAGTTTAACGTCAACATATGTTGTCGTCTACCCTAAATATAAACGTCCATCGTTGATGTCGTTTATAGTCTTGCCCATAATGAAATAATTCAGAAAAATATTAAACGTCAATACCTATCGTCGTTAACATCCCATAAACGGCATGCGATGTTGCCGCTTACAAGCTTTAACGTCAAATGATCTTGACGCCTAGTTCTACACAGAACAACATTCAATTTATGCAGAAATAAACACACAATGAATAGAATACATTCAAGGAAATTCTAGGGTACTACAAGCATATTTGGATAGTTCGGCAAACCTGGACTCATACTCTAACACCGTCATGGAGCCTTGTGAGAGAGAGAAACTCCTACTCCATCTTGTCTTGGACATGCTCGAGATAAACTGGCTTGAAACAGCCTCGTAAACTCGGTCCAAGTCACCTGAATGGCACCATCCTTGAACCTGGTGCGAAGTTAGGAGGCCTACCACACATCGGCTCTCTCCTGCAAAACATGGCCTATAAGCACCAACTAAATAAGATTGTAACTTATACAAGTATATAAAATTATTTTAAGTACCTATAGCATATGGTGGCCAAGCTAACTTTGTCTTCCTCAGCACACCTGATGGCTCGGAAGGTCTTCTCAACTTCCCTCATCCAGCTCTCCGCTAAAAGTGGCTGATGTTAGAATGTGGAGTCAGAACTTTAACAATGTGATCAATACAGGGGGTCTGGGTCGCGGAGGGTCAAGGGGGGCAGCGCCCCTAGAAGCTAAATTTGGCTTACAGTAGTGAATGAGTCGAAGTCTTCAAGGAAGTCGACTTCAGTATTCGACTGCAGCAGTCGACTTCAGCAGTGGGAGTCAGCATTCGACTTCAGTAGTGGGAGTCAGCATTCGACTTCAGCAGTGGAAGTCAACAGTCGAATTTAGCATTCGACTTTAGTAGTCGAATTTGTCAAGGCAATCGACTTCCCAACCCCAGGACAGGTGGCTTGCGTGAATCTAACATAGTGGCAATTTTGTCCTTGTAAATCTCGATTATGCTGCCATAACCTCCCAGTATATATATGGTTGTCTCTCCTTGTGTGGTGTTTGTTGATGATTGTTCTTGACGTATAGTATTGGAACTGTTGTTGTGGTCGTGGACGTAGGAAGGCCTTGCCTCCGAACCACATAAAAATCTGGTGTTCTTGTGTTCTTCTTCTCCCTTCTTCTATCTCTTCTCCAAACTCTACGTGTGAGTTGTGCAAGAGAGGGCTGCCGATCGGGGGACGATTCCCCACCAACTCGTATTAGAGCACTGGTTCGAGGAAACAGTGGGAGCGATGGTAGAGGATGAAGGAAAGGTGAGGATCGAGAAATTTGATGGCAAGGACTTCGGATTCCTGGAAGATGCAAATAGAAGACACTACTTATATCAAAAGAAGTTGCACCACCGCTTCTTGGAACGATGCCAGATGGTATGAAGAAAGAAGACTGGGATCTTCTGGATAGACAAGCTCTTGGAGTTGTTCGTCTGACATTGGCCAGAAACGTCACGTTCAACATTGTGAATGAGAAGACCACAGCAGGTCTGATGAAGGCATTATCAAACATGTACGAGAAACCATCTGCTTCCAACAAGGTACATTTGATGCGTCGTTTGTTTAATCTGAAGATGGCCGAAGGTTCCTCGATCACAGATCATATAAATGAATTCACGTGATTACAACCTAGTTGAGTTCTGTGGAAATAGATTTTGATGATGAGATTGAAGCCCTGATTCTTCTGTCCTCCTTACCTGAAAGTTGGGGCGCTACTGTGACGTTGTTAGCAATTCTTCAGGTTCAAGCGAACTAAAACTTACAGAGATTCGAGACTTGATTCTGAGCGAGGCCGTTCATAAAAGGGAATTTGGTAAGTTTCAGGTTCTGCCTTAAACACTGAAGGTAGGGGACGAACAAATCAGTGTGGACAAAATCGGAATAGATCCAAGTCCAAGAAAAGAAGTCAGTCCAAACCCCATGGTGATGGTTGTTGGAATTGTGGTAAGAAGGGTCACTTTAAGAAGGATTGCAGACTTCCAAAGAAAAAGGATAAGGGCAGAAACAGGAAGAAGACTCTGCCAATGTCATGACAGAGAATGTCCAAGAAGCTCTAATCTTGAGTGTTAATAGTCCCATCGAATCTTGGATTCTAGATTCTGGAGCATCTTTTCACTCTACCTCACGCAAAGAAACTTTACAAAATTATGTTGCTGGTAATTTTGGGAAGGTTTATCTTGCTGATGATGAGCCCCTAGATATTTTGGGGAAGGGTGATGTTCAGTTGAAAACAATAAACGGGACTGTATGGAAGCTGAGGAATGTTAGACATGTTCCTGGCTTGAAGAGAAATCTGATTTCTATTGGTCAGCTTGATGATGAAGGATATGTCACTACCTTTGTTAATGGGTGCTGGAAGATAACCAAGGGTGCCATGGTTATAGCACGAGGCTGCAAGATGGGAACTCTTTATATGATTGCAAATGACAAAGACTTAGTGACAGTGGCAAATTCATAAGAGGACTCCAAGATCTGGCACTGCAGACTTGGGCACATGAGTGAGAAGGGAATGAAGATGATGGCAGCAAAAAGGAAGTTAGGTGATCTAAACTCCATAGAAATTGGACTGTGTGAAGATTGCATTCTGGGAAAGCAGAGAAAGGTCACCTTCTCTAAAGCTAGAAGAAGTTCTAAGCTAGAAAAGTTAGAACTTGTGCACACTGATGTGTGGGGACCAGCCCCTGTTCGATCCCTTGGAGGCTCACTCTATTATGTCACCTTTATTGATGACTCCACTCGGAAGGTATGGGTTTATTTTCTCAAAATAAATCTGATGTGTTCTCTACTTTTGTGAAGTGGAAGGCTGAAGTGGAAAATAAAACTGGTGCAAAAATCAAATGTTTGAGGTTAGACAAGGGAGGAGAATATAGCAGCAAGGAATTCAATGATTTCTGTGCAGTACATGGTATTCGTATGGAGAAAACAATTCCAAATACTCCACAACAGAATGGGGTTGCTGAACGCATGAACAGAACCCTGAATGAGATAGCTAGAAGCATGAGGCTACATGCTGGCCTACCGAAGACCTTTTGGGCAGATGCAATTAACATTGTAGCTTATCTGATTAATAGAGGACCCAGTGTTCCTCTAAATGGTGAGCTACCAGAAGAGGCTTGGATCGGTAAGGAGGTAACTCTCTCACACCTGAGAGTATTTGGTTGTGTTTCATATGTGCATGTTGATTCCAATGATAGAGACAAGTTAGATCCTAAGTCAAGGAGATGTTTTTTCATTGGATATGGTTCTGATGATTTTGGATACCGCTTTTGGGATGATGAAGATAGGAAAATCATTAGACAAAGAAATGTTATATTCAATGAAAAATTGCTTTATAAGCACAGATCTGATGTGGAATCTGAAGATGCAGGTCAAGAAAGTCAGAAAAGTGCACAGGTTGACCTGGAGGAAATTTCAGAAGAGGATGTGCTAAGAAGATCTCAAGAAGATCCTGAAAACAGTACAGTGCAACCTGAGGTTCAATTGAGAAGGTCGAGCAGAGTGCGCAAGCCAGTTGAATGGTTTTCTTCTGCAATGTACTACTTGCTGTTGACTGATGCAGATGAACCTGAAAGCTTTGATGAAGCTATGCAGGTGGAAGATTCAGTCAAGTGGGAGTTGGCAATGAAAGATGAAATGAACTCCCTACACAAAAATGAAACTTGGGTGCTGACTGAACTACCACCTGGCAAGAGGGCATTGCAAAATAAATGGGTTTTTCGGTTAAAAGAAGAACATGATGGCAGCAAGAGGTACAAGGCAAGGCTGGTTGTGAATGGTTTCCAACAGAAGGAAGGTATTGACTACACTGAAATTTTCTCTCCAGTTGTCAAGTTAACCACTATTAGACTAGTGCTATGTATTGTTACTGCTGAAAACTTGCACCTAGAACAACTTGACATAAAAACAACTTTTCTCCATGGTGATCTGGAGGAGGACATTTATATGGTGCAACCAGAAGGTTTTCATGAACATCGTAAAGAAAACCTTGTTTGCAAATTGAACAAAAGCTTGTATGGTCTGAAATAAGCCCCCAGGCAGTGGTACAAGAAGTTTGATGGATTCATATGTAGCAATGGGTTCATTAGATGCAACATGGACCATTGTTGTTACTTTAAGAAGTTTGACAATTGTTATATCATATTGCTGTTGTACGTGGATGATATGCTCATTGCAGGATCAAGTATGACAGAGATCAAAAAGTTAAAGAAGCAACTGTCAAAAGAATTTGCTATGAAGGACTTGGGAGCAGCAAAACAAATTCTTGGAATGAGAATTGTGATGGATAGAACAGATGGTATTCTGAAGCTATCTCAGAAAGGCTACATTCAGAAAGTGTTGGGCAGGTTTAACATGCAAGATGCAAAACCAGTCAACACTCCTCTAGCAAGTCACTTCAAGCTGTCCAAAGAGCAGTCACCAAAGACCGCTGAAGAGTGTGAGTCCATGAAGAAAATTCCTTATGCATCAGCTGTGGGAAGCCTAATGTATGCAATGGTTTGTACCAGACTGGATATAGCACATGCAGTGGGAGTTGTGTGCAGGTATATGGTAGATCCGGGTAAACAACATTGGGAGGCAATAAAATGGATTTTGAGATACCTGAAAGGCACTTTAGGTAAATGTCTTTGTTTCAGAAAAGTGATGTCATTTTACAAGGTTTTGTTGATGCAGATCTTGGTGGTGATCTGGACATAAGAAGAAGCACCACTGGTTATGTGTACACCTTGGGTGGGACTGCAGTGAGCTGGGTTTCACAACTTCAAAAGGTTGTTGCTCTTTCAACCACAGAAGTAGAGTATGTTGTTGTCTCCGAAGCTAGCAAGGAGATGGTGTGGCTGAAGAATTTTCTGAAGGAGTTGGGCAAGAAACAATACAACAATGTGCTGTTTTGTGACAGTCAAAGTGTAATTCACCTTGCCAAGAACCCTGTCTTCCATGCAAGGACGAAGCACATACAGCTGAAGTATCACTTTATCCGTGGGTTGATTGAAGATGGTACTCTTTTGCTTGAGAAGATACGAGGGCTAGAAAATCCTGCAGACATGTTGACCAAGGATGTCATAAGAGAGAAACTGAAGCTATGCCAAGCTTCAGTTGGTCCCCATGAATGATTGATGGAGGGATGCCACATCTAGTTTTTTCTTTTGCTATACTGACGAGGATCAAGACTTTGAGATGCCTGCTATTTGTTTGGAGTTCAGATTCCAGTGGGAGATTGTTAGAGTGTGGAGTTAGAACTTTAACAATGTGGATCAATACAGGGGGTCTGGGTCCTGGAGGGTCAAGGGGGGCAGCGCCCCCGGAAGCTAAATTTGGCTTACATAAGTGAATGAGTCGAAGTCTTCAAGGAAGTCAACTTCAGCAGTTGACATCAGCATTCGACTGCAGCAGTCGACTGCAGCAGTCGACTTCAGCAGTGGGAGTCAGCATTCGACTTCAGTAGTGGGAGTCAACATTCGACTTCAGTAGTGGGAGTCATCAGTCGAATTTAGCATTCGACTTTAGCAGTCGAATTTCTCAAGGCAATCGACTTCTCAACCCCAGGAGAGGCGACTTGCATGAATCTAAGTTAGGGGCAATTTTGTCCTCGTAAATCTCGATTATGGCGCCCTAACCTCCCAGTATATATAGTAGGGCTGTCTCTCCTTGTGTGTGGTTGTTGGATGATTGTTCCTGACATATAGTATTGGAACTGTTGCTGTGGCTGTGGAGGTAGGAAGGCCTTGCCTCCGAACCACGTAAAAATCTGGTATTCTTGTGTTCTTCTTCTCCCTTCTTCTATCTCTTCTCCAAACTCTACGTGTGAGTTGTGCGAGAGAGGGCTGCCGATCGGGGGGACGATTCCCCAACAGCTAACTCTCCCCCTTACAAGAAGGCGGAGCCATCCTCTTGAATCTCTCCATGATGGAAGGACCACCATGGCCTTGCTTCTGAGGAACTAGAGCTGGAGTCTGAGCCTGAGACAACAAGCATTACAGATAAACAACTTATAACAATCATGCATTTAATAAAATAGACTACTCATATTTACCAATTCTAACCTGAGCCTGCAGCTAAGCTTGCAGTGCCACCTGAGTGTGCGCCTGGGTCTGCATTTCCTGAACTAGACCTTGCATGAACACACCATAATCCACAAGTGGTGGTGGAGGAAGTACAGTGGGACCCTGGGGTGCTAGGGCCTGCCGCTCACTCTTGTCCTCACGCCTCTGCTCGTCATCCCGAGCCTGAGCACCATGCCTACCACGAGTAGCCATAGCCTGAAAAACATTTAACCTTAGTTAGAAACTAAGTTATTTATTCCTAACCATTTTCTTAACTATCTTTCATTCATTATTAGTACTTTTTACATATATGGACATTTCTATAAAGACTTTGCAATATTGTGAAGATGATGGTTTATTCATGTACACTCTCAACCTTGGCTCTGATACCAATCTCTGTAACGACCCTCCTTCTACCAATACGATTATACCAATCCACATCGGTACAAAGGGCGTCGTCACAGTTGGACATTTGCCCAACACTAAACAATAGGTTGAAACGTACATGAATAACAAGGAAAGTACATCGGAAATAAAATGTAACTGTTATTCCATCATCTTTCACATATTCCATGATCTATATAGAAAGTAAAGAAATAACAATGTCCACATTATTACATGTCGAAATGAAAATACATTGTCCACTGTAGATGCGAGATTTGGCCCATCCCCGCGTGGTTCATGGCCCAATAAGGCATGTTTGACTGCTTGTTGACTTGCCTCGGATCCCATGTAGACATCCACATCGACTGCCGCTGGCTCCTTGTTTACGAAAAGGTCCCTGGACGCCACTCTGGTTGACGGCCACAGGTATTGACGTCTGCATGGGGTTGGCGACAGCATCGCTTGCCGTCAACCTGGGTTTACTTAGTCTAGGCAACTGCTCGAGATTCCAGCCCATTTGCACCCTCTCTTCGGCCATGCAATGCATGGGGCTGTTCCCAACGGGAAAATGGGCCACCTTGGCACCCCCTTGACCCGATAAAAATCCTACATGGCCCCCTTTCATTGGTTCAAGCCTTAACACATGGATTGCCACATGTTTAAGTGTGTTTCTTCACACTTGAGCATTCTATCCCCCATAGCTCCGCCCCCACTGCCTTTATATGGTACTTCTTGGCCTTCTAAGTGAGGGGGGAGATGCTGGACGATCCCAAGCCTTGTTGCTTGGAGAGAAGAGAGAGAAAGTGCACCTAAGCTTCCACCCTTGTTCCCTCTCTTCCTCGCAACCTTGGAGCATCCAACAGGCTTGACCATGTGCTGGAGGAGCCACCAAGGAGTCAACCACGACTACAAATGAGGATCATCTCCCTCTTCTCTTTCTCGTTCCCTTCCTTCCCTTCTAACTTTGCATGCTAGTCACTTCACACACACACACCCTAGGCATGTAGTGCACCTCCCTACGCACCCAAAAGGGGTTTTCCAACCAAAAAACAGAGGGAAGAAGGGTGGTCATAGCACTTGGCCACCCCTCTTCTCAAGTTCGCAACTGGTATGGGGCTCTCCTTTTGGGCTTCTTCTTCCATTTTTGGACATTTACTACACTTCATCCAAGTCTAATAGAGCTTTCTCTTGTTGCAGGAACACTTCCAACGAGATCTTGGGGCTTCCTTTCTTTGGCCGGCCAAAGAGAGGAAACTTGAAGTCCCATCAACATCCGCTATGTGAGGCAGCATCACCGGCACGATCAAGACACCTCCTTGGGCATAGGTAAGGCCCAGGCAATCACCTCCCTTGATTTACTTCGTTCGCTTCTCTGTCTTTCCCCTTGGTCAATCTGGTCAAACTGGAGTCAAAGGAGCTAGCAAGAGTCAACTAGCATCCATCCAACGCTAACGAGGGAGCGGCAACATTCGGGAAACTCAAGAGCAACTGCTGCTGCATAGCGGGGGCGCGGAACAGAGCGTCCATAGCTCTTCTTTGGCGTTCCTGGTGGGACCGCTGTTGCTGCCACGGTTTTCAGTCTGTACACAGGTAGACGACAATCAATCTTGCCATTTACCCAGGTAAATGTCCACTAGTCTTGCTGTTTAGTTCTTCTCAGCCTCAACATATCTTGCCGTTTATGCTCTCTTAGCATCCATTGATCCTGTCGTTTACTGCTTTCTGAGGAACTGGACGACCGTTGTGTTGTCGTTTATTTCACAGAAGCTATTTTTTGGCTGATTTTGATCTGTTTTTCTTTCTGTTTGCTTCCTGTCTGATTTCTAACAGTCCTCAGTCACAGGGGGGTCTTTATTCTCTTCTGTTCTAGTCTCCCCACACATTTTAGGATAGCCCCTCCTATATTCACAACCTTTTACTCGGGATTCCCTCTCGGGTAAATCGGGTTGGCTTCAAGGAGAACTCCATAAGTCTATAAATTCTGTGGATTCCCTCACTGTACGGGGCAGGAGGACCTTCACCTTCCCAACTAGTCTGCCTATTCACCCGATTTTGAGTGAGGATTGAGAGAACCGGCCATTGCAAGTCCAACTAACGCACAACTTCAACATCTAAAAATTTTGGGACGTTGTTTGGTAGAAATCCACATTTCTTCAAATAATAATGTAGTTAATCAGCTTAATCATCTTAAAATCAGTAGGTTGTGTTGTTAATGGACTCTTGGTTGAACTCATTCAATATGTCTAACAATCCGACTTTTGAATATGATGATAATATCCATGATGAATTTGTCGGAATGGTTAGTTCTAATGTTCAGCCCGAAGAGTTAGTTCAATCCTCCTCTCAGGTCGAAAATGAGGAGGTAAGTTTAAGGGTCAACCCCAAATATTCTCAAGAAATCCAAGATGACCCCGAATTCTCCAAACTCATGTCCCGCTATTTGCCAGAGGATATCATTTCAATCCTTTCCAAGCATACTGTCTGAGCAATGGCCTCTCCTTCCTCTCCATCTCCATTCAATGCCTCTTCATCTAGGCCCATTCCTAGGCCTGTCACTCCTTCCCGGGTTCCCATCTACACGCCTCTTCCTCCTACTCCCACTCCTACACCAACTCCTTGGCTCTTAGCTGAATCATTGTCCCTCTCCAAGCCTCACTCTCTCCAAAACTACTGCAAGCTCCCCAATACTTACTTTCCCACGGGTTTCAAGGCCCCAAATACCGTAAGTATGACGGGACCTCTGACCCCCAATTCCACCTTGCCGGCTTCACCATGGATTCCCACCGGTGGCGATACGATTGGGTCCTTTTAGTCCACCTCTTCCAACAATCGTTAGAAGGGGAGGCTTTGAGGTGGTTTACATCCTTGACCGCATCTGATCTCATTAATTTTGACATAGTCTCCGAACGTTTCATCTCCTACTTTTCTTACATGGCTACCGAAGTCCCTACACTTCCTGACATGGTGGCAGAAAAGATGAGGCCAGACGAAGACTTTGTCACATTTGCCAACCGTTGGAGATCCATGGCTTCAAGGGCCGACCTCCCCATCCCGAAGTCCCAAGCCATAACAATGATAGTCACCAACACCACCCCTTTGCTCCGATCTATATTGATGCTTAGCGAGTTCCCCTCCTTTGCACACCTTTACAACCAAGCTAGGGTGGTCCAAAACCAAATCAAGGACTCCTCCCTCACATCGTTCTTTGAAGGGAAGCCCAAGGGACGCAAAGCTCCCGCGGCACCCACCACCGAGGGGTGATCGTCAAAGAGTCCATTAGTGCCTACAGTCAGCCACTGAGGCCCCCTAACAAACCCTACAATTCCTTTGATCCTCACCAATTCACATCGCATCCCTCTATGCCCTATTCAACATCTCCCCCATCTTATGGATATACTCACCCTAGTCCCAAAAGATCTCGCTATCCTATTGTCCCTGAATCCCTTGGGGGCATTTTCTTTACCCTCATGTCTTGCGATGCTATCCAACTCCCACCACAAAAGGAAGGTGTGCATCTGAGGGCCGATACCTCAAATTATTGTCCCTATCATAGGGCCCCCAGTCATGAAATCCACAATTGTTTCACCTTCCGTGACTGGGTGTATGACATGGATGATAAGGGTAGGATCAATTGGAATGATGTTAAGGTCGCCATTTCTGAGTCCAGGTACACGAGAAGGGACCTAGGTATTGTGCAGAATCCTCTCCCCAACTACCAAAACAACAACAACATATCCTCCTCCAAGTCCCAGGAAAAGGTCAACATCATGACACATCCAAAACCCTTGGTGGTGAGGAGAGAACAACGTTGGGGGGTAGAAGGTTTTGAGGAGTGGTACCCGTGCCCTTCCGTAAAGTCCCAAGGACCTTCCACCACTGTATAGGAACCTAGTGAGGAGAAGGGGCATGAATCCAGAAAACCAGCCAAGATAGGGCATTTAATCCTTCCTCAACTCAAACCATCACCCAAATGTCCAAGCCACCCAATCAAACTGCCAAGCCATTGCAGATCCAGATCATTCTATCACCTATTTTAAGAGTAGTTTTGCAGGTCCCCAATCCTCTCCTGCTAGAACTTGAATATCCAAGACCTATAAGATATGGGGCCATTGTTTCTTGGCAATCTACTAAAGCTTTCTTAAGAGTTTTTCTCCCCGTTCCGTAGAAGACAAGCCAATTTTTCTCAGGCTAAACTGCCATGTTAGCTTATTTGCAAAGCTGGCACCCAGCTCATTCCCTGCATTGCTTGGTCCCCTTCCTCTCATCAAGCCAACTCCCTTAACTATTCTTCGAGTCCCTCAATCTCATTCATGTTTGACCCTTTCAATAAGGATTTAAAATGATTTATTCTCCACTGAGACCCTTGCAATGTGCCTATCATCCAAGATCAGGGGTAACCCTTTCATTCCAGCTGGATCCATCTACCTCCTATTCAAGCAAGGCACTTTCAGAGGGCATTTTGGCTGCTTTATTATTGCTTTGGCCTTGGCTTCAAGGGACATACCATCCTTTGTATGGTTCGCTGTTTATTCTTATACTAATTTTATATCGATCCATCTTCAAATGATGGGATCTCTGTGATGTGTGATTTAGCATAGGTTTGGGGCACACCATTTCAGCTCCTTACACACCGTTCTCAAGGGCGATCCATACTGGTCAGGAGAACTTCGTCTCTGTTTCTATCAAGCTCAAATCCTTTCTTTATGCTTGAGGGAGACCCCACTTTACCCAATTTATCCAATCTTCCTAAGCCTCCCGACTTGGTGGAGTTCGCTTCTTCCCAACACTTACCCTATCACAAGGGGCATGCCTTCCTCTCATGTACCATGTTGTTCATTGTATGCTCCCTCATCCTTCCATTATTGTACATTACCTTACCTAACCTTACTCAATTCACATCTATCACCATCAAATTCTTTCTTCTTCTCTTCCATTTCACCCCTCACCATTATCATCCATGTTGGTCGTACGAGAAAGGTAAATATTGGTTTGCAGGTACCTCCTTGAGAGCATTTCATCGCTTGAGGCCACTCTACTTCATAAGGCTCATCTTCGACAATAGCTAGAAGGCACTGGTGAGATCTCTACCCAGGGGCATTCCGCTCGGGATGTTCCCACTCATTGTACACACCATTTTCAGAATTGTTCAATTCAATCTTAATTTTCTCAATTTTTTACACAAAATCAAAAAAATAAAAAAAATTCAAAAATATATAAAAAATTCCCAAAAAATGGTGTATATATTGTGTACATATTTTATCCAAAAAAAAATGAAAAGAAAAGAGGAGTCAATAGATTGGCAGTTGTCCTACATCTCAAGTCAAATCACATGTTAAATAGTAAGAGGCACTTGAGTGAACCAAGGACCTTGGTATAGCAAAGTCATGGAGATTTCTGTCAAGCGTCACAACCAAGCTTTTGGAGAACAAATCGACATACACACACCACACATCTTAAAAAATTTGAGTCGTCACTCCGAGACAGTTATTTGTCCTAGGACACAACAAAGGTCAGAATCCTCTTTCTTCTTCCACTCGACTGATCAAGACACTCAGCACCCTTAAACTATTTAGATTAGTAGTCAAGACAACTTCCCCTAAGGTGAGACTAAGACTCTAGAGCATGTGAAGAGGGCAGTGTCCCTGTAGGCAAACAAAAGAAGGAACAAAGAAAAATCAATCAATAGAAAAGAAAAGGACAAGAGCCTGGTCGTGACTGTGCCTGGAGATAAAATCCCTCCATCCAATACAAAGTCAAATGCTACATTGTTTGAGTTTTTCCATAGCCGATTGTAGTAGGGCAATACAGGTGCTCGGCAAAGTAGGGGTTGCCAGGTCTTGACCCTAGGGTCCATGAAACACCTCACCTTGAGCCCACTAAGCCACACATGGCCAGGTTCTCTCATCCAATCAGCACCTTGCAAAAGTGTAGGGGTAAACAAGTCAAAAATTAGATAGTCTGAAGTCACTTGAAGGGCATGTTGTCAAGACTGTCTGAGCTCATCCATTTAATGGTCTTGATGACCCTCTCGGGAAGTTTATCCCCTTATTCTTCCTTTCTCTCTTAAGGATTCCAAACCTATGAGGTGTCTAAAGGACAAGTTTTTGTTGAGGATGACAACTCCCCTTATAAAAAATCACACTTCATGTTAATCTGTTCACCAAGGGGCAGTGGTTATTGCAATGAAATATCTCCATATTTATGCTAGGCCAATTTTCCTTTACACCACTAGCCTCGCACCCTTTCATTACCTTAAAGATAGTTGGTAGTTATTGATCCCAAAATGGTCTTCCAATAGCTATTTTTTCGGTTTGATCCGCTGGCAAGTTAACGTCCACATCATTTGACGCCAGTCTACTATTGACGGAAACATGTGTGGATGCCGACTCTTGTAGATGATAGGCTCTGTTGATGTCAACTGTAACTTGGTGGCAATCGATATGGACATTAACCGGCTTGAATTTTCAAGACTTTATTGTTTAATATGGCCATTATCTCTCATCTTGTGCTTCAAGTTATTCTTTCAGATATTTAAGCACAAGCAGCGCTTCAAATCCGAAAACACTCATGCGATCTTGAGTGTCACACAGGTATGTCTAACATAGGATTAGTCACGAGAGGCGAATAACTTGGAGACCATGAACCCAGAGTTTTCCTTTACCAAAAACTATAACGGGTTTGTGATCTCTCAGTTATTCGTATGGCCTTAGAATTTCCTCTGGTTCTAACATGCATTTTATATAGGGAACCCACACCAACATGCATTTAGGATTTCACTGCTAACATTCTCTTACTAACTCAAAAAAAATGGAGATTTTCTTCAATTGCTGTGTGGCGCATTCTCCAATCTCAAGTGGCCAACTGGGTTAATATTCAAGCCGATATCGGTTCTTTGTTGCCCATTCTCCAGTTGTCCCACCGTGCAAATCACAAGCAATCATTCTAGTCTTGTTGAGTGCATGTGAACCTTTCGCCAGTCATAAGCTTAATTCTGGACTTCCGGCTTTCCAAACATTGATTCCAGTTAGAATCTTTTGATAATCTTTTGAGAGTACAATCAATCCCCTTGTCTTCACAACCCCCTGATCGGACAAACGTCCTAATTAGGTCAGCGGGCCCAAACTGACTCCGGTTGTGAGATTTCCTTGAATCAACCGTCATATTACAACTCCTTTGACTTAGACAACACTAGAAACTAGTCAAAGTCCTGCATGGCAATGCCAGGGACCCTACCGTTGGGTTGCAGTTGTAGTTACATGGGTAGATCACCCTCCCTCTTTTCCACATTTGCCTCTCAGATGATTCGTCAATTGTTTCTAGCCTAACTCATTCATGTGGCTTGCTAGATTTCCTATCCTTAGAGATGGTCCCTTCTATCAAATCTCCGCGTCCTTTGTTTACTAAAACACCAACCTTTCAGTCCGCTCTGCTCCCTTGCATGATCGGATGTCTCAGAGGGGCATTTGTAGATGCGAGATTTGGCCCATCCCCGCGGGGTTCATGGCCCAATAAGACCTGTTTGACCGCTTGTTGACTTGCCTCGGATCCCATGTAGACATCCACATTGACTGCCGCTGACTCCTTCTTGACAGCAAGGTCCCTGGACGCCGACTCTGGTTGACGGCCACATGTGTTGACGTCTGCATGGGGTTGGCGCCAGCATCGCTTGCCGTCAACTTGGGTTTACTTAGTCTGCGCAACTACCCGAGATTCCAGCCCACTTGCACCCTCTCTTCGGCCATGAAATGTATGGGGCCATTCCCAACAGGCAAATGGGACACCTTGGCACCCCCTTGACCCAGTAAAAATCCTACATGGCCCCCTCTCATTGGTTCAAGCCTTAACACATGGATTGCCACATGTTTAAGTGTGTTTCATCACACTTGAGCATCCTATGCTCCCTCGCTCTGCTCCCACTGCCATTATATGGTACTCTTTGGCCTACTAAGTGAGGGGGGAGATGCTGGACGAGCCCAAGCCTTGTCGCTTGGAGAGAAGAGAGAGAAAGTACACCTAAGATTCCACCCTTGTTCCCTCTCTTCCTCTCAACCATTGGAGCATCCAAGAGGCTTGATCACGTGCTGGAGGAGCCCACCAAGGAGTCAACCATGACTACAAATGAGGATCATCTCCCTCTTCTCTTTCTCTTTCCCTTCCTTCCCTCCTAACTTTGCATGCTAGTCACTTCACACACACACACCCTCGGCACATAGTGCACCTCCCCACACACCCAAAAGGGTTTTCCAACCAAAAAATGAAGGGAAGAAGGGTGGTCATAGCACTTGGCCACCCCTCTTCTCAAGCCCACAACCGGTACGGGGATCTCCTTTTGGGCTTCTTCTTCCATTTTTGGACGTTTACTACACTTCATCCAAGTCTAATAGAGCTTTCTCTTGTTACAGGAGCACTTCCAATGAGACCGTGGAGCTTCCTTTCTTTAGTCGGCCGAAGAGAGGAATGTTGAAGTCCCATCATCATCCGCTACGCGAGGCAGTGCCATCGGCACGATCAAGACACCTCCTTGGGCACAGGTAAGGCCCTAGCGATCAACTCCCTTCATTTACTTTGTTAGATTCTCTGTCGTTCCCCTTGGTCAATCTGGTCAAACCGGAGTCAAAGGAGCTAGCAAGAGTCAACTAGCATCCATCCAATGCCAACGAGGGAGCGGCAACGTTCGGGAAACTCTAGAGCAACCGCTGCTGCATAGCGAGGGTGCGAAACGGAGCGTCCACATCACATTGATTAAATACTATGAAAAAGGAAGTAAAAGTATAGCAATATCCACAGATAGTGCTACTCCTCGCGCTCGGAGTCGCTCCTCACTATGTCCTCAAGAACGACGACACTTGTCTCACTTGTACACCAAAGCAAGTATGAGTCTTCTAAAAAGACCCAGCAAGCAACCTAAGGTACACCCTTACACATATCACATACACATGATATTTTCCATTAAAATGAAAGTAACACATGGTACATACTTTATGACTAATTACAATTATCCATAAACAACCTACACATGCTTTCTACACATAACATGTAACATGATTCAAGGTTCAAAGTCTATTTATTTTATTGCACAATTTTACAAATTTAGATCATGGAAATATGTATAAGGTAAATAGCAACCTAGCATGAAATCTAATCATTTTCACATGCATTCATACCACTTATTTGCATAATTAGCTTGCTGTTTCAATATAAAATTTACACATTCACATGGTATCATATATCTTCACATGTTAACACAATCACATTACATTATCACATGCTCATATTTCACATTTGCACAATTCACATATTCACATATCACTTATTCACACTCTTTACACTTAATTTCCATGACACATAGTCCGAACCACTATAAATAAGGACACACATCACATATACATACCCATCACCTAGGCAACACAATGACGAATCTAGGTACTGTGCAGACCGGGTGAAGCCCTCTCCACCCTAACTAGTGGTACTTGTCCACCTCCAGGATTTCATCATAATTCCCATAGGATATCACAACCCATTGAGTCTTCCCATAGGGACTTTACTACAGTACGGCTCCATAGCCTTCTATAGTAGCAGTGTCAATCTCGACACAATTTACACATTATCACTCAATCACATGTTTTACCTTATTCACATGCACTATTTAACATATATTCATGGATCAGTTTACATAACATGATATTACTATTTCACAGTGATAAGTGAATCATAACAGAGCTTAATCATGCTGCTAAACATTGAATTTTTCATTGTTTAACTCACCTCTACTTAATCATGGTTTAATCACCTCGTTTAAAGCAAACAGTATCCACAGGTGTCAAAATAGTGTCAAATTTTTATCACACGCTTCATACAAGTAACATGTCATATGCCTAATTTTTCAGATTTTTTTGAACTGTAAAACTAATTTCTACAATTAAAATAGATTTATCTTGAATTTCATTTAAGTATGGTTCACAGCAACACAGTCAGTTCTAACAGTTCTAAAACCTGAGTACACTAATCATAACATCATGGAAAATTTCTAAATCCCTAACTTGCAACAAAATTATTTATTTAGAATTAAATAGGGACAATTCATGCTTAACTCACAATAACAGGAATTACATTAATTAAAAATATATACAGAAATTCGACATACCCTCATGATATGACCTACTAACCATAACTAATTAAACATAAATTTTACAGCATGCACATGCAACCATAAGTTCGAAAATCACAGTGCATAGATCAAGTTCACATTTCTGAAAACCTGAAGAACATGGCAACAAGGGGGTTGCCGCCAACCAGGGTTAACGACACACGATGTTGCCGCTAACACAAGAACTTGGCGGCACACAATTGGCTACCAACCTCCTATCCGCAGAAGTGCAGACCGAACTCAACTATAAATGACAATTGGGGGTTCCTGGACTCAAATTAAATTCCGTAAAAACCTGAGACCTAGAAGACATGTGTAGGGATGTAATCCCTAGATTACTTGCCTGTGAAAAATTCTCTAATGGTTTAATTTAGTCGAAGATGCTCTCCTTGGCCAAGCTAAGAAGATGCACAATCTCCTCCCAAATTTGGTCTTTGTGTTGACATAGTTGATCGTCCGGAGTCGGGGAAGCTTCCTCAATGCAAGGTGCACCTCCCAGTCAAAGAAGATCACCGGAAGAGGCACAGAATCATCAGATCAAACTCGCCAAAGTTCAGGCTTTCTCACCAAACGCCATAGGTTTTCCTAAAGCCAAAAGACCTAACTCGGCCGAATCTGGGTGTTTTTATAGAGCTGAAGGGTCAGGGTACGCATTAGGTTAACTTTCCTACCATTAGAACTAGGTTTCCTATTCCAGAACCGCAAGAAATGCAGCCGTTTCCAGATCTGAAATCGTAACAAAACTGGGAAATAAACTGCCATTTTATTGCCGTTTATAAGAAATCAGCGTCCATCGATCTGGACATCGACATTGAGTCAACGGCACACTGGTTGCCGTTAACCTGCCCTCAACATCAAGGGATATTGACGTTAACTGGGATTCCAGGCAGATAACAAAAAACATCTATTATCATACATACTCCATGCAATTACATAAAATATACACAACATTATTTAAATACAATATGTATAGAATTAAATAATTATAATATGCACAAAATAAACACACACATATATATCCCATAAGTAAATATATGAACATGCTATTTACAACAATTATTCTACGCTTATAGATAAACATAACATGAATAAAGTTCGAGTAACAAGAACAAAGTTCGAGGGCCTTACATTTGTTAATCAAGAAAAATACATATAATAAATATCAGATTATATGGAGATGGACTGATTATCAATCTCCCCCTTTTTGGTGATGACAAAACATAAAGAAATTTATATATAAGAGAGCTGAAATAAAATTTACTGGAAAATTTTAGAGTATGCATTTCACACAACTTTTCTCCCCCTTTTTGTCATGAAGCAGAAAGGAATAAATAAATAGAAAAGAGAATAGTAAGAAAAAGACTGAGATCAATGGGAGCCAAGGAAGCACATCATATTAATTAGTGAGGGTCAAAAATGTAGAAGGCAAGAGACAAAAGAGAAGCATGGTGAGTGATAGTCTGCCAGGCATGGACTTCCTGCTCTTCAAAAAAGGTTTTAAATACACCCCAACTAATATTATATGAAGGCCCCATTTCTGGGCTGAGTCTCTTGAGATGAAGCTGTCGCTGATCCTCAATAAACAGGGAGTATTCATGAGCACTCAGAGACAATTTGTAGAATCCAGCACTCCCAAAACTGGCATGTTGAAGGAATTTGTCTATGGAGATATGATAGTGAAGCTTGTGATCTAACAAATCCTTCTGTACAGCTACAAAAATCTTGTATCTTTCAACCCAGATAGAATAAGGATCTAAAACCAGGTTGATGGAGTTGAGATCCATGAACTGCTCAGGAGTAAGAGTCAGCTGATTTGACTATGTTAAGGAGGAATTCGTCTGATCTAACTGAAGAGCTGCCTCATGGTAGACTTTACACCAGTCAAAGTTGAGGAATCCCTCAGATTTTGCTAGCAGTGGAGCTAAAATTGAAGACTTGATAAACCCTCTTTGATATTCCCTGAAAAGGAATCTGTGAAAGGCAAGAGGAGCTCCCTTCTGAACAAGGATCTATGCCATAACTCTGGCAAATCTCTCAAAGATAATAGGACCCACATCAGAGTCCATAAGCAGAAAGTGCAACTTAGGGAGAAATACGAAAACATGTATTTTGAAGGTGGCAAAATCAACCTGAAGAGGGACATTCACTGGGTTTTCTGTGTGGGGCTGAGCAATAGCTGCCCTGAACTGGCCAAGCTGAACTTCTGAAAGGCGATTGACAAAGCAATAGTCTTGGTACATCTGGAACTGCCTAACCAGTTTGATTTCCTTGTGAATGAAGGGACCCCAAGTGGATCTATGCTGGCAGACAAACCACTCAGACAGAGTGAGAGGATGGTCTGAGGGTGGAAATGTGTTGGCCCTGACAACATCAAATTTCTTCTAGACAACTTTATTATCCCTGGCCCACTGATCCTTAGTCTTGGACTTAGCTGAAGACAAGATTTTGGATTGGACAAGCTTAGGTATAAGAGAAATTGGGAGAATGAGATTGAGATGTTCAGAGAGATTGAGGTATGGGAGGCCAGAGGTGGCAGCAAATACACTTTTGAAGATATTCAAAATATAAAGATTTTTTTCTGTGGACAACAGAAAGAGAGCACCACAGAGGAGGAAAGAGAGCTTGAGAGGAAGGGAAAACGAGATCTTTAGATGTTTTTCTTTTCTTGGAGGCAGGACTGGAAGAAGGTTGAGAATCAGTCCTGTGGATATGGGTAGAGATAGAAAGAATTGTGCGGAGGATGGCTTCTTCAAACTCATCTTTCATGTCTTGCACAGTATGCGGAATGATTCTAGCACCCTTAGGAATGAGAGCGATGAAAGATGGTGGAGTAGGTGGATGAAGAGAGGCAAAAGATGAAGTGGGAGGAGGTTGTGTAGATGGTCCAACAGAGGAGGGACTAGCAGGAGAGGGACCATAGGAGGAGGCAAGAGGTGACTCAGATGTTTGAGGAGGAACGGAAGAGGAAGGGATAGTGGAAGAAGAGG
Source organism: Colocasia esculenta (assembly GCA_014218235.1). Lineage (NCBI taxonomy): Eukaryota > Viridiplantae > Streptophyta > Magnoliopsida > Alismatales > Araceae > Colocasia > Colocasia esculenta. Next base: position 79,456,276 of record CM024763.1, on the reverse strand, counting down.
AGGTAGCAGGGAAAGGAGTAGGAGAAGAAATGTGTTTTGGAAGGGGTTTCTTGGAAGGTTTAGGTGCAAGTGGGGCAGTGAAAGAGGTAGGTGGAGACGAAGGGGCTGGAGTCTGAAGACTAGGAGGATCAAAAGGCCCTGGGGGCACAATAGCTTCCTCTACAATCACTTGAGGCCCGGAAGGCCCAACCACTGAATTCACTTGCTTTGATGGCCCTGATGGCCCAACTTCAACATCTTCAACTATAGATGGCCCTGATTCTTCCACTGATGGCCCAGATTCCTCTAAAGATGGCTCTGGTAGCCCTAATTCCTTTAAAGATGGCCCGGATGGCCCAACAACTTTCTTTGCTGGCTGATCTGGTTCAGGAGGCCCTGATGGCCCTGCACTACCTTCTGGTACTGACTGGGTTGGAACATGAGGGGCTGGAACTGTTATGTGCACCCTCACAAAATTTGCCAGGTCTGTTACCAACTTCTTCAAGCTCCCCAATTCACTTCTCATCTCCTGGAGCTCAGATTTCACTACACCAATTTCTTTAGCTTCAGTGGTCTGGCTGAGAAATATAGAAGTCACATCAGACTGTAGAGAGCACAAAATATCTCCTTCAACGTTCTATCTTGCAATGACTGGTTCCAAATGAACATGGATCTTCTTCTTTCTGGACCTATTGTGTGCCTTTCTGGTGAGCATCAGAATACTTTTGGCAACAACTTTTCCTTTTCCTTCAGAGCCGATAGCTAGCTCATCATCCTCAGAAGTATCTTCAACTAAACCTTCTTAGAATTGATCTTGAGGAGTACTAGTAGTGGGCTACCCCTGAGCAATATGCTCCCCCTGGGCAGGACCATCTTCCATATGAGTATCTGCAGACTGGCCTGGTGCCGTAACCTATAGAATTGTTTCTTCATGACCCTCTTCCATATTAGCTTCTACAACAGGAGCACTAGGGGTTTCTTCCATATGAATATCTTTCTGCTCCCCCTTAATGTGAGCAACACCTTCCATAGTAACAAATTCTTCAATAACAGGAGGTGCAAGAACTGGAGGAGGGATTACACCTTCAGATGATTGCCCAAAAGGCTCAATGAGTTCAGTTGCTATGTCTTAAATCCTCCTTACTGTTACAGTAGGCTCATCCTCTCTTACTATAGCTTCTTCTTCTTGAACAGGTGGAGCCTCAGCAGTAGAGGCTTCTCCTATGATGGCTTCTCCTTCAGCCACAGATGTCTTGGTCAACACATTTCCTGCCAGCGAAAAACCACTCTTCTTCAGATTCCTGGTGCGAATAGGCTGACCCATCTTCTCCATCAGTTCACCTTCTAAATCAATCTCAAAATGCCTGAATATTCTAATGAGTAAGTGAGCATAAGGAAGCGACACTGCTAATTTATTTTCTTGTCCCAAATAACCTCAGCAACAAACTTCATCCTTTCAATCATGATCTGTGCCATGTTTATATCTTGCTTCTAAATGGCCCAAAACATCACATCAGCATCTCCTTTTATGCCGGAGGAGAAAGTAGCACACTGAGGTACCAAAATCTGACAAACAATGAAGTGCAGTATTCTATTGAATGCATTGAATTGGTTTATATCTATTTTCCCATCCTTTAACTTGTACTCTGCACCAATGATTCTGAGACCCTTAGCATGAATATCTACGGAGTTGACTAGACTGTGCCCAACAATAGAAACTCCAAACAGCCTCTCCAACAGGTCATGAGTGATGTGAATAGATTTACCTTTGACCAGGGAGGTGAGAGAACCATCTTCTTCTATTTTCAAATAGGTGTAGAACGCCTTGGCCAGATGCGGGTAGCTAGGTTCAGAAATAGTACATATTCCCATCCATTTCAACTACTGAAGGGCTTCAATCACACTGTGCATGCCATGCTTCTCCAAATCAACTACTTTGTTTCCACAGACCTTGATCTTCACTGCTTGATACCTTTCCAGTTCTTCTGCCGTGAGGAAGGTGGCACTGTAGCCACCCACACTGTCGCAACTTCCAGAAGCGGCCATGGAAGTTTACAAGGAAGGTTTCTGGAGGATCGTGGGAGGAAGAAGAACAAGACCGCTCAAGAAATTTGAGCGGGAAGAGAGAGATCCTTCGAAAGCACGAAGAGGGATGCTAGAGTCGATGAGGGTTTTACAGGTCTTTAAGTCGAAAGAGATAAGAGAGAGAGGGAGAGAGAGTGAATCGGTGAAGGAAGGATTCCGTCGTAATGGAAGGACATAAAGTTACTTTTGAAACGGCGGACCGTTAATGCGGAAAATGACAAAATAGGCAATGATAACGCAAATGATAATGGATTTACTTAAATTAAGCCAGGAAGGATAAGTATTATTCTGAATTTTATTATGTTATTTTAGTTACGTATAGATATGTCTGTTACAAATTCCAGATGCCTAGTTCCCTTCTAAGAGATGTATATCTCTCTTCAAGTAAGGCTTTTGTAAAGATATCTTCCAACTGATTTTGTGTATTTACAAATGAAATATTAATATTACCATTTGTAACATGATCTCTAATAAAATGATATCTAACCTAATATGTTTCATCCTTGAGTGTTGCACTAGATTTTTCTAGCATTTGTGCAGCCTTAATGTGTACTTCAAGCTGCTGATCCATTTACAGCTTTTATAGCATGTTGATGTTGTTTCTTTGAAGACCAGGAGATCAAGCATCCTGCAAGAAAATTGACAACAACCACTGGTGCTTTTTCTATCCACTTTGCATCCAGCATAGTCAACATCTGAATAACCAATTAAGCTAGTTTCACAGTTTTTAGGATACCATAGACCAAAGTTATGATTCTTAGCTAAATATCTAAAGATCCTTTTTACAGATATTAAATGAGATTCTTTAGGATCAGATTGATATCTTACACACATGCATACACTAAATAGAATATCTGGTCTACTAGTTGTTAGATAAAGCAATGAACCAATCATACCTCTATAAAGTTTCTGATCAACTTTCTTACCTTCTGGATCACTGTCTAACCTGATTGATGTGCTCATGGGAGTGGATAGTGGTTTGGCATTCTCAAAATCAAATTTGTTTAATAGTTCCTTGGTATATTTTGCTTGACTGATATGAGTTCCCTCATTGCTTTGCTTGATTTGTAGTCTAAGGAAATAGTTAAGCTCTCCCATCATGCTCATTTCAAATTCTCCCTGCATGAGCTTTTCAAAATACTTGCACAGAGATTCATCAGTAGATCCGAAAATAATGTCATCTACATAGATTTGTACAAGTAATATATTTTTGGTATTTGATTTAATGAAAAGTGTGTTGTCTACTTGACCTCTAATAAAGCCATAATTTAATAAGAATGCACTAAGTCTTTCATAGCTGGCTCTAGGTGCTTGTTTTAAATCATATAAAGTTTTATGCAATTTGAAAACATGATTTAGAAAATCTAAATCATCAAAACTAGGAGGCTATTCTACATAAACTTCCTCCTTTAAAAAACGTTGAAAAATGCTGATTTCACATCCATTTGAAAAAGTTTTAAATCTAATGCAGATGCATAAGCAAGCAATATTCGAATAGCCTCTAGTCTAGCTACTAGTGCATACGTTTCATCGAAATCTATGCCTTCCTCTTGGGAATAGTCTTGAGCAACCAGTCTAGCCTTATTTCTAGTGATAACACCAACTTATCCAATTTGTTCCTGAACACCCATTTGGTGTCAATCACAAGGTGAACTGATGGTCTAGGAACAAGGGACCAGACCTGATTTCTCTAGAACTGATTAAGTTCATCTTGCAAGGCTAAAATCCAAGATTCATTAGATAGTACTTCATTGACTGTCTTCGGCTCTCTTTGAGATACAAATGCTAAGTAATCACATAGAATGGTATTACCTCTAGTTCTTACCCAAGAGATAGATCTCCAATGATGTTATCTTTTAGGTGATCCTTTTTTTATCTCCATTCCTTTGGAAAATCATCATGAATGATATATTTCTGTTGCAGTCCTTCCAAGGGTGGATCTTGTTAGGATCGTATATTCGGTGATAGCAAAGCTAGAAGGGGGGGGTTGAATAGATTTGCAGTGGAAACTTAAGCAATTTAAAAATTTCTTCGGATGAAGAGATCTACTCAATTAAAATCCCTCACTGACCTGATGTAATGTGTGTAGACAAATTAACAGTTAGTGTGTAGACGAAATCCCTATGCATGCATCTAGCGCAACACAATGCAAACCACAGTGCACAAGGGATTTTTAGGTGGTTCAAAAATCACACCACGTGACTCTTATGTCCACCCCTCACACTGTGATGACACACTACTCAAGAACTGAGTACAACACACACACGAGTACAACAGCTCAACCACACACACATGCTAGATCAAGTCCACAATAGATCAGATCCTCTAGCCTTGATCTGATCAACACACCACACACGCATGTTCTCTGATGCAAACACGCAATCAGAACAACAATCCACACGTAGATCAAGCACAAGGAATGCTCGAACCACAACCACACACACAGAGATATGAAAATATTGAAAGAGAAGAGTTTTGAGATTTAGAAGCAAATCCTGATGTAGAACTCTTCTTTCTGGTCGTCCAAAAGATCTCTAAGTTTCAACTTGATGAATATGAGATGACATAGAAACTTGAACCACGGACGAACCGACTTCAACTCCGTTCGGAATATGGATCTTCTTTTCTCTGGACGGAGGGTTGAAGCAGAGCAGCAGGAAGAAGCTCTTCTCTTGGGTTTTGCTTAGTTTTGATATGGTGGCTTCTTGCTGCGAAAATACCTCCATATGATCTATACATAGTGGTGTCCAAGTATGGAGAGACGTGCTAAAAGAAAACACCCTAATACAAATCATATCCTGACCATCGGATCTGAGTTTCTCTTCGTCTGTCGACAGGCACCATGTAGTTGTCGACAACTACTGCTCAGATCTAGTTTCCAGAACCATGATCTTACTGGAAAGGCCTTATCTATAGACAGGCGATTGCTGGTTGTCGAGAGGCAGCATGTATCTGTCGACAGGCAGTCTTCAGCTGTTGACAGCTACTGCTCCATTTGAGCTTCCAGTAGCTTGTTTGTTATGGATGAGTGTATCTGTCGACAGGGAACTTTCTGGATGTCGACACATGACCACTTGAAGTGTTTTTCTTGATCTTTTGCACTTGTATCTTGATGCTTCTCTTGTATGCATTCACACCTACATTAAAAGACATTCTAAGTGAGATACAATGAATACATAGGTGTTCATCAAAGCATTTGCTCACTAGATCATTTCATTCATGTCTTTGTCATATTTATCATGTTTCCAACATTAAGACAACATCAATTATGTCACTTATCATCAAAAATATTTAAGCACATGTCATCATACACATTGTAACCCAACAAATCTTCATCATCCTTGATGGTTGGTTCCTTCAGCTTCTTGGAAAGGTTTTCTACATTTTCATCATCAATACCAATTTCCTTTCTCAAGGAAGGGTTAGCCTCATAAAAAATAACATGTACAGTTTGTTCAATTAATAAACTTCTTTTGTTAAAAACTCTATAACCTTTAGGTTTAGAAGTATACCCCATAAAAATACCTTCATCTAATTTGGGATCCAACTTACCAATGTCTCTCTTACCATTGTTGTGAATGAAGCAACAAGATCCAAATGATCTAAGATGGCTGATTTTGGGCTTCTTTTGCTTGTACAGCTCGTATGCAGTCTTCATCAGAATCGGTCTGATCATGACTCTTTTAATTATGTAGTAGGCTGTATTGATGGCTTCTGCCCAGAAATATCTTGGAAGATTATACTCAAATAACATTGTTCTTGCCATATCCAATAGTGTTCTATTCTTCCTCTCAGCTACTCCATTTTGCTGTGGTATTCTTGGTGCTGAGAAATTATGTTCAATCCCCAGATCATCACAAATTTTTGTAAACCTGTCATTCTGAAACTCTCCTTCATGATCTGATCGGATACTTATGATGTTGAATTTCTTATCTTTTTGAACTCACTTACTGAACTTCACAAAACTATCAAATGTGTCATCTTTGTGCTCAATAAATGATACCCATGTAAATCTGGAATAATTATCAACTATAACAAATCCAAAACTCTTTCCTCCCAAACTACTTGTTCTCATTGGTCCAAACATGTCTATATGAAGCAGTTCTAGTGGTTTGGAGGTAGTGACTACCGTCTTGGATTTGAAAGAGGATCTCGCATGCTTTCCTTTTGCACATGGTTCACAGATGTTGTCCAGTCTTGAATTTATCTTCTGTAGACCTTACACTAGATCATGTTTGATGAGTTTTCTAATTCTGTTCAATCTACAATGACCTAATCTTCTGTGCCAAAGTTCAACATTCTGTTCCTTACTTGCTGCTAGATAGATGTCTTGATCCTTCAACTCTTCTAGATGTAGTACATACAGATTTTTCTCTCTGCATGCTTCAAAAATAATTGTTCCATCCTTAATGATCAGACCTTTTGATTGCTAAAACTTGATCTGATGCCTTTTGTCGCATAGTTGACTAATGCTAATTAAGTTGTGCATGAGTCCTTTGATGCAGAGAACATCTTCTATCGGGATTTTATCTTGGCTTCCAATTAATCCACAACCAATTACTGACCCTTTACCATTATCACCATAGGTTACTATATCTTCTTCATCTTTGATATAAGAGAACAGTCTTCTGTTGCCTGTCATATGCCTTGAGCACCCGCTATCCAGGTACCATTTTGATGCTCTAAGACTTCCCTACAATAAATCAATGACATTTAGGTACCCAAGTTCTTTTGGGTCCTGGTTGGTTAGCTTCTTCACAGTTTCTTTTCAGAATCCATTGTAGATGTTAGGTTGTACAGGTGATTTAAGTATGACCTAGTTTGTTACAATGAGTGCAGTAAGAGATATTGTTTATTATCTTTCTTGGCTTATTGTTTTTATTATTGTTTGATTTATAGTTAGGATTTTGTTCAGCTACAAATTTTGGCATTGGATAAATTTTAGGATGAATAATTGTTTCTTCATTATCTGGTGGAGTGTATCCTATTCCATACTTTTTCTTTCTTGATCTTCTTGCTCTTTTTAATATTAAAGAGGATCTTCCATTTGTAAATTTCTCAATTGTTACAGTCAATTATACATTATCTTTTGTTAGTGTCTTAATTTCATTTTTAAATTTACTTATGATTTCCTAACTTTCTAAATTTGATTTCTTTTCATTTTTAGTTTTTACATCTTCACACATTAGTTCATTTCTTCTTTTCAGTTCAAAAAATTATTTTTCTAATTGTTCAGTTTCTGATTTTAAATTTGAGTTGGTTATTTCGAGGAATGCATAATTTTTGTTAACTATTTTTAATTGCTTACAAGCGTCTTTATGTTTACTGTATAATTCATTGAAAGCATCCTCCAAGCTATCTGAATCAAATTCATTGCATGAAGTAAAGGAGGAGTCAGAAGTTACCTTGTCATCGACATTTGCCATGAAGGCCAGGTTGACTTTTTCTTCTTCTTCTTCTTCTTCGCTGGAGCTTGACTCACTGTTTGAGTCACTCTCATTGTTGCAAGTAGCAGCCATGGCTTTCTTCTTGTATTTCTTAAATTTCTTAATGTTATCCTTTCTCTTGTATTCAATCTTCTTTAGTTTTGAACACTCAGCCTTGAGGTGTCTAGGCTTCTTACACTCATAGCATATGGGTTCAGATCTCTTGACTTCTTTGCCTTCAGATCTCTTGAATTCTATACCTTTCTTGAAATACCTTCTTCCTGACTGATATTTCTTCTTAGATAGAATGTGTTGCAGTCATCTGGAGAGAAAGGCTTCTTCATCTTCATTGTTCTAATCACTCTTATCACTTTCTGATTCACCCTTAAAGGTGTCTTCTATAGCCTTGAGAGCATTGATGTGCTTCTTCTTGCTAGAGGATTCTCCCAGCCTTTTCATGTTTATCTCATGAGCCATTAATGACCCAATGAGTTTCTCTAGGGACATTCCTCTGAGATCATTAGCTTCTTCTATGGAAGTTACCTTAGGAGCCCATGAAGTTGGCAGGGATCTCAATATCTTTCTTACCATATCTCCTGTTTCATATGTTTTTCCTAGCCCAGTCAAACCATTTGTAATGTCTGTAAATCGACTATACATCTGGGAGATGGACACTCCTAACTGCATTTGGAACCTCTCATATTGAGCTACTAATATGTCAATTATTGTTTCCTTTACCAAGTCAGTTCCTTCATGAGTGAGCCTCAGCTTGTCCCACATCTCTTTGGCTGACTTACATGTTGATATCCCGTTGAATTCTTTCTTGCTCAGTGCACAACACAGTATACTCTTTGCTTTGCTATTTTGCAACAATTTCTTCTTATCTTCATCTGTCCATTTGTCTTTGGCGTTGGTTACTTTCTGATCTCCTTCTTCGATTATTGTCCATAGTTGGAAATCAAGACCTTGAAGGAAAAACTCCATCCTTGTCTTCCAGTAGTTGTAATCATCACTATCGAATAGGGGAGGTCTATTGACGGATTGTCCTTCTGCATGACCTTGGGCTGCCATTTATCATAGCTCTTCAGATCGTGAGATCTACTTACTTGAAGGGACTTGTCTTTGATGCCACTTGTTGCCCAGGTAGCAAGCCCACAGGGGGGGTGAATGGATTCCTAAAAATTTCTTTTAGAATATTCCTGTAAATAAAAATACTTTGACAGAAGACACTAAGTTCGATGGTTAGAGGTAGTGTAAAGCAAAGACACAATAAAATCACACACACACAAATAGAAAGAATTTTATCCTGGTTCAGATCTCCTGTCATAAGGAGTCCTACGTCCAGTCCCCAAGCAACAACTTGGGATTTCACTAAACAAGGGTAAAGTCCCCCTTAAGGACACTTACACATCCAGTTGCAGCTGGCTTTCTCTTCTCTACCCGAAGAGGCACAGAACCACCTGATGCAACAGGCCTTTCTTCTAACCGAAGGGAACAATCACCCACTCCACAATAGGTGTTCTCTCTACACACGAAGAGGAACACTCAAGATAATGAGTAAAAGGTGGATGGCCCCTAGACCAAGCTTATAGAGATTACTTGATCTGAGGCTGAATCTGAGAGACTAAGGTTTACACAAAATGAGGGTCTCTCAGATCTACACAAGCTCTCAAAGACTAAACAGGTTGTTGTGGAGAGCTAAAGCTGAAGACTAATTCGAGTGAACACACGAGCTCTTCTTTCTTGTAGGTGATTGAGTTGTTCGAGCTATTCAAAGGATGATCAAGTTATTTTCATGGAGTCACCAGTCTTTTATTTATCTTCATTGAAAGATTTGAACTGTTGAAGTATTCTTTGTCTCACATCTTCATGCACATTGGAGTGTCTGGTCCGATGTATAGAGCAACAGAACCTATAGCCATTAAATGCTGGGATAGACATATACATAGAGGTGGATTGTCTGAATCTCTGCTTGCTTCTGTCAGGTTGACAGGTCCAACGTTGTAACATATGTTTCTACCGAAACCCTACACACCATAAATGCTAAAGCATAGACAACTCATCTTTGTATAAACTATCAGTCAACGTTAGTAGTCGTGCCTTAAGAAGATATGCTAAAAAGGAAATTCCATTCTGTCGACCTAAAAAGCTTTACTTTATGAGACATGAGTATGGTAAATAGAAGATATATCGTGCAGAGATATTGTACCAACACAATAAATGTTAGATAGCATAGGATACAACATGGTTCGCGAGAAGACTAGAAATCCACAGAGATTTGAAAAATATATATGAATATCATGAAGACTATAATATATTCAAGATTATCTCACAAAGGATTTAAATAAAAATATTCAACAGTTGTTTAAAACATAATCGTTATTGAGAGAGAGTTGACGTTTTAGAGATAGTCTGTGAGCTATGAGAGTCGATGTAAATATGAAATCGAAGTTGAACCATAATCCGTGTGAGAATGTAATCCATGTTGACATGAAGTCATTGTGAACATAATCCATGTATACATTTAATGAAATCGATGTTCTGTACAAAGTTGTTGTTTAACTGAAGTCAGTGTTTAAGTAAAGTCGGTGTTGTACTGAAATCAATGTTCAAATGAAATCATTGTTGAATCGAAATCATTGTTCAGGTGAAATGATGTTTGACACGAAGTCGTTGTTCAAGTAAAGTCGATGTTCCCTATGAAATCGATGTTCTAATGAAATAGATGTTTAAATAAAATCGTTGTTGAAATGAACTCGATGTATAATCGAAATCAATGTTCTAGATATGAAGTCGATGTAGAACCGAAATCGATGTTCTAGACATGAAGTTGATGTTCTAGATATGAACTCGATACATAAGTGAAATCGATGTTCTCTATGAAATCGATGTTCTATTGAAATCGATGTTTAAGTAAAATCATTGTTCCATATGAAATTGATGTTTAAGTGAAATCATCGTTTCCATATGAAATCAATGTTTAAGTGAAATCGTTGTTTCCATATGAAATCGATGTTTAAGTGAAATCGTTGTTTCCATATGAAATCGATGTAAAAATGAAATCGATGTTCTATATATGAAGTCAATGCTTTACTAAGGAAGTCATTGTTTAAGTGAAATCGATGTAGCAGTAAAACAGTAATCGTTGTGAACTATTAATAGAAGTCGATGTATACTTAGACAAATCATATACAATGAACTTTACAAAACTGTGTGTAGACAACTTACTAATTTTGTTTAATTTGATACTTGATGATAAACTTCAGAAAATGATGTCAATCAATAACTTTTAGGGTTTTGTGAATCACCAAAAATAAATATAATAAATATCAGATTATATGGAGATGGACTGATCATCAGATAGGACGAGCAGGGCATTCCTGATGCCTTGGGGGCATAGGGTGCCTACTTTGGAGGGCGTAGGGAGGAACATTGGCCTCCGGTTGGATGGGGACGCAGTGATCGGGATGACGTACGTGGACTACCCTGAGTTTGCGAAAGACCTACAAGGGTTGGATCTAACAGGAGTAGATGACCTCGGCAACCAGAGGATGGTCATTCGAGTAAAGCTATTGGAGTGCTTGGGACTATGGGGGCTGACGCAGTCGGACGAAGAGTCACTACATGAGTTCATGCAGTGAGCATCCGGGCTAGTTTAGGCAGTGTACGACTAGGACCCCCGGGATGAGGAGATGGTGGACCGGGACCTAAGGAGGTTCCTAGTGCTCTTTTAGGAAAGATTCTATTGGGGACGAAGGAGGACGAAATCCATTTTCGATTCCTAGAGATCCTAGCCGATCTGGAGAGGGTTGGCTAGTACACATGGGGAGCGGCCTTCCTGTCCCACACATTCTCTGATCTCAACAGCGGCACCGATCGAGAGACCACAGTGGGCGGGTTTGCCCCTTTCCTCCAGGTACATGATTTTCTTTTGAGCTTTCTTATTTTTCTGCATTATATTTGTTAGTCAAATAATCAATATGCTCATGTTTGCAGATGTTGAGTTACTACAACTTCCCCTAGGGGAGGGCCACGGAGGTGCGACCCGATGCACTCCCGCTTGCCAGGCAGTGGCTCCCGGTGGTGATGGCGGCCTCCTTCTCCCTGCAGTTGGACACCCTCAGACGTGACATCCGAGACTTCCTACCCCTCTTGTTACTGTTGGATCGAATAGGTAGAATGAACAGATCTAGAAGGGGGGGTTGAATAGATCTATTACAAAACTCAGCGGAAGCTTAAGCAATTTAAAAATCACTTCAAATTATAGATCCATTTAGTCAAACAACTTTACTTATCTGATCTGTAGGTGTGTGTAGTTGATGTGTGGGCAATTAGATAAGTAGTGAAGGTGAAAATAAATATAATAAATATCATATTATATGGAGATGGATTGATCATCAGATAGGATGAGCAGGGCATTCCTGATGCCTTGGGGGCATAGGGTGCCTACTTTGGAGGACGTAGGGAGGAACATTGGCCTCTGGTTGGATGGGGACGCAGTGATGGGGATGACGTACGTGGACTACCCTGAGTTTGCGAAAGACCTGCTAGGGTTGGATCTAGAAGGAGTAGATGACCTCGGCAACCAGAGGATGGTCATTCGAGTAAAGCTATTGGAGTGCTTGGGACTATGGGGGCTAACATAGTCAGACGAAGAGTCACTGCATGAGTTCGTGCAGCGAGTAGCCGGGCTAGTTCAGGCAGTGTACGACTACGACCCCCAGGATGAGGAGATGGTGGACTAGGACCTAAGGAGGTTCCTAGTGCTCTTCTTAGGAATGATTCTATTGGGGACGAAGGAGGACGAAATCCATTTCCGATTCCTAGAGATCCTACCCGATCTGGAGAGGGTTGGCTAGTACACTTGGGGAGCGGCCTTCCTGGCCCACACGTTCTCTGATCTCAACAGCGGCACCGATCGAGAGATCATAGTGGGTGGGTTTGCCCCTTTCCTCCAGGTACATTATTTTATTTTGAGCTTTCTTATTTTTCTGCATTATATTTGTTAGTCAAATAATCAATATGCTCATGTATGCAGATGTAGAGTTACTACAACTTCCCCCAGGGGAGGGCCACGGAGGTGCGACCCGACGCACTCCCGCTTGCCAGGCAGTGGCTCCCGGTGGTGATGGCAGCCTCCTTCTCCCTGCAGTTGGACACCCTCAGACGTGACATCCGAGACTTCCCACCCATCTTGTTACTGTTGGATCGAATAGGTAGAATGAATAGATCTAGAAGGGGGGTTGAATAGATCTATTACAAAACTCAGCGGAAGCTTAAGCAATTTAAAAATCACATCAAATTATAGATCCATTTAGTCAAACATCTTTACTTATCTGATCTATAGGTGTGAGTAGTTGATGTGTGGGACAATTAGATAAGTAGTGAAGGTGAAAATCCTATGCGTACATCTAGCGCAGAAAACATATCAAACCATTGCACAAGAGATTTTTAGGTGGTTCGGCTCCCAGACAGAGACCTACGTCCACCCCTCACTCAAACCAAATGAGGCTTCCCTAAACTGTTGATTCACAGCTTCAAACAACTGTTGACTTATAGCTTGACCGCTGACTCACAGCTTGCCAATCGCTAATTACACAGCTTTGCTGATTCATAGCTTCAAGGTCAGACTGACCTTCTCAATCCACACACACACAGTATGAATCAAACCATCTACTCCAACTGGAGCAGACAACCAAACAAATTGGTGCAGAGAATAAATTGAAAAAATCAAACTAAAGAGAAGTCTAAAGAAGTGCAGAAATAGCAAACGCTCTTCGCTGGAGTTAGATCTGATTAGAAGACTTCTTGAGCTCCAATTGCAACTTCTTCTTGCTTGAGTTCATCGAAATTGTCTTCTTGTTACAGCACAAAGATCAATTTGTCTCTGAATCTGAGATGAATTCCGATCCTTTGTTTCAGTTAATCAGCAGCAATTCTTCATACTTGAAGAAGACACGATCCAGCGCCCTCTCCTCTTGATCAGTTTTCTGCTCCAAAGTTGGCTGCTCTCCTTAAACTCAAGCTCTTGCTCTTTTCGTTACTTTTTGCGCACTCAGATCACTGCACTTTTTTCCTTTTGTGCGCAATAACCAAATGCAGAGGATGAAGTGCCTCTTTTGATTTCATTCACGGAATCTTTTCTGTGGGCCCCACAACAGAATCCTAAAAACTTGGGAGATGCTTTTGCCGCCAAAAGAGTATCTTCCAAAATCATGTGAGGTGTACCCAAAGTCCCAATCATTGGGTCTTGGGTCACGTGCTCATAACTTATTGCGCTGGCAGATACTTTATGTCTATATAGAACAAGTGTCATAGAGTCGACGCATCCTGATCATAGTGTCGACACATATCCATATGACTTAACTTGGATCATTGAAAAATCTTCAGTAGAGTCGACTCTATGCCCTCCAGAGTCGACCTCATCTATGTAACTGTGTTTCTGACTAACTGACTGTGATGTTGAGTTGACCTTGCAGCAACATAGTGTCGACCTCATCTGATGAAAGAGTCGACATAACCTTCCTTTAGAGTCGACCTGACAAACTGATGGAGTCGACCTCATCCTCACATGGAGTCGACCTCAGCCAACACTTCTCTTCAATTGCTCACAAGAAACTTTGGCTAGTGTCGACCTGATCCTCATGTGGAGTCGACCTGATCTGATTCCTCCCCTTCAGCGCTAGCCAAAAAAGGACTAGAGTTGACCTGTTCTTCGAGTAGTTTCGAGCTCATATGATGCTCTGAATATCAGGGCTACTAAAAACTCATTGAGTGTCCACCGATCCTTTGTATAGGGTCGACCATATGCACATCACTGAACTTCAGTCACTCTTCCATTGGTACAAATGTGTTGACTTATGATGTAACCAGAGTCAACACATGAAAGATGACTTTGACTTTGTGAAAATTCCTATGATAAAATAACTTGTGTTAGACATTTATGACATTTTGCTTGATTTATGACATCATCAAAACCAGAGACACAACAATCTACCCATTCTTGATGATGACAAAACATGACAACTTTCTTTCACAAACATGACAACACAAACATGACAACATTCTATCACAAAAACTCTCCCCCTTTTTTACAACATCAAAAAGAGTGAAAGGAATATGCAATGCAATGTGAATCTCTCCCCTTTTTAAATTTTCGTCCATTAAAACAATATCCCCCAAGATAAAGAGTAGGACTAGAGGTCTCATAACACACAAATATGCAGAATTCTCCCCGTAAGTGAAACAACTCTCCCCCTTTGACAGTATTGGAGTTGTCCACTACCAACTGAATGGGGACTAATATAAATGATGTGAAACTAATAGTAGTGATGAAACCAATTGATTGGGGCATAAAATCAGAGATCAATAATAAAGTTGCTCCCCCTGAACAAGAGACTGTATTGCAAGGAGCACAAACAATTTGATTTTGAAGGGATCATGAAGGTATCAAGGTACACAATGATTTTAGTATATGAAAATTAATATAATTGTACCTTTCATATTGTGCAGCAAGGATTAAAAATAAATATGATTTTTGATTGAGTTCTTATGCCAGTTCTTTATCATCAAAAAATCACTTTAGAAATTTTATTTACAAATGTGACATGAATTTTGTGACCTAAATTGAGTTGTCAAGAGTGTATATCATTATAAAATCAAAGTTTTGATCTTAACACAATGTAGAATGACAATTTAACATTCTTGAACAACATGAATTGTATTTTAGGTTAGCTGCACATTGTCCACCTTTTTCATTTCTGTTTATTTCTTTCATTTGAGATATTTCAAGAAATTTAGCAAAGATTAAATTCATACTTTTCTGTGCAAACACACACACTTACGCAGTGCAAGAGTGTCTCACTACTACGCATGTTAACCATTTGTTTGCTTCTTTTTGAACAGAGATAACTTAGCAACACCTTTTGACTCATGTATAACCACATCTCAGGTGGAATAACTTGGTTACATAGTGTACTAAACATTGCTCTGTAATTTTCCTTAAAATCTTTCTTTTTCCAAAAAAAAAAAAATTTTCAGAACTATCATTAATTTTCATTAGGTGACAAGTATCTTTTCCCTTGATAGATCATGGTCTTGAGTTGTTAATCTATCATTCTTAGCATTTTTTAAAAACAAAACTTAATTATTTCTTGTGATATAAAACTTAAGACTACTCAAATGTCTATTTAAAGTGTATTGCAATAAAAAATCTAAAATAAGCTTTGAGGATAAAGATAGACACATGACTCTAGATCTTATTTTTCATCTTCATGGTTAATCCAAAAGCACAACTATTACAAATATTTAAAATTTTATTTCTCATATAAGAATATCAATGGAACGTTGCATGGATTTGAATGAAACATGAAGTGATCAAGAATAAGCCAAGAATTGATTCTGAGATAGAATCCTTCGCACATAGCAGAGATGTGTAAGTTCATTTCGAATGAGAACAAAAATAAAAAAAAATTGATCAAATATCATTCAAAGCGTTGATGATTGAGAATCAAAAGGGAGAATATGATTGTTTTATTTCATGCAATATTAACATCATCAAAACATCACAACAATTTCAGAATTTTAGATGATTTGTCCTCAATTCATTATTTAAGACAGATTCAAGAGAAGCATTTCTGAATACAAATATAAGGAAACTATGTCGACACATGATCTTTAATGTGTTCACATGAGACATTGAAAACTCATTTAGAATGCAGCAGCAAGAACATTTTTGTGATTTTTCAAATTACTCCCCCTTAACGTGCATGGAATGAAAAAGTTTGCAAGCAATTCGCACATGATTATGCACACAATTAGCTTTATGCAAAACATGACTTTTGGTACTTGGCGGAGTATTTTACTCACACATAATGATAGTTTTCAGACAAGCATAACTTGTCCTTCCACATTTCACCATTTGATATACCAAAAAGTCACAGAGAGGTAACATGCTTTGCAAATCATGGGTAAAATTATACAAGCAGGTTGATACAACCATGATACCCACTGCTAAGATGAATTATTGTCGGGAGCAGTATTGAAACACACTCTTCATTGTTCAGATAAAAATCTAAAAAGTTATTCCAACTTAAGCAATTCAATTTTAAAATGATATGAGATTTTACCTGAACAATCTTCATTTCTTTTTAAAGATTTTACCTGTGTTCTCCAATTTTTCATGCATTGCATAGCTATTGTCTTGATTCTAAATGGAAAGGTATGACTACAAGGCTCATTAGCTTCCTGATCAAGCTACCTTTGGGACCCACACATTCTTGGGTCCTACAACGAAATCAATGTTAGAATGCAACAATGATTTATGAATCCAAAAGGATTTTTTTTTTGGTATAGATGTAGTTCTTCCATTTATGGACTATGAGCAGCATTAGTTCCAGAATTATTTTTTATCTTGTTCAATACATTTATGTTTTCATAAAATTTTCTATTTTTTGATTTTTTGATATAAGTAGCAATAGAATGATTTTGTGCAGCATTTATGTGCATATAAACATGGAATTTCTGAACATTTCTAGTATGAACATGATATTTATTCCTATGTGTATGAACATGGTATTAGCATGTTTATGAGCATGAGGCTTGGGAGCATCCACAAAAAAATCATCTCTATACCAACAGTTTCTCGAGATGTGACCAATTTTATGATATGTGAAGCATTGAACTGGTTTGGCAAGTTTATTGAAATTTTGATTTCTAACCCAACAATATTTAGCAAGATGACCAGTTTTATTGCAATTGAAACAAGTTTGAGAATTCCTTACCTGGTACTTATCTTGGCATGAGTACATATGTTGGAACCCCCTTTTCCTTTGAGGAGCCTTTACTTTTTGGTTGCTTCTAACATGATGTGGAGTTGAAGCTTGTCTTGGAGCACTTCTGAAGTGTGGAGGAGATGGAGGAATCCTGTGAAAAGTTTTCTATTTTTCTGTTTCAAATTTCTTCATTTTCATAGAAAGAGGATTCTTTTGATAACAACATTTTTCTTCTTTTTATCATTTTGTTTCTGAACATTTTTCTGAACAATAACTTTCACTGATTTTTCATTAGACATATCAGAGTTCTTGTTCGCAACATTTTTGTTCATTTTAGAAACTTTTACTTTCTCCAAAGTAGTAAAGAGCTCATTTTTCATCTTTTCCTTTTCAGCTCTTAATGCAGTAATTTCTTTTTCTTTGTGTTGAAGTTTGTTCTGCATGACATCCAAATTATTTTTCATTTTATTCTTTTCATTGTCAAATTGTGCAATTTGTTTTTCGAAATCAGTAATTTTGTTACTTAAATTTCCACAATCATTCTCCAATGGTTTGTCATGCAACATACATTCAATTTCTTTTTCAGATGATGATTTTCTTCAACCAACTGTTTAAGCTTTACATTTATTTGATGATCATGAGCCATGATTGTAATTTGTTTCTTTAATTGTTCAATTTCAGATTTTAGATTTTCATTTTCTTTGGAAATGGTTTGTGAACTTTCCAACATGATTTCATTTGACTGAATTTTAAGTTTTAGAAGATTATTTTCAAACTTCATTTTTTTTTCTTTTACACAAATGTTTACAATGATTTTTTAATTCATCATAAGATAATTCTTCATCATCACTATCAGAACATGAATTCAGAATATTATTATAATTTACGGAATCACTAGAGCTCTTCCTAACCATCAAGCATATTTTGCTTTCATCTTCATCATCTTCTGAATTTTCTTCTTCCTCATCCTCTTCTTCTTCACTCCAAGTTCCTATCATAGCTCTGGGCTTATTTTTCTTCCACATGGATTGAATCTTCTTCTGAGCATCTAGACATTCTGGTTTGTTATGCCCTGGTTTCCTACAATTGTAACAAACAACTTTGTTAGAACTTTTGTTAGCAAATTGTTTGTGTTTGGAAGAGTTGTCAACCTGAGGTCTTCTTTTAAGAATTCCTTTACTTTCTTTTCTTAAAAACTTTCTGAATTTTCTTGTGAGAAAGGTAGATTCACTTGAGTCATTTCCTGAGCTTGAAGATTCTTCTTCCTCAGTTCATTCTTTCACACTAGGACTCGCTTTAAGTGCTAGTGACTTCTTTTCTTAACATCATTATCTATCCTTTTCAAACAATTCAATGGTCATTAAGGAACCAATCAATTGTTCAACAGTTGTAGTAGATAGACTCCTGGACTCTTCAAGCCATTTGTTAAAATAGTCAACCTACCATACATCTCTGAGATGGTTTCATCATCTTCCATTTTAAAGACTTCATGCTCAGAAATTAACACATTGGCTTTGGTTTCCTTTACCTCAAAAGTGCCTTCGTAGATTTCCGTTAGAAGATCCCATACTTCTTTGGCGGTAGTACATGAGGAAACTCTTGAAAACTCCGTCGGGTTAAGGGAGCAGTGCATGATGTTCATTGCACTCCAGTTAGCATTTGACTTCTTGATATGCTCTGTTGTCTATCTTTCATCATCTTCTGGGAGCTTATATGGTCCACTACTAACCACCTTCCAGATTAGATGATTCTGAGCTTTAAAGAAGATTTGCATACGAATTTTTCAATAAGTATAGCTTGATCCATCAAAATAAGGAGGTCTATACATAGAGTGCCCTTCTGGCATATGTCCCCTTAGAACCATTTCACCTGAACTCTCCGGGCTATTAGACCACAAGAGTGGAGAGCCTAGGCTCTAATACCAATTATTGGATCGAATAGGTAGAATGAATTGATCTAGAAGGGGGGTAGAATAAATCTATTACAAAACTCAGCGGAAGCTTAAGCAATTTAAAAATCACTTCAAATTATAGATCCATTCAGTCAATCAATTTTACTAATTTGATGTGTAGGTGTGTGTAGTTGATGTGTGAGACAATTAGATAAGTAGTGAAGGCCTAGGCATACATCTAGCACAGAAAATAGATCAAACCATTGCACAGGAGATTTTTAGGTGGTTTAGCTCCCAAACGGAGACCTACATCCACCCCTTACTCAAACCAAGTGAGGCGTCACGAAACCGCTGATTCACAGCTTCAAACAACTGCTGACTCACAGTTGACCGCTAACTCACAGCTTGCCAACTGCTGATTACACAGCTTCTGCTGATTCACAGCTTCAAGGTCAGACGGACCTTCTCAATCTACACACACACAGTATGGATCAAACTGTCTACTCCAACTAGAGCAGACAACCAAACAAATTGGTGTAGAGAAGAAATTGAGAAAATCAAACTAAAGAGAAGTCTGAAGAAGTGCAGAAATAGCAAACGCTCTTCGCTGCAGTTAGATCTGATCAGAAGACTTCTTGAGCTCCAATTGCAACTTTTTCTTGCTTGAGTTCATCGAATACATCTTCTTGTTACATCACAAGGATCAATTTGTCTCTGAATCTGAGATGAATTCTGATCCTCTATTTCAGTTAATTAGCAACAAGTCTTCATACTTGACGAAGACACGATCCAGCGTCCTCTCCTCTTGATCCGTTTTCTGCTCCGAAGTTGGCTGCTCTCCTTGAACTCAAGCTCTTGCTCTTTTCGTTACTTTCACGCTCTCAGATCACTGCACTTTTTCCCTTTTGTGTGCGATAACCAAGTGCAGAGGATGAAGCACCTCTTTTGATTTGATTCATAGAATCTTTTATGTTGGCCCCTCAACATAATCCCAAAAACTTGGGAGATGCTTTTGCTGCCAAAAGAGTATCTTCCAGAATCATGTGATGTGTACCCGAAGTCCCAATCAATGGGTCTTGGGTCACGTGCCCATAACTTATTGCCCTGGCAGATACTTTATGTCTATGTAGCACAAGTGTCATAGAGTCGACGCATCTTGATCATAGTGTCGATGCATATCCATATGACTTAACTTGGATCATTGAAAAAATCTTCAGTGGGGTTGACTCCATGCCCTCCAGAGTCGACCTCATCCAAGTAACTGTGATTCTGGCTAACTGACTGTGATGTAGAGTTGACCTTGCAGCAACATAGAGTCGACCTCATCTGATGATAGAGTCGACCTGACCTTCCTTTAGAGTCGACCTAACAGACTGAGGGAGTCGACCTCATCCTCACATGCAGTCGACCTCAGCCAACACTTCTCTTCAAATACTCACAAGAAACTTTGACTAGTGTCGACCTAATCCTCATCTGGAGTCGACCTGATCTGATTCCTCCCCTTCACCGCTAGCCAGAAAAGGACTGAGTCAACCTCATATGATACTCTGAATATCAGTGCTACTGAAAACTCAGTGAGTGTCGACCTAACCTTTGTATAGAGTAGACCTTATGCACATCACTGAACTTCAGTAACTCTTCCATTGATACAAATGTGTTGACTTATGATGTAACCAAAGTCAACACATGAAAGATGACTTTGACTTTGTGAAAATTCCTGTGATACAAATAACTTGTGTTAGGCATTTATGACATCTTGCTTGATTTATGACATCATCAAAACTAGGGACATAACAGTTAGATATTCTACCCTATCCCTCTCAAGCATTTCTTTATGATATGACATGTGACACTATTTGTGCATGGATGCAGGTGGTGTGGCAGCCCTACCTGGGCATGACAGATGAGGTCCAGCCTTGGTTGGAGAGTAGTGAACCTCATTTTGGGCAAGACCTTTCGGTCCATTTCCTGAACAAAATCAAGCCTTTGTGCCTAAGGCTTGCCATGAGGATGTTGGGGCTGCACCAGGTGTGGTCCGAGGAGGTGGAGCTGAGGGGTGTGGGTAGGAAGACCCAGGGAAAGGTGAAGAGGGTGGATTGGCCCCTTCGCTTCCCCGAGCAATACACCGATTAGCGTTGAGGGGTTACCGTGGTAGAGTCCGATGCCGAGGACAGCCATGCATACCTTCAGCACTACCAAGAGGTGTACAGGGACAGCGACATCATGAGGCCAACTAGGGCATGCACCTCTAAACTCGCTTGGTCCAATGATATGTACGATTGACTTATGAATGTATGCATGTGCAGGATGCTCAGAATGGCATGATCGAGATCCTCATGTATAGATGGCGAGCATGGAGGCCCAGTTGGTCAAGACGCGTGAGGCTCTGGCGACTCTGGTAAGTATGAATGATTTACCTTCGCTCTTCTTATCATAGTATGTGATGACCTGACCTTTTCATGTATAGTGTGCTGAGCAGGCGGCCATGGACCGTACTGATCCCGCGGGTGCTTCCACAAGTGCGAGCATGCCCAATCCTTAGGTGGCCTCCCTCCAGGGGCAGTTAGCGGAAGCCGTGGCTTGTGCGGAGGTTTTCGAGCGCCACCTCACTACATGAGTAAGTTCTGCATTACTTGTAGCTTACAAATGTTCCCTTCTGTGCAGACTGCCGAGCTCTAGAAGGCCATCACCCAGGTGACACTAGCAGGGATACAGGTGGTGGAGCTGACGAAGCAGCTATCCGAGCTGCAGACCCAGGCCTCCCAACACGACTCTGACCTTCCTCGTGAGGCAGCAGAGCTACGCGTGGTGCTTGCTGTGGAGCGAAGGGAGCATGTACGGGAGTGCAACTGGTGGGAGCAGGAGCGGAAGTGTAGCAACCTGGATTTTTTTGAAAAATAAAAATTTAATAATATAAAATAAAAACTAATTAAATTTATTAGATAATCAAATAAAAGAAAATAAATTAAATAGGAAATTAATGGAAAGAGAATTTACTAAAACCCATTAAAAGAAAAGAAGTGATGGACTTTATTAAATTGACCTAATAGAAATTAGTGGGCCAAAATAGGGATTTTTAAAGGGAGAATAATAGGAAAATACCTTAAATTCGTAATTGAATTATTACTTAAATAGAGAAGAGTTATTTAACGCATTAAAATGGAAGTTTGAGTTGGATTGGGATTCCTAAACCTACCCTAATGGGTTGGCCATGAAATTAGCTCCCATCCTAACCCAATTAGGAGATCTCTTGCCTAAAAAGAGGAGAGGGAAATAGGAAATTTGGAAGAAATAGGAATTAGAGTCATAATAGGAAATAGAATGGGGAGATGCTTAAATACTCCTCTAAAACCCTCATGGCCAGCCCAAGCTCGTGCCAAGGGGTTGCTGGATGTGGGAAGAAGCCAAGGGAAAGGAGAATTCGTGGAGAAGGAGGAACCCTCAAGTCTTCCCCGAGTTCTTCAAGTTCTTAACCGTAGAAGACAAAACGAGTCAAAGGTAGGCATTCTCACGAGCATAAACCATGAAAATTTATCTATAGGATGTTTCATCTATCAGGAACCAAAACCCTTTGGTTTCATATTTTTCCATCAAGCAAATCTTTAGTTCACAATTTTCAAAGTTCTGGGAACTTCATGACCCCGAACCCTCTTCTTCAATTCATATCTTCATGTATAATCGTCCTCATGCCATGAGATTTTTAGTGTAAGAACTACTAGTTGTTAGGCTTCATTCGCCACTGAAAGCTCTAATTTCCATCCATCCTATCATGCGAATTAATTCGTTAATCTCATCTGTGTACTATTCTAAGTTCTTCATGAATACCATGACCAAAGCCTACCAGAACCATGTTAGTTTTCCAATTCCTATTTACCGTAGGTACCCATGCATGTCTAGAACAATTTGCAACTAATTTCATGATTTTTCATCGCTTGTACCATTAGTTATGAATTTTGGAATAACCATGTGTCAAATAAGGTAAGTTCTAGCCCGCAATCCTATGTAATGCCTGTTCCCTGTCGGACTCGGGCACAGACACTGTGAATGAAACAGCCCGATAGGCCGCGTTCACAGGGGCGTCGCGACAGAGCATCCCGTCGCAAACTGATCGCGACAGGGCCGGACGTCGCGATCTAGCTGCCCGGTCTGTTGAGCCCGTCGCGACCCTCACATGACCCGTCGCGACCTGCCTGCCCGAAAAGTCAAGCCCGTCGTGACCTGTGCAAGACCCCGTCGCGACCTGCCCGAACCCTGTCGCGACCCTTACAAGGGTGCATCGCGTTCTGGCCTTTTTGAAAAAAACCCCCAAATTTTGATGTTCTGACTCTCCACAATGCTTGTACTCTTGTTTAACAGTCATACACACAGAAGAATACACAAGTTATAAATTAAAACACTTATGTGTGATTAAAATACATGCACATGATCTTTTCTATCTACAATTTCATGACACTTACTGATAGCCCACAAATGCGTCGTTACAAACGTGACTAACAATCTCAAAATTATCGGCCTACACTAATTATTTTGACAATAGTTAAGTGGTGAGACCGAGTCGAATCCACGGGGAACTAGATTTTAGAGTTGAAAACGTTGGGTTTTTAGTTAAGAAAATAGCGTGGTGATATTTAAACTAAGTTGCATTAAGTAAATCTAAGCTAAGTAAATAAATAAAGGGAGAGATAGAGAAGGGAATGAGAGAACACAAGATACAACTTAAAACTATAATTTATTAAACAATAATAAAATGATTAACACAGAGAGTGTATTCTAATCCAAAGCCATTAACAAGTAGACTGAAATATAGAGAATAAGAGAGAGAATAAGAGAGAAGGAGAGAGAAAAGAGAGAAGAAAGAAAAGAGAAAGAAGATAGAGAGAGAGAGAAAGAAGAGAGAGAGAGCGATAGAAGAGAGAGAGGAGAGAGAAGAGAGAGACGAGAAAGAGGAGAGAGAAGGGAGAGAGATAGAAGAGAGAGAGGAGAGAGAAGAGAGAGACGAGAAAGAGAAGAGAGAAGGGAGAGAGATAGAAGAGAGAGAGCGGAGAGAGAAGAGAGAGCGGCGAGAGGAGAGAGAGACGAGAGAGAGGAGAGAGGCGCGTGAGAGAGAGGAGAGAGGAGAGAGAGCGTGTGAGGGAGAGAGAGGAGAGAGAGGGAGGCGGCTACGTGTATGCAACCGCATGCACGTAGGCGCCGGCGCGGGCACGGGGCGAGGCACAGGGCGCGGCCTAGGCGAGCGGGGGCACGGGGGTGAGCGGCCGGGCGAGCGGGGGCGCGGGCACGGGGCGAGGCGTGGGCGAGCGGGGGCGCGCGCGGGGCGAGCGGCTGGGCGGGCATGGCAGGGGCGCGCGCGGGCCAGGCGGGCGGCCGGCGGGCCGCGCAGGGGTGTGCTGCTGCTTGCTGCTGTCCGGAGCCGGGAGAGAGAGAAGAGAAGGGGAAGAGGAGAGGAGGAAGAAGAAAGAGAAGGAGGAAAGGGATCGGAGGAGAGAAGGAGAGAGAAAAGTGAGAGGGGGAAGAATAATGGAAAGAGAAAGAGAAAGAGAGTTTTTATAAAGTGTTAGAGAAAAGAGAGGAAGGGTTTTAAAAATAGAGAGAGATTAAAATGAGAGAGTTTTGAAAATTAGAAAGAAAGAGAGAGAAATAGAAAAAACTATTTTTAAAATTAGAATCTCTCATTTATTCTCTCTTGCTTCAGTCCAATCTATTGGCCCATTTGACACTTTATTTCTTGGCCCATTAATCCTGCAAATACAACACAACAGAGATTTGATCAATTTCCGCACTTGTAATGAAATGATAATAGAACTTATGAAATTATCAATTATTTGTCAATCAAATGGCACGATTATTCATAAAATTATGTAATTATCACACCCCCCAACTTACTCATTGCTAGTCCCTTAGCTATGCACACAAGTGAATAATTGAGACTAACAAGAGTTCAAAATATCATACTTCATGACAAGAAAGTAAGAATGAGAATGCTTGATCATAAGTATTTCAAGTTCTAGTCGAGAGTGTCACACGTAAATATGTCAGTTCATGTCATTAGACAGTTCCTCAAAATACACACAAAATTTCATGACTTTTTGTACAATGTTTGGGCATTAATAAGAGGAGGCATGGGCTTTTTACTTATCACTCAAGGATGGTATCAACTCTACACTCCTTAAATTTGATCCTCGAATTACAGGTAGCTTTCACTCTGCCTAATTCTTTTTTTTTTCATGCTCATTTTTTTTTTCTTTTCATTTACATGGTGCTGCACTTCCCTTCACCGTTTGACGCGAGCCCCAACTCTTACCTTAGGAGCCACAGGCCCGGTTACTAAGATCAGGGGCATTTTCCATGTTTCTTTTTTTCACTACTACACACATTTTCACATTTATTTGTAGGCAGGTAGCTTTTTCTCCACGATTGATCATCAATAGGAATGTAGAATATCAATCAATCAACCGGAATGTTCGGTAAAACTCTCATCATCCATTTGAATAGCTCAAAATAATACTTTACTGTGTTGATGAAATTTCAAATGTATTTTAAGGAAGATGCTAAAAACATAACTAGTTAACTCACCCCTTCAACTCACCACCTTCACAAGTACACAATATGAGTCAAGCTAGAAGTAAAAAATTAAAAAATTTCTTGCATGAAATATGAAGCATGAAGCACAATGTTAGGGACAAAGATTTGAAATACAATTTGTCTCTCCCCCAACTTAAATGACATTGTCCTCAATGGCATAAAAGTAATGACAATAGAATAAAGCCAATGTAAGTTAAGAAAAGAGAGATGCAACCTGATGATCACATGCGGGTGGTTGCACACTAGCTTTATCAAATGATAGTGGCCAGCAAACACCTAAGACACAAAATAAAATGAAATCAATAGAAATCAAATTTCCTAAAAATATTGGGTTGCCTCCCAACAAGCGCTAAGTTTAATGTCTTCAGCCAGACACATGGGGGTAACAGGGTCACGTAACACCCCCAATCAATTGACGCCAAATTTTTTCTTTGTAAGGCATCATTAGCCATGGTGGGTCAAGTGGTCCACACATACCTTGCAGATCAGTAAGTGCTAGAGAAATTAAGGCACTCAAGATCATATCTTTAATTAAGAAATTTTCATTTACACACCTAAGATCTTTATATGTGTTGAACACATCAATGCAGACTTGATTATTTTCACCATTTTCACCCACAACTTCCATTTTCAGATCCTCTTTCATGATATTGAAGTCAGATTGAGTTGAATGCTCAGAGGATTGTTTAAACTCCACAGGCTGACTTGAGTCAAAATTAGTAGCATGATCAAGAATGAAATGGATATGACTTTCAACACAAGGATGCTTAAAAGGTTCAAGTGCATTTGACCCATCAGCTAGTGGTAGCATGTCCACGAATGTATTAGATTTACCAAAGTCAAGGAGGGGTAAAAGATCCACATCCTCCCTTAAATCAAGAGATGTCGAATCCGAGTTAATTTCAGACGCAATCTCCAACTCCTCTCTTAACCATGAAGAATGGTTGACAACTTCACTCAATCCCATCTCTACACCCACCTTTTCTTCATCCCTCACTTGGGTTACAGTCACCTCAAACTCAGGATGGGAAAACAGTGGAATTTGATCATCATCTGACTTATCCACTTCCTTTTATTCTCCCCCCAACTTAAGATTAACACACTCTACACATCCCATCTGAAAAGTAGAATTGGGCTTGAGTTGTTCTTGTTGCTCCTGGCTGATGTTGGTTCTAACATCCCACTGATATGAATCCTCAATACCCCCCAAACTATTTGGGCCAACAATGATATGAGTGTCTTCGGGTTGGAGAATCTCAAGTTGACCACATGGGCTTGCATGGTGGTCGAATCCAAGTGAATGATTTCAGACATTGCATTAGAGTAACTAGACAATTGGCCCAATTTTATTTCCACTTGTAGAGTGGCTTTAGCAAGCTGGCTTAGTTGGGCTGTCATCTTGGAAATGGATTGATTTTGAGTCAGGATTATCTGTTCCATTTGATCAAGCATTTCCTTTTGAAGATTGGTTGGGGCAGGAGATGTGTAGGTGGGTTGGGAATCAAGCTGGGATGAATAGAAATTTGGGGAATCCTCAGACTGATGGTAAGGTGACTGGGAGTGTAAAGGTTGTCCTCCATATTGGATTTGATGAGAAGAATTGTTGGAATGTGAAGTCCAATTCTGAGAACTTTGAATAGGAGGGCTTTGGACTTGGGCTAGAATGGGTTGATCTTGAAGTGTCAAATGTGGCATTACTTCCCCAAGTTGTTGGAAAGTTGTGCCGTCTGGAGCATCTGATAAACGCACAGGCAAATTAGTACCATAGAACCCTTGATCAAACCACGATATGATTTCACTACCTAGAAAGGGTCCTTGAACCTCTCCTAGTGGATCTTGGTAAAACAAACTCAAATTTTCAGGAGAGACACCCAGTCCAACTTTTGGATAGGGAGTAGGTGTGGAAAACTCTTGTGCAGTTGGGGCTTGATCATGGTTGACAGATGGCCATTGGCTAGGAATGGAATACTCATTATCATAATGAGCATGGTCAACCCACATGGTACTATGGGCCTGAGAGGATGGAGATGAGGTGTGATGTGGGTTAACATATTTCCTCAGTCCTGAATCAAGTATGTGATTTGTAATTGGGTGACCATGAAGATGATGGACTTAAGTCCACTTGGAGCTATTGGACTAGTAAGTGGAGGTTGATGGATAATGTGGGTTAGTTTGAGAGTGAATACCATAATGGGCTGATCCAATTTGTTCCAAATGATGTGCCCATTTCATAACCATGATTGTCAACCCACATAAATTCTCTTTTTTCTTTTTAATTTTTTTTTGTTGTTTTGAAATCTTTGATTTTTTTATATATATTTTCACACAAGTTAGCAAACAATTAATCCTATGACACCTATGGTTCCCTAAAATATAAACATTTGATTTCTCACTAATAACTGAGGCCTAACTCAAATCCACTCTCAAGCCCGTTAACTGGCCAGGTAAAAGGTGGGAGAGTGGGAGGTTCCCCCTGCTCTCGCAGGGACCTAATTAAATAAGCACTTGTCCACTTAGGCGTTTGCCTATGAACCTCTAGCCTTAGACACCAGTTTCCAAACTTGATAGTGGGCCTAAGTCTCAAAGCGAACCCTAGGTCAAGTTTCTACTTTCTTTTATTGGGCTTGGGAATGCAAAAGATGCAGGAAGTTATGGTTTGTGGGCTAAGGAAGGGTGATCAAATCCCCACCTTATCTTGTTAAGGAAATTGCCCTAAAAGTATTTTAGAAATGATGTGCACATCACAAAATCAAACAAGGGGTTCTATGCAAGCATGGCAATGCATGATCATGATTTTAAGAAAGTTGAAATTCTCACCTTGCCTCCCGCAATCTTCGACAAGAAAGGAAACTTTTCAAAAAGGAAACTTACCTAAAGATGAAAGTCTAAATGATGCATGTCCTAAAGATGGAAAGTTTCTAATCTTGACATGACATCTTTTATTGGATTCAAGTGATTGATTTTTTTTATTTTTTTTTATTAATTGTCTAAACATGGCAACTAAGAAAAGGAAACTCAATCAAGAGGGTTTTAATGGTACTTACCTTCAACGCAATCTCTCGTTCTTTTGGAAATGAAAATAAAGGGAAAGAATGAGAGAAGGAAACTCATCTCACTTACCCCTTTTTTCTGATTTTTTTTCTTCAATTTTCGGATTTTTTTTTTTCCAAACAGAACTTTTACCTACAGATTCAGCTTTCAGCGACAGTTTTGTGACAGATTCTTCAATTTTGTAATTTTCAGGATTTTTTACTTTTTATTTGATACCTACAAAAAGAAAGAAAATGTTAGCATGAATATATACAAATAACACCAAGATTATCAAAACTAAAATTCTAATTCCCCGGCAACGGCGCCAAAAATTGATAGCCCACAAATGCGTCGTTACAAACGTGACTAACAATCTCAAAATTATCGGCCTACACTAATTATTTTGACAATAGTTATATGGTGAGACCGAGTCGAATCCACGGGGAACTAGACTTTAGATTTGAAAACGTTGGGTTTTAGTTAAGAAAATAGCGTGGTGATATTTAAACTAAGTTGCATTAAGTAAATCTAAGCTAAGTAAATAAATAAAGAGAGAGATAGAGAGGGAATGAGAGAACACAAGATACAACTTAAAACTATAATTTATTAAACAATAATAAAATGATTAACACAGAGAGTGTATTCTAATCCAAAGCCATTAACAAGTACACTGAAATATAGAGAATAAGAGAGAGAATAAGAGAGAAGGAGAGAGAAAAGAGAGAAGAAAGAAAAAGAAAGAAGATAGAGAGAGCGAAAGAAGAGAGAGAGGAGAGAGAAGAGAGAGACGAGAAAGAGGAGAGAGAAGGGAGAGAGATAGAAGAGAGAGAGGAGAAAGAAGAGAGAGACGAGAAAGAGGAGAGAGAAGGGAGAGAGATAGAAGAGAGAGAGCGGAGAGAGAAGAGAGAGGCGGCGAGAGAAGAGAGAGACGAGAGAGAGGAGAGAGGCGCGTGAGAGAGAGGAGAGAGAGCGCGTGAGGGAGAGAGAGAGAGAGAGGGAGGCGGCTACGTGCATGCAACCGCATGCACGTAGGCGCCGGCGCTGGCACGGGACGAGGCGCAGGGTGCGGCCTTGGTGAGGGGGGCGCGGGGGTAAGCGGCCGGGCGAGCGGGGGCGTGGGCACGGGGCGAGGCGCGGGCACGGGGGCGAGAAGGGGCGCGCGCGGGGCGAGCGGCCGGGCGGGCGCGGCATGGGGGCGCGGGGCGCGCGCGGGCCAGGCGGGCGGCCGGGCGGGCCGCGCAGGGGTGTTGCTGCTGCTTGCTGCTGTCCGGAGCCGGGAGAGAGAGAAGAGAAGGGGAAGAAGAGGAGAGGAGGAAGAGAAAGAGAAGAGGAAAGGACGGAGGAGAGAAGAGAGAGAAAGTCAGAGGGGGAAGAATAATGGAAAGAGAAAGAGAAAGAGAGTTTTTATAAAGTGTTAGAGAAAAGAGAGGAAGGGTTTTAAAAATAGAGAGAGATTAAAATGAGAGAGTTTTGAAAATTAGAAAGAAAGAGAGAGAAATAGAAAAAGATATTTTTAAAATTAGAATCTCTCATTTATTCTCTCTTGCTTCAATCCAATCTATTGGCCCATTTGACACTTTATTTCTTGGCCCATTAATCCTGCAAATACAACACAACAGAGATTTGATCAATTTCCACACTTGTAATGAAATGATAACAGAACTTGTGAAATTATCTATTATTTGTCAATCAAATGGCACGATTATTCATAACAATTATGTAATTATCACTTACACACACCTTAAACCATCCAAATACGGCTTAATTGGCATGAACATGTTACATAAATCATCTGATAAATTATCTCATTAAATTGCCTCATTCTTAAATATACTTGTGTACGTTTCCTCGCGATGTTTTGGAACACCGATACCGACGCTCCACTGTTCTAGAATTCCTCTAGAACGTCGAGCACTCGTTTCAATATATACACTCTCTTGACTTGGACAAACTCTTCGTCAGATACTCCTTCTACTGGACTAGTGAGTCTTCGTTCAAGGCCTCCGTAAGTCTCCTCTGTCCATGGATTCCCACATGGTCGACGAGCCAGTTGTACCCTAACACCTATGATACCCTTTAGGGATCAGCATGATCTAAACGGCTATTAGAAGTTCGCTCTTATCTTGAAACAAGCCAGACTCTCGACCTGTGCATAACATGGCCAGTGGAAAGGTAGTGAGTTCCACCTGACTGCCAAAACCACGTGCGCGTGTTGTGCAACTGTTACTATCGCCTGTTTACTCGACGTGTTATGTGTAATGTCCACTAGCTCTCATCTATGCTCTACTCACTCATCTTTTCACGTTCACTCTATCATCTCGTCTATTCATCTAGTGCTCTCATCTTTTTCTTGGTACTCTATATTGGCCATTGACTGATTGTCTAAAGACAAACAATATAATCAATGCTTGGCAATATATAAAGGGCCCGATCTGGTCCTGGGAGGTGCGCCTAAAAGTGCTACTGCTCATAGGAGTTAAATGATCAGAGTGTTTGGCATTACACTCGAGTGCTATCTATCTCAACTATCTAAATGACAATCAAAAAGTGCTATGTTTTCTCGTTGTCTATTGACAAAAGTGCTATACCATACTTGTTGTGCTTTGTGCTATTGTGCTATGGCCATCCTGCTATTTTGTGCTATGGAAAGTTGTGCTATTTCGTTCACGTGCTATCCTGCTATCTTTTACTCGACTCTCTTGCTCTATCATTAGTTACTCTGCCTTTTAATTCATTAATTATTTAAAGCCTGCATGACTAATAAGATTTAAGTCCTACTAGGCGTTATCGCTCACCCTGCGTTATTTGTCGTTGTGTTCTCAGGTGAGACCGAGGATGAACTATACACTCAAGAGGATAGGAATGACCAGGAGTGACGTCACGAGTACGCTAGGGTCTTAGCAATATGTTAGAATCTTAGTTAGTCTTTTGCTTTTGGTTCAATGTAATTGGGCCCTATAGAATGGCTTTGATATTAGTGGTTGTAACTAGACATTGGAAAGTTATTAATGAGAAGAATTTTCTTTAGTATTATTTATTGTGCAATGGTTTGATGTCTAGTACTCGCTCTATACCCATTACTTGCAACTGCCTCGCACGTTCCCATATTCTGTGTCGGGGCATAACAGCTTTGTGGTATCAGAGCCTAGGTTGTTCTTATGTATAGGATGATCTAGGTTAACCTGCCTCGACTAGAGTCAATTATCCTACCTATATGAGTTGCGGTTAGAGCCGAGGGTAACTAGCTAAAATAAACTCACACATGCACAAATTAAATTCTACATCAATATCTTGACAATAAGTTAGTTTTGTAGGAACTAAGCAACAATGATGACTGCTGAATGTGCTCAATGGAGGGACATGCAACAAACCATCCAAGAACTGACGTGCGCCATTGTGCAAGCTACCCAAGGGGGCAAAAATCGTGGTGCAGGCGACCTGTATCACAACTTCAGGAGTCTAAACATGCCTAGGTTCAGTGGATCCACGGATCCGAATGAAGCTGAGCACTGGCTCAAAGAGAAGGAAAGAATTTTCTGCGTCATGCAATGTGCAGCGGGGGATAAGCTGCTGCTAGCCACATTCCAACTGGAAAAGGACGCCCGCGCTAGGTGGGAGTCGGTTGAAGCAACCAGAGCTAATGGTCAATTCACCTGGACCAAGTTCAAAGAAGCCTTCAATTCCAAATACTTCTTCGAGCGTGTCCAAGAAAGGAAGGCTGCGGAATTCACTGCTCTTAAATAGCGGGGCTCGACTATGGCCGAGTATGAAGCCCAGTTTTCAAGACTGGCACGATATGTTGAACACCTGGTGAACACTAAGAGGATGAAGGCTAAGCACTTTCTGAACGGCCTCAAACCTCAATATATTACCCAACTAGCACCTCTCGACATCCAGACCTACGCTGAGATGGTGAAGAAAGCACAGCTTCTGGAAGATGCTACGAACTTCACCGACCGTATAAAAGGGAAGTCCGTGAAAAAGAATATGACCTCAGGTCAGTCATCTGCTAAGCTGAACAACGGCAAGAATTGTCCCTTCAACATCACAGAGGGATCCATCCAAGAAAGGAAACTGAAGGCCTTCATACCCAACACTCCAGCCAAGAGCAACTGCAAGTATTGTGACAAGCTAGGTCACACTGCTGACGAATGCTGGAGGAAAGTCGGTGCATGTCTGTGCTGCGGAAGTCGCGAGCACCGCATCCCCGAGTGCCTGCTGCTGAAAGAACATGAAAGG
Organism: Colocasia esculenta; assembly: GCA_014218235.1. Taxonomy (NCBI): domain Eukaryota; kingdom Viridiplantae; phylum Streptophyta; class Magnoliopsida; order Alismatales; family Araceae; genus Colocasia; species Colocasia esculenta. The sequence goes on along the minus strand of CM024763.1, from coordinate 79,423,271 downwards.
CGCCCTAATGCGCCTATGAAACAGGGAAGACTGCAAGCTCTGCATGATGAGGAACCCACTACGGACGGTGCCGTGGTAGAAGGTACTCTACAAGTTTTCTCCTTATCAGCATTTGTCTTATTCGATACTGGAGCAACTCATTCCTTTATATCTCAAAACTTTGCTGATACCCTAACTGTAAAACCTATATCCATGGGTTGTGAGTTCTCTATCACAGCACCACTAGGGGAAAAGGAGAAATTGAACAAATACTTTCCATCTGCTGATGTAATGATCAGAGACCATTACCTAAAAGCCAACCTGATGTGTATGCCCATGGAAGGCTATGATGTAATTTTGGGAGCCGACTGGTTATCCACTTATGGGGCAAGTGTCGACTGTAAGAAAGGGAAGGTTACTTTTAGTGACTTTCCTAAATTGGCATTCTCTGGGATTAGACATAAGAGATGAATGTCTCTAATCTCCGCCATAAAAGCCCAAAACATGATAAGGAAAGGATGCATTGCTTTCCTAGCAGCCGTAGTAGTGGAAAAGAAGGGTTCTAAGATAGAAGACATCCACATAGTCCAGGATTACCCCGATGTGTTGCCTGAAGATCTGCCAGGGATTCCCCCAGAACATGATGTCAACTTCGCCATATAGTTGATCCCTGGAGCTGCCCCAATATCGCATCAACCGTACCGGATGTCACTTTCCAAGCTAAAGGATTTGAAGACGAAGTTGATGGAGCTTCTAGAGAAGGGGTTCATTAGACCGAGTACTTCCCCATGGGGAGCACCTGTGCTATTCGTCAAGAAGAAAGATGGGTCGATGAGGCTATGCATCTACTATCGACAACTCAATCAGCTCACCATCAAGAATAAATACCCATTGCCCAGGGTCGATGAACTATTCAACCAAATATCCGGAGATCAATATTTCTCCAAGATCGATATTCGATCTGGTTATCACCAAATGAGGATCAAGGACGACGATATCATCAAAACGGCTTTCAGGAGCAGGTATGGACATTTTGAATTTTTCATTATGCCATTTGGTCTAACCAATGCTCCTGTAACACCCCGGCCCCCTTGTGCCCTTGGCCCAGTCCTCTGGGTCGCGGCAGGGCGACTGTCGCGACGTGGTTCTGATCGCGTTGATGTCTGGTTCTGCTTGGGATTGCGACAGGGGGTATGTCGCCTTCTTGAAGACGACATACCCACTGTCGCCTTCTGGTTTGATGGGTGGCGCCATGGGGTATGGCGCCTTCTTGAAGGCGACATGGCCTATGTCGCCTTCCCATCGCGTCGCCCCAGACGCAGTCTGACAGACGTGACAGGCGTCCTTTGTGTCAGTACGGCTCTGGCGGTGTTGGGTGAACGCGACAAGATGGCTGTCGCCTTCACTTTTTCGAATTCTGAGATTTGACCATTGTCAGTGGAATTGCGACAGGGGGTATGTCGCCTTCTTGAAGGCGACACACCCACTGTCGGCTTCTGGTTCCCAAGGCGACACAAGGTATGTCGCCTTCTCAGCTCCGTGGGCTTAAAGCCCGGGCGCCCGAGTCCTTCCCCCTCTCTCGTGCCTCTCCTTTCCCCCTCTCTTTCTCTCGCCCTCTCGGAGCTTCCGGCGGTTTTGGGGTGCCTCCCCTGTGTTAAGGCGGCCGTGCTGTGGAGGGTGACGCTCCGTTCGTGCAGGGGTCGTGTTCGTGCCGTGCGGTGTGAGGAAGAGACGGCCAAACCTACGAGAAGGCCCCAACGGGTGCGTTCTTCGCGTGGAGGTAGGGATACCCGACTCCTTCGCCCTAAGCATGATCCCCTCCCCGTCTAGACCGTGGTTCTCGTGTGATTGGGGTTTGGGAGTGTGAGAACTCCATGCTCGTGTGAGTGAGGTTTTCCTCCGAGCGTAGAATCCATGTTCTTGGGGTGTTCGAGGGTGGTTTGTGTGTTTAATGGCATTCTAGCATGATAAGCATGCTCCCCTCCCTCGTGTGTGGTGTTTCTCCCATTTCGGGGAGGTTCGCGGAAGAAGAATCTCCGGAACCCCGACTTGCCTGAAGGCGACATACGTTGTGTCGCCTTCTGACTGGTAAAGCGACATCCCCTATGTCGCCTTCTTGAAGGCGACAGGGCCTATGTCGCCTTCTCAGTCCTGAGGCAGGTTGTGCTTCCGCCGCTTCCGTTTTTCGCTTTACTGTACCCGTGGCACCTGTGCTAGTTCCCTAGTACGGTCTCACACTAGTCGTTCGCCCGGTGCGCGGCACTTGAGGGCTTGTCCCGTACGAGAGGTTGTTACCGTTACCTGTGACCCCCGTCCTCGGGAGCCTGTTGAGGGAGTACTCTGGGCTATGAGTGTGCTCGAGTTGGCAGCCGTGTAGGCGGACTCTGGAGCTGAGGGGAAAACGGTGGTTAGGACAGTGGCGTGTGAGTCGCTTGCAGAGCTCTTGTGGTTGGTCTGGGACGCCGAGGACAGTTTGGAGTTCTACCCGGCGCAGGCCAGCCAGTCCTTCTTCTCATTGCCTCGCTCCTTACGGCCCCGGAACCGTTTGGAGAGGTCAGGCGTGGGACCGTAGTCCGGCCAGACTGCGGCAGTTACTGTTGTTGTGCTTGTGTCCTACCTCGCTCTGACGAGACGCGAGGGCCAGGACCTAGGTCGAGGATAAGACGTCTGTGGACGCACCTGACCGTCTGACTAGTGGTGTTGTTCCGTAGCTAGTGTTCCTTGTCCAGGCAGAGTTCCCTCTATCTGTGTTTTACTAGCCGTGTGGTGGTCACGACGAGCAGTCGTACGGAGTTTCCGACCGAGAGTACTTTCCGTACCGTGTTAGCTTTAGCCTCGCTTCCGCACTTCCTTTTGTAGGTAGAAAGATATCAACTACCGTCTTTCCTTTATTAATAGTTGTATATGTTCCTCTGCCTGTTTAGAGCCAGTAGGAGATTGGTAGTCCCTACTGAGCTTCTGTTGTGAAGCTCATCCCTCTGTTTTCCAGGTGAGTCTTCCCAGCAGCGGCAGGGTGCGCGTCGGGCGGAGGAGACGGGGCGGTAGTCTTGGTCCCCGTAGCTAGCAGTGGTTCCCCCTCTCAGTGTACGTCACCCTCGGGGTATGCCCCTAAGGGACTTGTCTCTCCCCTTTCCTTACTTGTACTAGTGTGCGTGCGTTGGGACTGTACTTAGAGCGGTACGCAGCGGTCTCGCTTTACTTTCCTGTTTCCGCTTGTACGCTTCTAGCTTAGCAGTTGACGTTTACTTCCGTTACATATCCTGTCAGACGCGTATTATAGCCCTTCCGGGTCCCTCTGGTCCGTGGGCGGCGACCGCGAAAATCGGGTCCTCGGCGTGGGCCGAGGGTCGGGTTCTCAGGTCGTTACAGTTGGTATCAGAGCTTGGTCTGACAGGACTTGTAGTGGATCTAAACTGCAACAGTAAGTCCCAACAATAGTACAAGTACACTGCTAGCCGCCCGAGAGGTATTTATAACCTTTGTTAGTTGTGTTGCGTGTAGGTCATGGCTCCGCGTAGGCGCAATCAGGCTAGGCAGCTGGTTGAGCAGCAGGATGAGTCTGACATGCCCGCTCAGGGGCAGGTTCAGGAGGAGTGTCCGTGGAGGAGTCAGTGGCACAGCCTCAGGGTGCACAGGCAGCAGCAGCAGAGGCAGCGTAGCAGGTGGGTAGCAGCAGCAGGAGTACCACCCTCAGCCTCAGCAGTATGCAGACTGGTTTCCCATGGCCGAGCAGTTCTTCAGAGCTATGTACCAGGGAGCGTGGCAGCCCGGGCAGGCAGCAGCAGGTGGTCAGTTTCCAGTACCTCCCCCAGCCATACCAGAGCAGCAGGAGGTGGAGCCAGAGGTGGAGCAGCCAGAGCGTCAGCAGCGGTCGGGCACTGGGAGTACCCGGGCCGGGCGGCGGAGGACGGCGGTTACGGAGGACAGGACCGCTCTCCTTGAGAGGTTCCTGCGTCTTCGCCCACCGATGTTCCACGGTGAGTATGATCCAGATAAGGCAGAGAGCTGGACCCATGAGTTGGAGCGCATCTTCGAGACTATGGAGTGCGCTGAGGAGGACCAGGTTCGTTTGGTAGTATACCAGCTCAAGGGAGCAGCCCATGAGTGGTGGAGAGTTCAGAGGCAGACTCACTTCCAGGGGCAGCGGTTGGACCAGATCTCTTGGCAGCAGTTTTCAGAGGTCTTCCACGGCGTGTACTTCCCCGACTACGCTCGACGTGAGAGACGGGACCAGTTCCACGAGTTGGTGCAGGGCGACCTCACAGTTTCTCAGTACCACCAGAGGTTTGTCCGGTTGTTGAGGCATGTGCCTCATGTAGCAGGCAGTGACCAGGCTTGTGCAGAGAGGTTTATAGCAGGGCTGAGACCAGACCTGAGGTGGGGTGTGACGGCACACATGTGTACCACCTTGGGAGAGGCCGTGGCGAAGGCCACCGCCTTGGATAGGGAGGCTTGGCAGCCTCAGCAGCAGCAGCAGCAGCGCAGGAGGAGCCTCTTCCAGGTCCTCGCCGTACCAGCGTCCAGCAGGCAGCCGCGGTAGTGCGACTTCCTCTTCCTCAGGCTCGGGCAGTTCCGGTAGCTCTGGAATTCGCTCGCAGTTTAGGAAGTTGTCCACTCGCGGGGGTGGACGGAGCCGTCAGCAGAGGCGTCAGTCCAGGTTTGCAGAGAGTCAGTACAGCAGGGTGCTGAGCAGGGCAGTGAGGAGCCACTGTGCTACACTTGTGGCTTGCCAGGCCACTTTAGGAGGGATTGCCCTAGGGGGCAAGCTGCAGCAGCAGCAGCCAGTGCAGTACGCGCAGCAGCCACCTCAGTACCAGTACCCTCCCCAGCAGCAGGCACCGCGTCAGCAGCAGAGAGGGCAGTACCAGCAGCAAGTCCAGGAGTTCCCGCAGCCACAACAGTACCAGCCGTACCAGCAGCAGCAGCAGTTTCCTCAGCAGCAGTCGCCGCAGCAGCAGCCCCAGCAGGCGCCGCAGCGTGGACGTGGTCGTGGTCGCGTGATGGCGCTCACCCGGGAGCAGGCAGAGGCATCGAACCTGGTGATAGGTACTCTACCTATTCTTGGCAGAGCTGCTCGTGTTTTGGTTGATCTCGGTGCTTCCTTGTGTTTTGCTTTCGAGGAGTTTTACGAGTCCCTTGCTTATCACACACCCGAGAGGCAGTGTGACGTATTGGTCGATCTCCCGTCCGGTGACTGCATGCGTTCCTTCGGTTACCTGGAGGGTGTGACAGTCGAGGTTGAGGGCCACCAGTTACCGGCCAGGTTGTACGCGCTGCAGCTCTTGCGACTTTGACGTCATCCTGAGCATGGCCTGGTTGGAGGCTCACTCAGCCGTGGTTGATTGTCAGAGGAAGACCGTTCGGTTCGAGATACCTGGAGCGCCTGTTCTCTGCTTTCGAGGTATCCGGTCTACCCGTCGGCCGTTCATTTCTTTCTGTAAGGCTCGTCGTTTGATCCGTGATGGCTGCGTTGCTTACCTTGCTTCGGTTTGTTCCTTGGAGCCTAGCGGGCCTTCAGTTTTTGATGTGCCAGTTGTTTCTGAGTTTTCTGACGTGTTTCCGGAGGATCTACCTGGGTTGCCGCCTGAGCGAGAGGTAGAGTTCTCCATCGAGCTTTTGCCTTGTACGATGCCTTTGTCCAAGGCACCTTACCGGATGGCCCCGGCGGAGCTACGTGAGTTGAAGCGCCAGCTGCAAGAGTTGCTTGAGTTGGGCTTCATTTGTCCGAGCCGTTCGCCGTGGGATGCGCCTGTTTTTTTCGTGAGGAGAAAGGATGGTAGTCTTCGTCTGTGCATCGATTATCGGCAGTTGAACCAGGTCACTGTGAAGAACAGCTACCCGTTGCCGAGAATTGATGATCTGTTTGATCAGTTGCAATCGGCCCGAGTTTTCTCGAAGATCGACTTGAGATCCGGCTACTACCAGCTGCGGATCAGAGAGTCGGATGTTGGTTTGACGGCTTTCCGTTCCAGGTACGGTCACTTTGAGTTCGTCGTGATGCCGTTTGGGCTGACGAACGCACCTGCAGCATTCATGGATCTGATGCATAGAGTGTTCAGTGAGTACCTAGACCGCTTTGTTGTTGTTTTTGTTGATGATATTCTGGTCTACTCGGCTTCTGAAGAGGAGCACGAGGAGCACCTGAGGATCGTGCTGGAGACCCTGCGGAGTCACCGTCTTTACGCCAAGTTCGTCAAGTGCGAATTTTGGCTGAGCGAGGTGCACTTCCTCGGGCACGTGATCTCGGGTTCTGGTGTGGCGGTGGATCCGGCCAAGGTTGAGCAGTGTTGTCGTGGGAGCACCCACATCAGTTGCAGAGGTCCGCAGTTTTCTGGGTCTGGCAGGTTACTACCGGAGGTTCATTCAGGATTTCGCCAAGATTGCAGCACCGTTGACTCGGTTGACGAGGCAGGACACCAGGTCGTTTGGTCAGAGGACTGTGAGCAGAGTTCTTGGAGCTGAAGACGAGGTTGACTTCGGCGCCAGTGTTGGTCTTGTCGTCGGGCACCGGTGGGTTCGTGGTTTACACCGATGCGTCGAGGTCAGGTTTGGGTGCCGTGCTGATGCAGCATGGTGGGGTCGTTGCCTATGCTTCTCGGCAGCTCAAGAAGCATGAGGAGAACTATCCCACCCACGACTTGGAGCTGGCAGCAGTGGTGTACGCTCTCAAGTTGTGGAGGCACTACCTGTATGGCGAGGCTTTTCAGATCTTCACCGATCACCAGAGTTTGCAGTACATCTTCACCCAGAGGTATCTGAACTGAGGCAGCGCCGTTGGATGGAGTATTTGAAGGACTATGACCTAACCCTTTCCTATCATCCAGGAAAGGCTAACGTCGTAGCCGATGTTTTGAGTAGGCCCGTGCGCTTGAGTTCGCTGATGGTCAGAGAGTGGAGGCTATTCGAGGAGCTGTCCCAGGGAGTGTTCGTTCCGTCGAGGACCAGAGACCGTGCAGTGGCTTCCAGTTTGTCAGTTCGGCCATCACTGTTCAGGCAGGTGTTGCAAGCGCAGCGAGTAGATGCAACGTTAGTAGACATTTTGCAGATGCCGGACGTTGAGCTCAGCGAAGACAGCAAGGTCAGATTCAGAGGCCGTTTGTACGTTCCCGAGGAGGTGCGCCAGGCAGTGTTATCAGAGGCTCACAGATCGAGGTATGCTGTTCATCCTGGCTCCACCAAGATGTACCATTGCTTGAGGAGGTCCTTCTGGTGGCCAGGGATGAAGAGGGGCGTGGCAGAGTTTGTTGCCCGGTGCCTTACCTGTCAACAGGTGAAGGCCGAGCATCAGCGTCCTGGTGGTGAGCTGCAGCCGTTACCCATTCCCGAGTGGAAGTGGGACGACATCACCATGGACTTTGTGGTTGGTTTGCCCCGTACCCCGCAGAGGCATGATGGTATTTGGGTGATTGTGGATCGCTTGACCAAGGCAGCGCACTTTCTTCCGATCAGGATGTCTTGGTCAGTGGACAGATTAGCCAGGCTGTACGTGGACAGAGTTGTTTCGTTGCACGGGATCCCAGTTTCAGTCGTTTCCGACAAAGATCCGAGGTTCACGTCAGGGTTTTGGCGCAGTCTTCAGAGAGCACTGGGTAGAGAGTTGAGGTTCAGCACAGCGTACCACCCGCAGACAGACGGTCAGTCAGAGCGGACCATTCGGACACTGGAGGATATGCTGAGAGTGTGTTGTTTAGACTGGAGCGGCACTTGGGAGTCTCACCTTCCGATGGTAGAGTTCGCGTATAACAACATTTATCACTCGAGCATCGGAATGGCGCCATACGAGGCTTTGTATGGTCGCCCGTGCAGGACACCGCTTCACTGGTTCGAGGTTGGTGAGAGGCAGCTTTTGGGGCCAGAGTTAGTGCAGCAGTGTGCAGAGACAGTCAGTTTGGTCAGGCAGAGGCTTCGGGCAGCACAGAGCAGGCAGAAGAGTTATGCGGATGTCCGTAGGAGACCACTAGAGTTCAGTGTCGGTGACCTGGTCCTCCTGCGGGTCTCGCCGACCAAAGGGGTCATGAGGTTTGGTAAGAGGGGAAAGCTCAGTCCCAGATATATTGGGCCCTTCCCCATTTCTGAGAGGGTCGGCGAGGTGGCGTACAGGCTGAGTCTTCCGGCAGAGCTAGCAGGTGTGCACAACATTTTCCACGTTTCGCAACTAGGAGGTACGTTGCAGACTCTTCGCACGTGTTGGACTACTCGCAGCAAGAGGTAGCGCCAGATTTGTCAGTGCCAAAGTACCCAGTTAGTGTTGTCGACCGCAGAGTTCAGCAGTTGCGCAGGAAGCAGATTCCGCTGGTTAAGGTCGTTTGGCAGAACCGTGTCGGTGGCGAGGCCACCTGGGAGCGCGATGATGAGATGCAGGAGCAGTTTCCTTACTTGTTTGATTGATCGGTATGTGGTGATCTCCCCTTTTGTTGTCTTCCGGGTTGAGACCGAGTTGTTTTCATTTCGAGGACGAAATGTCTTAAGGAGGGAGGGTTGTAACACCCCGGCCCCCTTGGGCCCTTGGCCCAGTCCTCTGGGTCGCGGCAGGGCGACTGTCGCGACGTGGTTCCGATCGCGTTGATGTCTGGTTCTGCTTGGGATTGTGACAGGGGGTATGTCACCTTCTTGAAGACGACATACCCACTGTTGCCTTCTGGTTTGATGGGTAGTGCCATGGGGTATGTCGCCTTCTTGAAGGCGACATGGCCTATGTCGCCTTCCCATCGCGTCGCCACAGACGCAGTCTGACAGACGTGACAGGCGTCCTTTCTGTCAGTACGGCTCTGGCGGTGTCGGGTGAATGCGACAAGATGGCTGTCGCCTTCACTTTTTCGAATTCCGAGATTTGACCGTTGTCAGTGGAATTGCGACAGGGGGTATGTCGCCTTCTTGAAGGCGACACACCACTGTCGCTTCTGGTTCCCAAGGCGACACAAGGTATGTCGCCTTCTCAGCTCCGTGGGCTTAAAGCCCGGCGCCCGAGCCCTTCCCCCTCTCTCGCGCCTCTCCTTTCCCCCTCTCTTTCTCTCGCCCTCTCGGAGCTTCCGGCGGTTTTGGGGTGCCTCCCCCGTGTTGAGGCGGCCGTGCTGTGGAGGGTGACGCTCCGTTCGTGCAGGGGTCGTGTTCGTGCCGTGTGGTGCGAGGAGGAGACGGCCAAACCTATGAGAAGGCCCCAACGGGTGCATTCTTCGCATGGAGGTAGGGATACCCGACTCCTTCGCCCTAAGCATGATCCCCTCCCCATCTAGACTGTGGTTCTCGTGTGATTGGGGTTTGGGAGTGTGAGAACTCCATGCTCGTGTGAGTGAGGTTTTCCTCCGAGCGTAGAATCCATGTTCTTGGGGGTTCGAGGGTGGTTGTGTGTTTAATGGCTTTCTAGCATGATAAGCATGCTCCCCTCCCTCGTGTGTGGTGTTTCTCCCGTTTCGGGGAGGTTCGCAGAAGAAGAATCTCCGGAACCCCCGACTGGCCTGAAGGCGACATACCCTGTGTCGCCTTCTGACTGGTAAAGCGACATCCCCTATGTCGCCTTCTTGAAGGAGACAGGGCCTATGTCGCCTTCTCAGTCCTGAGGCAGGTTGTGCTTCCGCCACTTCCGTTTTTCGCTTTACTGTACCCGTGGCACCTGTGCTAGTTCCCTAGTACGGTCTCACACTAGTCGTTCGCCTGGTGCGCGGCACTTGAGGGCTTGTCCCGTGCGAGAGGTTGTTACCGTTACCTGGGACCCCCGTCCTCGGAGCCTGTTGAGGGAGTACTCTGGGCTACGAGTGTGCTCGAGTTGGCAGCCGTGTAGGCGGACTCTGGAGCTGAGGGGAAAATGGTGGTTAGGACAGTGGCGTGTGAGTCGCTTGCAGAGCTCTCGTGGTTGGTCTGGGACGCCGAGGACAGTTTGGAGTTCTACCCGGCGCAGGCCAGCCAGTCCTTCTTCCCACTGCCTCGCTCCTTACGGCCCCGGAACTGTTTGGAGAGGTCAGGCATGGGACCGTAGTCAGGCCAGACTACGGCAGTTACTGTTGTTGTGCTTGTGTCCTACCTCGCTCTGACCAGACGCGAGGGCCAGGACCTAGGTCGAGGATAAGACGTCTGTGGACGCACCTGACCGTCTGACTAGTGGTGTTGTTCCCGTAGCTAGTGTTCCTTGTCCAGGCAGAGTTCCCTCTGTCTGTGTTTTACTAGCCGTGTGGTGGTCACGACGAGTAGTCGTACGGAGTTTCCGACCGAGAGTACTTTCCGTACCGTGTTAGCTTTAGCCTCGCTTCCGCACTTCCTTTTGTAGGTAGAAAGATATCAACTGCCGTCTTTCCTTTATTAATAGTTGTATATGTTCCTCTGCCTGTTTAGAGCCAGTAGGAGATTGGTAGTCCCTACTGAGCTTCTGTTGTGAAGCTCATCCCTCTGTTTTCCAGGTGAGTCTTCCCAGCAGCGGCAGGGTGCGTGTCGGGCGGAGGAGACGGGGCGGTAGTCTTGGTCCCCGTAGCTAGCAGTGGTTCCCCCTCTCAGTGTACGTCACCCTCGGGGTATGCCCCTAAGGGACTTGTCTCTCCCCTTTCCTTACTTGTACTAGTGTGCGTGCGTTGGGACTGTACTTAGAGCTGTAGGCAGCGGTCTCGCTTTACTTTCCTGTTTCGCTTGTACGCTTCTAGCTTAGCAGTTGACGTTTACTTCCGTTACATATCCTGTCAGACGCGTATTATAGCCCTTCCGGGTCCCTCTGGTCCGTGGGCGGCGACCGCGAAAATCGGGTCCTCGGCGTGGGTCGAGGGTCGGGTTCTCGGGTCGTTACAGCTCCTGCAACCTTTATGCAACTCATGAACAACATATATCGGCCATACCTTGACAAGTTCATGGTCGTCTTCATCGACGATATCCTCATATATTCAATGACCAAGGGAGAGCATGAGGAACACGTGAAGATTGCACTGCAAGTCTTGCGAGATGACAAATTGTACGTAAAACTTACCAAGTATGAATTCTGGCTCGAAGAAGTGTCCATATTGGGCCATGTCATCTCAAAGGATGGCATCTCCGTTGATCCCTCCAAAGTCGAAGCTGTACTCAATTGGGAGAAACAACCAATGCCACAGAAATCAGAAGTTTCCTAGGAGTGGCTGGCTACTACAGGCAGTTCATCAAGAACTTCTCAAAGATCGTCGTTCCTCTCACGCATCTGACCTAAAAGGAGAATCCCTACTCCTGGAGTAAAGAGTGTGAGAAAAGTTTCCAAACTCTAAAGATTGCCTTACCTCAGCACCGATGCCTCGGGAATTGGGCTAGGGTGTGTATTGATGCAAAAGGAGAATGTCATCACCTACTCTTCTCGATAGCTGAAGACTCATGAGGTCAACTACCCCGTGCATGATCTTGAGTTGGCTGCCGTGGTCTTCGCCTTGAAAATCTGGAGACATTACCTCTACGGAGATAAGTTCACTGTCTACTCAGACCATAAAAGTTTGAAGTATTTATTCTCCCAGAAAGAACTCAACATGAGACAGAGAAGATGGCTAGAATATCTGAAGGATTTGACTTGAACATCCAATACCATCCAGGCAAGGGTAATGCCATGGTTGATGCTCTTAGTAGGAAGCCAATGGTGTCTATTTCAAGTCTAGTCCTTGGCGAGGTGCAACTACTGGAACAATTCGCAAGGTTAGACTTAAATATAAACATAGGGATGATCGAGTCTTGGTTGCCAATATCAAGATTCAATCTAATCTGCTAGAGGAGATCAAAGCTCAACAAGATGATGATCCATTCTTAGTTTACGTCAAGAAAACTCTAGAAAAAAGACCGGACTTTGCTATGACCGAAGATGGAAGGCTAGTATTTCAAGGGAGGACATGCGTCCCAGATAATGAAGAACTGAAGAAGAAGCTAATTGATGAAGATCACAAGACAAAGTACACTATTTATCCAGGAGGTACCAAAATGTATCAAGACACGAAAAGAACATTTTGGTGGCCGAACATGAAGAGAGAGGTAGCTGAACATGCCGCTCACTGTCTTACTTGCCAACAAGTAAAAGCGGAACACCTGCGCCCTGCTGGTCTACTCAGACCGCTAGATATTTCGGAATGGAAATGGGAAAGCATTGGCATGGACTTCATCATGACTCGACGCCATATGGGTCATTGTGCACGACGAACCAAATCCACCCATTTTCTGCCTATAAAGAGTAAGTGGTCGGTGGAGGTACTAGATGCCCTATATGTCAAGGAGATAGTGAGATTGCACGGAGTTCCATCATCCATAGTCTCAGATTGAGATCCGAGATTCACATCTCATTTTGGAAAGGACTGCAAGGTGGACTGGGTACTAAACTCAACTGTAGTGCCGGTTCCATCCACAAACTGATGGGCAAACTGAAAGAACCAACCAAATAGTGGAAGACATTTTGAGAGCTTGCACTATAGACTTCTAAGGATATTGGAATGAACACCTATCTCTTATCGAGTTCGCCTATAACAACAGTTAGCAGGCGAGCATCAGGATGGCACCGTTCGAAGCACTCTATGGAAGGAATTGAAGATCTCCTGCATGCTGGAATGAGGTTGGAGAACAGCAGTGGCTAGGCCGAGACATAGTGCAATGTACCTCAAAGGACATACAAGTGATTAGAGACTGGCTTAAGATTCCTTAGTCTAGACAAAAGAGCTATACTAATAAAATAAGGCTAGACTTAGATTTTCAAGTCGGTGATCATGTGTTCTTGAAGGTGTCACCTACTCGTGGCATCCAAAGATTTTGCGTGAAAGGAAAGCTCAGTCCTAGATTCATTGGTCTTTTTGAAGTACTCGATAGGATTGGTGAGGTAGCATACCGACTGGCATTGCCACTGGATCTGGCATTGTACACAATGTGTTCCATGTCTCCATGCTCAAGAAATATGTCTATGACCCTACACACATCATTCGCCACGAGAAGTTGGTGTTAAACAAAGATGTGACATACGAAGAGAGACCAGTCAAGATACTGGAACAGAAGGTAGAATAGATTAGGAACGGTTCCATCCACGTGGTTAAGTCTTATCGAATAACCGTGGAATGGAAGAAGCCACATGGGAACCTGAAGGAATCATCAGACGAAACTACCCCGATCTTTTCGGTAAGACATTTCCTCCCTTACGATCATATGAATTTGGAGACCAAATTCTTTTTAAGATGGGGAGGATGTAGCAACATGGATTTTTTCAAAAAATAAAAATTTAATAATATAAAAAGAAAATATTTAAATTTATAAGAAAATCAAATAAAAGAAAATAAATTAAATAGGGAATTAATGGAAAGAGAATTTATAAAACCCATTAAAAAAAGAAGTGATGAGCTTTATTAAATTGACCTAATAGAAATTAGTGGGCCAAAATAGGGATTTTTAAAAGGATAATAATAGGAAAATATCTTAAATTCGAAATTAAATTATTACTTAAATAGAAAGAGTTATTTAATGTATTAAAATGGAAGTTTGAGTTGGATTGGGATTCCTAAACCTACCCTAATGGGTTGGCCACGAATTAGCTCCCATTCTAACCCAATTAGGAGATCTCTTGCCTAAAAGAGGAGAGGGAAATAGGAAATTCGGAATAAATAGGAATTAGACTCATAATAGGAAATAGAATGGGGAGATGCTTAAATACTCTTCTAAAACCCTCATGGCCGGCCCTAGCTCGTGCCAAGGGGTTGTTGGATGTGGGAAGAAGCCAAGGGAACGGAGAATTCGTGGAGAAGGAGGAACCCTAAAGTCTTCCCCGAGTTCTTCAAGTTCTTAACCCTAGAAGACAAAACGAGTCAAAGGTAGGCATTCACATGAGCATAAACCATGAAAATTTATTTGTAGGATGCTTTGTCTATGAGGAACTAAAGCCTTTTGGTTTCATATTTTCCATCGAGCAAATCTTTAGTTCTCAATTTTCAAAGTTCTGTGAACTTCATGACCCCAAACTCTCTTCTTCAATTCATATCTTCATGTATACTCGTCCTCATGCCATGATATTTTTACTGTAAGAACTGATGGATGTTAGGCTTCTTTCGCCCATAAAACCCTAATTTCCATCCATCCTATCAAGTGAATTAATTCGTTGATCTCATCTATGTACTATTCTAAGTTCTTCATGAATACCATGACCAAAGTATGCCGAAACCCTGTTAGTTTTCCAATTCCTATTTACTGTATGTACCCATGCATGTCTAGAACAATTCACAATTAATTTCATGATTTTTCATCGCTTGTACCATTAGTTATGATTTTCGGAATCACCATGTGTCAAATAAGGTATGTTCTGGCCCGCAATCCCATGTAATGCCTGTTCCCTGTCGGACTCGGGCACAAACTCTGTGAACGCGACAGCCCGATCGGCCGCGCTCACAGGGGCATCGCGACAGAGCATCCCATCATAAACTGATCGTGATAGGGCCAGTCGTCGCGATCTGGCTGCCCGGTCTGTTGAGCCCGTCGCCACCCTCACATGACCTCGTCGCGACCTGCCTACCCAAAATGTGTAGCCCGTCGTGACCTGTGCAGGACCCCGTCGTGATCTACCCGAACCCCGTCGCGACCCTTACAAGGGTGCATCGCGTTATTGCCTTTTGCATAAAAACCCCAAATATTGATGTTCTGACTCCCCACAATGCTTGTACTCTTGTTTAACAGTCATACACACAGAAGAATACACTAGTTATAAATTAAAACATTTATGTGTGATTAAAATACATGCACATGATCTTTTCTATCTACAATTTCATGACACTTACACACACCTTGAACCATCCAGATATGGCTTAATTAATTGGCATGAACAAGTTACATAAATCATCTGGTAAATTGCCTCATTCTAAATTATACTTGTGTATGGTTCCTCGCGATGTTTTGGAACACCGATACCCACGCTCCACTGTTCTAGAATTCCCCTAGAACGTCGAGCACTCGTTTCTATATATACACTCTCTTGACTTGGACAAACTCTCCATTGGATACTCCTTCTTCCAGACTAGTGAGTCTTCGTTCAACGCCTCCGTAAGTCTCCTCTGTACATCGAGTCCCACATGGTCGACGAGCCGATTGTACCCTAACACTATGATACTCTTTAGGGATCAGCATGATCCAAACAGCTATTAGAAGTTCGCTCTTATCTTGAATCACACCGGACCTCTGGACCTGTGCATAACATGGCCAGGGATAGGTAGTGAGTTCCACCTGACTGCCAACACCACGTGCACGTGTTGTGCAACTATTACTATCGCCTATATACTCGACGTGTTTTATGTAATGTCCACTAGCTCTCATCTATGCTCTACTCGCTCATCTTTTCACGTTCACTCTACTATTTCGTCTATTTATCTAGTGCTCTCATCTTTTTCTTGGTACTCTATATTGGCTATTGATGATTGTCTAAAGATAAACAATATAACCAATGCCTGGCAATATATAAGGGCCCGATCTGGTCCTGGGATGTGCGCCCGAAAGTGCTATTGCCCATGGGAGTTAAATGATCAGAGTGTTTGGCATTACACTCGAGTGCTATCTATCTCGACTATGGAAATGACAATCAGAAAGTGCTATGTTCTCTCATTGTCTATTGACAAAAGTGCTATACCATACTTGTTGTGCTTTGTTCTATTGTGCTATGGCCATCCTGCTATTTTGTGCTATACTCGACACTCTTGCTATATTTGGAATGTTGTGCTATTTCGTTCACATGCTATCCTGCTATCTTTTACTCAACTCTCTCGCTCTATCATTAGTTACTCTGCCTTTTAATTCATTAATCATTTAAAGCCTACTTGACTATTGAGATTTAAGTCCTACTGGGCGTTATCGCTCACCCTGCATTATTTGTCGTTGTGTTCTTAGGTGAGACCAAGGATGAACTATACACTCAAGAGGACAGGAACGACCAGGAGTGACGTCACGAGTACCCTAGGGTCCTAGCAATATGTTAGAGTCTTAGTTAGTTTTTTGCTTTTGTTTCAATGTAATTGGGCCCTATAGAATGGCTCTGATATTAGTGGTTGTAACTAGACATTGGAAAGTTATTAATGAGCAGAATTTCTCTTTAGTATTATTTATTGTCCAATGGTTTGATGTCTAGTACTCGCTCTATACCCGTTTACTTTCAACTGCCTCACGTTCTGATATGCCGCATCGGGGCGTGACAGGAAGCGCCTCTCCCAGCAGGTAGTGGACACTCGCACCAGCTTGGGTGTCCTCTAGCGGCTACTTCGGGAGGCCGAGGATTGGCAATGGCGTAGCAGGGAGTGTGCCATGAGGGAGAGGCGAGCCAGCACTACTCCGCTAGCTTCATCATGACTTTCTTTGAGTACCAAGGAATGTCAAGAAGGGACGTGGTGCCCAACAGTCCGCCGACTCTCGCGCCTCCATGAGGCCATCGCCACCTCGCACGGCAGCGGATCCAAGAGAGGCAAAGAGCAGCCAGCAGTGCCAACCAGAAGAGATTGTGGAAAGAGCTAGGCCACTACCATATGATATCTACTTTTACTTCCTTCATGATGATGTGTATCTAGTGGGGTACCCATTTGTATATGATGTACTTTTGCTTGACCTCCTTTTGGCCATGATATATAGATATGCTTTGTCTCTCTTCACCTATGTTTGAGGATCACTTAACAAATAGATTTATTAACTATTATGACTCAGCCCCTTGCATGCCAAGCGAGCCAGACTTCATGCTTTGTCAAGGGTCTGAGCCTTTATTCAAATAAGGCATAAATGAAATGGAATAACTTTTAAAATGCGATAAGCAGGCACGTAAATATTGACAGGAAATTAAAGATGAGCAAGCATTGAATGCATTCATGCAAATGCACAGAGGATAAACTTAACATTTGTTGGCTTTTGGCAATTGTTTTCTAGATTTTTGAAATATTCATTTTTTCTTTTCAAATATTGATTTTTTTAATTTTTGTAAATATTTAGTTTCTATTTTTGGATTTTGAAAAGTATTTTTTTTTAGATTTTGAAAATATGCAAATTTTTATTTTAGAATATTCATCATTTTTTTAATTTTATAAGAGGCCGCAACCTGGCGTAGTCCCTTCTTAAAATGACGCACAGAACGAAGGGGATCTGCTCTAGTGGAAAAACGTGGTACTCAGACCCTTCAATTACTCAATCATCATTTAATATTAATTAATGATTCTTATGTGTGTGTTAAACAAGGGTTGGATGTGTTTAAGTGGTGCCTTCACCTGAGGTGGGTTTTGGCGATGTCCTCCTTAGTCGACCGTTGCCTTGCCTTAATCCTCGGACATACTGCTAAGGGAGAAGGAAAGTGTGATTTCTAGAAAGTCTACCAATGGTTTGGGCGACCGGGGACACACTCATTCCTCTGCCCTATACATAATGGGGTTCGATCTTGGCTTGTGGGGTTTTTATAGCACGCTTATAACTAGGTTCATTTGAATCTCTACGAGGACTTTGCCACTCTTGATGTGCTTTTTACTTGTAATTTGTCTTGTTTTCTTTTTCTTTCTCCCCTTTTAGGCAATGACGTCTACCCATTAAAGTGTCGGACAGATTCGAAGGTCAATCCCTCAAGCTACCATTCCTATTGGCGGACCGAAAGGAAGAGAACGATGATCAGTCTGTCCCCATGCAATTTTAATTAATTGTATATATATATATATATATATATATATTTGATGATTAACAAAACAAAACAAGAATTTATCAATTATATCTGCTGAATATTTCATAAGTCTTAAGTACAAGAAAAAATACCGAAGTCAAACAAGCCAATGAAGGTATGCATTACTACTCTGAAGCTTTAATCTTTTCAATATCGATTTCTGTTGAAGTTCATAATGATTCTCTTATAAGACTGAAAAGTCATATTGTTTAAATCAAGTCGATGTCATAACGACTTCATAAGTAATCATAACGATTTCTTTAGAACTCGCAACGACTTACTTGTTGTAACGACTTCATAAGTAATCATAACGATTTCTTTGAAACTCGTAACGACTTGCTAGCCGCAACGATTTCTTTAATTCTCGTAACGATTTCTTTGAAACTCGTAACGACTTGCTAACCGCAACGATTTCTTTAGTTCTCGTAACGATTTCTTGAAACTCGTAACGACTTGCTAGCCGCAACGATTTCTTAGTTCTCGTAACGATTTCTTTGAAACTCGTAACGACTTGCTAGCTGCAACGATTTCTTTAGATGTCATAACGACTTGATAAGTGTTCATGTTTCACACGATTTCTTTAGAATCACGACTGCTTGTGCAAGATTTGTTAAGTGTTTCACATCGATTTCTTTAGAATCAAAATGACCTCATGATTCATAACGATTCATAAGTCATATAGTCTTCAATTCATATCTTAATATCTTATTCATCTTAAAGCATTGACCAGTCAAAATCCACAAAGACACTCTCTTGACGATTTGCTTTAGGAGATCTAAACGTATCTCTGCAGCATGCAGAATATATCTTCCTTATCGTGCTTATTCTGATAACGTATTAGACTTAAGCCAGTTGGTATTACTATTGTATTGACTATTGATACGACGTTGATGATATCAGAGCAGCCATCTGTTGCTGTTTGAGCTGACATCTGTCACGCCCCTCCAATTTAGCAGCGGAATAAATCGGAGGGAGACGCGAACAACGAGTATGGTAACGACAATTGCGCATACTTTCGCAAACATCAGAGCATCTAATGAACAATAGTTGAAATAACTCTTGTTTCATTATAAAATCACTAAGACTATTACAACCACTAATTCGAAGCCAATACATAGGGCTCAATGACATCATTACATTGAAAAGAAATCTAAAGCAACAACTACTAGACTCAATTGTGCTAGGGTAACTTCGTTATTTGACTCCGGGTCACTCATCACTCTGGTCTTGTCCCATTGGTACGTATAACGTCATTGTCCGACTTACCTGAGACACAATAACAAATAACGAAGGGTGAGCGATAACGCCCAGTAGGACTTAAATCTCATGAGTCAAGCATGCTTTAAGTAATTAATGCATTAAAGGCAGAGTAACTAATGATAGAGCGAGTCATGTAAAGTCGAGAAAGTAACAGCACAAGTAACATGGTTCAAATAGCAGATGAATCAAGTATAGCACGATGACTAAAGTCAAGTCACGATAGAAAACGATAACAATAATAGCAAGTAACGATATTGTCCAGAATAGCAAGAGACATGTATAGCAAGAAGAGATGATAGTAGATGGTCATGTAAAGAGTAAATTGCACTTTGAATGTGATCAAGTCGCGATAGCACACAGTAACTCAAGATAGCGAGTATCAAGTAGAGCAAGTAGAGTGTATGACAAGATAGCGTGTAACGAAGATAGCGTGTATGGTTGCACAACGGTGCACGGCAGTAGTCAC
This sequence comes from Colocasia esculenta, assembly GCA_014218235.1. NCBI lineage: Eukaryota > Viridiplantae > Streptophyta > Magnoliopsida > Alismatales > Araceae > Colocasia > Colocasia esculenta. Next base: position 79,403,943 of record CM024763.1, on the reverse strand, counting down.
TTCTAGGACAGTAGCCGTTTCATGATGGTACATTATGTCTGAACTCCTCAGACTAATGTTATAACAGTTTGTGATAGCACAGTAATATCACAGTACGTCTGAACTCCTCAGACTAAAAGGATAGTAGTCAGATGTCTAGCCAAGATAGTATAGTCAGAACCGGTGCAATGCAGAACACCGTCAATAGCCCCTGCAGGTATTTTCGGGTGGCTCTCTGCCCCCAGGACTAGATTGGAGCCCCTCGGACACTCTCGTGCCCTGCACAGTATGCATTTGATACAGTAGAGTCACAAGACCCATATTATAGCGCTAGACAGTCACGAAATAGCACAAACGATAGGAGCCACACAGCTCAAAGGGTAACAAGAGAGTGCTAGATGAATAGACGAGAGAGACGGGATAGTAGAGTGAACGTGAATATGAGTAGACGAGCGAGTATAGCATAGATGAGACCTTATGGTCATTGCACATGAAACGTCGAGTAACGAGTGATGGTAACAGTTGCACAACACGCGCGTAAGGTATTGGCAGTCAGGTGGAACTCACGATCTTTCCGCTGGCCTCGTTAAGCACAGGTCCAGAGGTCCGGCGTGATTCAAGATAAGAGCGAGAGAACAATCTAAGGCCGTTTGGATCTTACTGATCCCTAGAGTGTATCATAGGTGTTAGGGTACAACCGGCTCGTCGACCATGTGGGAATCCATGATCAGAGGAGACTTACGGAGGCCTTGCACAAGGATTCACTAGTCCGGCGGAAGGAGTATCCGATGGAGAGTTCGTCCAAGTCAAGAAAGTGTGTAAATATAGAAACAAGTGCTCGACGTTCTAGAGGAATTCTAGAACAGTGGAGCGTCGAGATCGGTGTTCTAAAACATCGCACAAATCGTAAACGAGTACTTGTTAAAGTAAGGTAATTAATTGCAATAATTACCAGATATGTTATGTGTCATTTCATACAATTTAAGCCATGTTGGATGGTTCAACGTGTGTGTATGTGTCATGAAATCAAGGATATGAAAGATCAAGTGATTGACTTTTATTAGATTAAAATACAATCAATACTTACAACTTTGTTTTTATGTAGTTAAGATCGTCAACATGATATGGGAATTATGGTGGTACAACAAGACTTGCAAAAGACTGATTTTCAGGCCCAAAACTGAGATCGCGACGTGGTCTTGCAAGGATCGCGACGGGGTCGTCAGATCAGGCAGGCAGAACGCGACAGGGGTACTGTCGCGACCAGAACGCGACAGAGGTACTGTCGCGACCCGACCTCAGAACGCGACATATCGGGCCGTCGCGTTCACAGGGTCTGCGCCTGAGTCCGACCGGGATCTGACATGCTCTTGGTTCAGACTTACCATGTTTTGACACAGGGCGATATTCATGAAACGCCTATATCTCTCTATATGCTGACCTTTAGACAAAACTCTCAACATAGAAAATGTCAAGGACATCTATTGGAATAACTTTTGTGTTGTGGGCTGGGTCTGAATCCGTCTCTAATTGCATGCAATACAGGAAGAACGTAAAAAAGCCTAAACATGCATGACTTCGTTGCGACTTACATGTTAGGCTTGTAACATGAGATCTACTGATATTTGGACAAAACGTTTAACATAAACAATGACCAGGACAACTAGTGGAAGAACTTTGATGTTGGGGTTTTAACCTAATTCGGTCTTGAACCTTGTGAAAAACATGAAGAACTTAAAGTTAAATGCAACCTGAAAACGCAGTATCCTGCATGACTCTATTACGAAGTTTATAACTCTCTAAATAATGATATTTAAACGAACACTTAACATAAAAGATGACCATGACAACTAGATAAAGAACTTTTATGTTGGAGGCTTGACCTACTTCGGCCTTTAATCTTGTGCAAAACAGGAAGAACTTAAGTCTATCTGCAAACCCGAAAACACAGTATTATGCATGACTCTCTTACGGGTTCATAACTCTCTAACTAGAAACTTTTAGACAAAACTTTCAACATGAAAGTTGATCGTGACTACAAGTAGAAGAACTTTTATGTTTATGATTTAGTCTAATTCGGTCTCAAATCGTATGCATAATAAGAAGAACGGGAAAAGCCCTAACTGTGCGCGACTTAGGGAGAACGACTAATACACAAAGTATACTCCATGAAAATTAGTAAAATCAGAAGCAAATGAAGCTAGACTCGAAGCTCTACAAGATGGTATTATTTTCTTTAATCTTGACCCAAGAATGCCTACCTTTGAACGCAAAGAATCCCTGCAGGTTCCTGGTTCGCTACAGGGCGAGGTGGAAGAAGACCACGTTTTCCCCAGCCTTCTCCTCTCCTCCAGCGCCCCAAACCTGCTGCACACGACCCCAACTTGATGTCCAACCTTCCCAAACGTTTTGTGAAGAGTTCTTATAGTTTTAGGGTGCTACTTCATGTCCTAATGGGACTAGGAAAGAGGGCTGCGAATTTCTGCATTCTAGTTTCCAAAATATGAGATTCTCTCACCCAAAGGAGGTAGCAAAGGTTTAGAAAACCACCTCTTAGAGTTGGGTAAGGTTTTGACTTACCTTGCATGACTAATTACCCTAATTTAAACCCTAATGTGCCCTTCACAATTATTGCATATTTACAGGTACGAATTCTGAGTATTTTTATGTTCCAATTTTATTATTAGGCTAAAAGTGATACATTGGCCCATTTTCATTAATGGGTCACTAATACATAATGTTATAAGTCTCTCCAACCTATTTATTTAATTTATGGTTGGGTTATTTTTCCGTGTTAACAATTTTCGACTTAGTTCCCTAATTCGGTTAACTTGGTCACGTGTAACGTACACTTGGCCAATCGGATTTTTCGTTGCTCGAATCTCTTCATGAAACTCTTAAGAATAATGTTTGAGGTTGATTTATAATTTTTACAGAATTTTCTAATTGTTTTCTCACGTACGATAGTGGTACGTAAGTTCTATCATTTCGATAATACGTAAATTATTTATTTACTATTTCATACTTGAATTTGTTCATGGGTCATAAGTTGTCCATTGATCCAATCCTTTTATGGACTATCCCCACATATTTTTTTGGAGTCTACCCATAATTTTTATTTCAATTGTTAATCCACTTGACTCATGAAATAATGGATTTTCCAATTTATTCCTTATTTACAATAATAAGTCACATAAATTCTAAATCATGGTCCGAATTATTTTTCTATGCCCAAATTTCTTAATGGGTCATTAGATAATAATTTTTAAGGTATAACTATTATTTTCATAGAATTTTTATATGAGTTTCTACTCATGCAATAATGATGTGTATCTTTTAACTAGTTTGATTTTATTAATGGGCAAAATTTTCATTTATCTATAATATATTTTTTTAATTAATAAAATTTCTGGGGTATTACATCCTCCCCCACTTAAAGAGAATTTGGTCCCCAAATTCATATGATATGATACGACTACCAAGTTATTATGGATATTTCATTCCATCATCTCCCCCACTTAGGGTTTTGCTATAAAATTAACTAAGGGTGTAATGATGGTACCTTGTCCACCTTCATTGGCATGATTCATATCCACGAGAGCTTGTAATCGTCCTTGGCGTGGAGTTTGGTTCCTCTTTGTTGGACAATCGATGACTCGATGTTGGTGACTTCCACATCGCAAGCATCTGCCGAATTTCTTCCAACAGTTATCTATCTGATGCCCTGGTTTCTTACAAAATTTACAGAATTCCTTACTCTCCACTTTCCCCTTCATTCTCTGGCTAACTATTGTATTTCTTCCTTTATTATCATCGGAATGAGTAGCACGTCCCCTTTTTAACACCTTCTTGTTATGGATATTTTCAAGGAGTTCCATGGCGTCCTCTACTAATTGAGCTCTCAATACCATGACTAAATATACTTCAATGTCTAGTGGAGCCAACTTTTCCCAAATATAGGTCTCAACCTTCTAAGAATCTCTTGGCCTTCATCTTCTCCGTACTCACCAAATGTGGTGCATATTGCGCTAGTCTTTCAAATTGCACTTCATAATCTGCTACCGACATCATACGTTGTTTCAAATTGGCGAATTCATTTGCCTTCTTCTCACGAATCCTCTCGGAAAAATATTTGGTGTTGAAGAGTTCTAAAAATTTATCCCACTCTATGTTGATGTTGGGTAATTGCCGACTGGCAGCTTCCCACCAGGCTCTAGCATCGCGGTCCAACTGGAAGGTTGCCAGAAGGACTTTCTCCTGCTCTGAACATTGCATAACCCTAAAGATCCGTTCCATTGCCTTCACCCAATTTTCAGCTTCATCGGGATCTGGAGTTCCATTAAACCTAGGGGGATTTATTCGTTGAAAGTTCCCATATAAGTCTCCTGCCCCATTTCTTGCTCCTGCTTGAATTACGTTGTTAAGGGCTTGAGTAAACCCCTGTAGGGTCTGTTGTAATTCGTGCATTGGTGCATGCTCGCCAGCCATCTCCTCTGGTCTCCTGCGAGCAATAATAATTTTGTTAATTTCTTTTTAAACTTAGGGTGTTTGTACATATAGTTAAGCTCCTAGCATAACCCCAAGCTTTACCCAATCTCTCACATAGGTATGGTGGTTGTCTTAGACACGGTTATGGCAGTTCACCTAGAACATCCTAGGACCTAAAATATCCTAATAAGGACATCCTAGGCTCTGATACCAACTGTCACGCCCCTCCAATTTAGCAGCGGAATAAATCGGAGGGAGACGCGAACAACGAGTATGGTAACGACAATTGCGCATACTTTCGCAAACATCAGAGCATCTAATGAACAATAGTTGAAATAACTTTCGTTTCATTATAAAATCACTAAGACTATTACAACCACTAATTCGGAGCCAATACATAGGGCTCAATGACATCATTACATTGAAAAGAAATCTAAAGCAACAACTACTAGACTCCAATTGTGCTAGGGTAACTTCGTTATTTGACTCCGGGTCACTCATCACTCTGGTCTTGTCCCATTGGTACGTATAACGTCATTGTCCGACTTACCTGAGACACAATAACAAATAACGAAGGGTGAGCGATAACGCCCAGTAGGACTTAAATCTCATGAGTCAAGCATGCTTTAAGTAATTAATGCATTAAAGGCAGAGTAACTAATGATAGAGCGAGTCATGTAAAGTCGAGAAAGTAACAGCACAAGTAACATGGTTCAAATAGCAGATGAATCAAGTATAGCACGATGACTAAAGTCAAGTCACGATAGAAAACGATAACAACAATAGCAAGTAACGATATTGTCCAGAATAGCAAGAGACATGTATAGCAAGAAGAGATGATAGTAGATGGTCATGTAAAGAGTAATTGCACTTTGAATGTGATCAAGTCGCGATAGCACACAGTAACTCAAGATAGCGAGTATCAAGTAGAGCAAGTAGAGTGTATGAGATAGCGTGTAACGAGATAGCGTGTAACGAGATAGCGTGTATGGTTGCACAACGGTGCACTGGTGGAACACGCAGTAGTCACTTCTAGGACAGTAGCCGTTTCATGATGGTACATTATGTCTGAACTCCTCAGACTAATGTATAACAGTTTGTGATAGCACAGTAATATCACAGTACGTCTGAACTCCTCAGACTAATGTATAACAGTCAAATGTCTAGCCAAGATAGTATAGTCAGAACCGGTGCAATGCAGAACACCGTCAATAGCCCCTGCAGGTATTTTCGGGTGGCTCTCTGCCCCCAGGACTAGATTGGAGCCCCTCGGACACTCTCCGTGCCCTGCACAGTATGCATTTGATACAGTAGAGTCACAAGACCCATATTATAGCGCTAGACAGTCACGAAATAGCACAAACGATAGGAGCCACACAGCTCAAAGGGTAACAAGAGAGTGCTAGATGAATAGACGAGAGAGACGGGATAGTAGAGTGAACGTGAATATGAGTAGACGAGCGAGTATAGCATAGATGAGATCTTATGGTCATTGCACATGAAACGTCGAGTAACGAGTGATGGTAACAGTTGCACAACACGCGCGTAAGGTATTGGCAGTCAGGTGGAACTCACGATCTTTCCGCTGGCCTCGTTAAGCACAGGTCCAGAGGTCCGGCGTGATTCAAGATAAGAGCGAGAGAACAATCTAAGGCCGTTTGGATCTTACTGATCCCTAGAGTGTATCATAGGTGTTAGGGTACAACCGGCTCGTCGACCATGTGGGAATCCATGATCAGAGGAGACTTACGGAGGCCTTGAACAAGGATTCACTAGTCCGGCGGAAGGAGTATCCGATGGAGAGTTCGTCCAAGTCAAGAAAGTGTGTAAATATAGAAACAAGTGCTCGACGTTCTAGAGGAATTCTAGAACAGTGGAGCGTCGAGATCGGTGTTCTAAAACATCGCACGAATCGTAAACGAGTACTTGTTAAAGTAAGGTAATTAATTGCAATAATTACCAGATATGTTATGTGTCATATTCATACAATTTAAGCCATGTTTGGATGGTTCAACGTGTGTGTATGTGTCATGAAATCAAGGATATGAAAGATCAAGTGATTGACTTTTATTAGATTAAAATACAATCAATACTTACAACTTTGTTTTTATGTAGTTAAGATCGTCAACATGATATGGGAATTATGGTGGTACAACAAGACTTGCAAAAGACTGATTTTCAGGCCCAAAACTGAGATCGCGACGTGGTCTTGCAAGGATCGCGACGGGGTCGTCAGATCAGGCAGGCAGAACGCGACAGGGGTACTGTCGCGACCAGAACGCGACAGAGGTACTGTCGCGACCCGACCTCAGAACGCGACATATCGGGCCGTCGCGTTCACAGGGTCTGCGCCTGAGTCCGACCGGGATCTGACATGCTCTTGGTTCAGACTTACCATGTTTTGACTTAGGGGCGATATTCATGAAATGCCTATATCTCTCTATATGCTGACCTTTAGACAAAACTCTCAACATAGAAAATGTCAAGGACATCTATTGGAATAACTTTTGTGTTGTGGGATGGGTCGGAATCCATCTCTAATTGCATGCAATACAGGAAGAACGTAAAAAAAGCCCTAAACATGCATGACTTCGTTGCGACTTACATGTTAGGCTTGTAACATGAGATCTACTGATATTTGGACAAAACGTTTAACATAAACAATGACCAGGACAACTATTGGAAGAACTTTGATGTTGGGGTTTTAACCTAATTCGGTCTTAAACCTTGTGAAAAACATGAAGAACTTAAAGTTAAATGCAACCTGAAAACGCAGTATCGTGCATGACTCTATTACGAAGTTTATAACTCAATGATATTTAAACGAAACACTTAACATAAAAGATGACCATGACAACTAGATAAATAACTTTTATGTTGGAGGCTTGACCTACTTCGGCCTTTAAGCTTGTGCAAAACAGGAAGAACTTAAGGCTATCTGCAAACCCGAAAACACAGTATTATGCATGACTCTCTTACGGGGTTCATAACTCTCTAACTAGAAACTTTTAGACAAAACTTTCAACATGAAAGTTGATCGTGACTACAAGTAGAAGAACTTTTATGTTATGATTTAGTCTAATTCGGTCTCAAATCGTGTGCATAATAAGAAGAACGGGAAAAGCCCTAACTGTGCGCGACTTAGGGAGAATGACTAATACACAAAGTATACTCCATGAAAATTAGTAAAATCAGAAGCAAATGAAGCTAGACTCGCAGCTCTACAAGATGGTATTATTTTTCTTTAATCTTGACCCAAGAATGCCTACCTTTGAACGCAAAGAACTCTCTGCAGGTTCCTGGTTCGCTACAGGGCGAGGTGGAAGAAGACCACGTTTTTCCCCAGCCTTCTCCTCTCCTCCAGCGCCCCAAAGTTGCTGCACACGACCCCAACTTGATGTCCAACCTTCCCCAAACGTTTTGTGAAGAGTTCTTATAGTTTTAGGGTGCTACTTCATGTCCTAATGGGACTAGGAAAGAGGGCTGCGAATTTCTGCATTCTAGTTTCCAAAATATGAGATTCTCTCACCCAAAGGAGGTAGCAAGGTTTAGGAAACCACCTCTTAGAGTTGGGTAAGGTTTTGACTTACCTTGCATGACTAATTACCCTAATTTAAACCCTAATGTGCCCTTCACAATTATTGCATATTTACAAGTACGAATTTCTGAGTATTTTTATGTTCCAATTTTATTATTAGGCTAAAAGTGATCCATTGGCCCATTTTCATTAATGGGTCACTAATACATAATGTTATAAGTCTCTCCAACCTATTTATTTAATTTATGGTTGGGTTATTTTTCCGTGTTAACAATTTTCCGACTTAGTTCCCTAATTCGGTTAACTTGGTCACGTGTAACGTACACTTGGCCAATCGGATTTTTGTTGCTCGAATCTCTTCATGAAACTCTTAAGAATAATGTTTGAGGTTGATTTATAATTTTTACAGAATTTTCTAATTTGTTTTCTCACGTACGATAGTGGTACGTAAGTTCTATCATTTCGATAATACGTAAATTATTTATTTACTATTTTCATACTTGAATTTGTTCATGGGTCATAAGTTGTCCATTGATCCAATTCCTTTTATGGACTATCCCCACATATTGTTTGGAGTCTACCCATAATTTTTATTTCAATTGTTAATCCACTTGACTCATGAAATAATGGATTTTCCAATTTATTCCTTATTTACAATAATAAGTCACATAAATTCTAAATCATGGTCCGAATTATTTTTCTATGCCCAAATTTCTTAATGGGTCATTAGATAATAATTTTTAAGGTATAACTATTATTTTCATAGAATTTTTATATGAGTTTCTACTCATGCAATAATGATGTGTATCTTTTAACTAGTTTGATTTTTATTAATGGGCAAAATTTTCATTTATCTATAATATATATTTTTTAATTAATAAAATTTCTGGGGTATTACATACTTATCGTCTTTAGCGAGTTAAGGGTGATAAGTAACTTTATAGAGAACAATATAAGAGTGTTTAATACTCCTGTTAAAATGATGTAAAAGTATTTATTAGGTTGAGTCAAAACCAATGACTACTAACGGTGTACCGATGTAATTAGCATTTTTCTTGTTAGATATAATATTTGGTATTTCTAAAAATATCTCCTCTCTATGAAATATACATATGTCATAAGTTCTCCTCCTATAAAAAATTTTTTAAATTGATTTGGAGTGTCATTATACTTTTAAGAAAATATCTAATATTTAGTTATTAATGAAAAGATATAAAAACTTCATTGCGTGCAAGCGTAAATTCAAAATTAAACTAATGGTAGTGAATTGGGTAGATATTTTTTGTCTATCAAAGTTGTAACATCTCGGGTCTTCTCGAAACCTTAGTGGGTCTAGCTGAGGTTCGGTTCTGGTTGACGGCATAGGTGTTGTCGTTGATCAGGGGTTGGCGTCCAGAGGTAAGTCGTTGACCTAGGTGTTGGCGTCCAGCGTTGTGGACGTTTGTTGTCGGTTCAGGATTGTTCCTGCGATGAACTTGACGGCAAACGGTCTTGACGTCGACTCTTTGGCGGTTCGAGTAGACGGCTTGGGATGTTGACGTCTACCTGTTGCACCTGTTGAAATAGGGCAGACCCGTGAGTAGCCATTTCCTCTCCTTTTCCCTCTCTTTTTCTCCTTTTCGATCTTTGTCCGTTTCTACTCGTTCAGGTGGTTGACGGGAGCTCGTGGAAAGACCTTGGTGCGCGAGGCAGAGTTAGATCGGGCGGAAAACAGCGGATCGGGTGGCGATTCTCGCGAGAAAGCTTCTAAGGGATCGGCGCGAATTGAGGTTTGGCAGGACTTCTTTCACGCTTCAGAGGTAGGGACTCGACCCCTTAGTGTTCTTGTAGTGTTAATTTCATGCTTGTTGCGTGTGATTTGCATGGAATCGTGTTTTGAAGAGGTTTACCTTTTTGCCGGGATTTTGAGTGGTTTGGCCGATCCGTGCGTTGGATCGTGTTTTACCGACATTGTGGTAGTGTAGTGTGATGTAGGGGAGTGTTTCCCTACATCAGATTGTGGTTTGTGGGGCGAATTTGCCCTGTGTGGGAATCAGCTGGGGCTGGTTCAGCTGCTGGAGGCTGATGAAGTCAACGTCAAAGGATGTTGACATTGAACTCTTCAGGGAAGAGGTAAACGGCGGGAGCCTTTGCCGTTAAGCTCTTCAGTGGAGGATCTAGATGGCGTGTTCTTTGTCGTCTAATTCTTCATGGTAGGATATAAACGACAAGATAGTTTGTCGTCGAGTTTGAGTAAACGGCCAACACGCAACCATCTACCTTCTGATAGACGTCTAGGGTGTTGCCGTTTACCCTTAGTTAGCGACAGTCGATGCTGTCGTCTACTTCACACTTGACGTCAAGCTATGTTACCGTTTACGTCCTGGTTAGCGGCAATCGATGTTGCCGTCTATCTGCAGGTGAGTTCCCAGCAAGCTGTGCTTTCCCTTCTTCCGTGGTTTGAGGTGTTGACATGCGGTGTCCGCCTGTTAGCACAATCTGCTAGGTGTAGAGAGTGTCTCTACCTGTGCTCGTGTTGTGTTTGACTGTGTCGAGACGTGACACGGGGCTGTCCGTCGGTTGTACGAGGTTTCAGGCGTTGAGTGTGTTCCGTCTGTTGTACGCGCGTTGCGTTACCGCGTGCCCGTTTCTGTTGTGTTTCCTAGGCGTGGGTGCGACTCCGTCTAGATGACTAGCGTGTGGTTATCCTCCGCTAGTGAGCCAGGACGCCGAGTGCGACTCTGTCCTGTACGTACTCCTTGTGGTGGTTTTGAGCCGGTCTCCGTGGAGCCCCTTCTCTACCGCTAGGTCAGGCGTAGGGGAAAAACCGGTCGTGGACCAGACGTGCGAGAGAGCGTCTGTAGTGTGCACACGTGGCTAGGGTTGCGAGACTCTGTGGTTTCAGGACGCTGAACAGTAGACCCTGGTTGAGTCCTACTTTGTGAGTTCTGTGTGAGCTCTTGCGTGCGAGCTTGTGTGTGTGTTGTGCTTGTAATGTTGTCGAGCCGGCGAGGTTCCAGTTTCTCTCAGTGCGCTCCTGAGGGAGTTGCGCACTACGTTACCGGTTACTGTGTGTGTTGACAGAGTGTGTGCGTTTACTTACAGTCGCTTTCTGTTTAGCACTGTTTAGTAGCTCTGTTACCGGTGGGGGTTAGTTGCCTTACTGGGTCTCTTTTTGTGAGACTCACTCCCTTCCCCTCAGGTGGTTCGTGGTCGGCTTTCGAGGTTCGAGGAGCTGTGTCTCTCCGTGGTTGGTCTCGTCTTACTGTTGTGAGTAGTATTTTACTCATGTTCTTACTGTACTCTTACTTTAATGTTGTCTCTGAGTTATGCCAGTTTGAGATGCTTTTAAATTGTGATGTGTACATTTGTTTATATGTTCTTCTCAGACACTTCTTTTCTTACCCTTTTCGAGTTTCGGCTCGTGGGTTAGCAGGTCAAGATTCGGGTTACCGGTTGGTTACTGGTAGTGCGGATCTTGGGTCGTTACAAAAATTGTCTAAATTATATGCGTCTTTTCTCATTTTTATCATTTCACCTCTAGCAAGTGCCCAATAGAAGATGGCATGTGAAGTGTACAAGAGGTATTGGTGATAATTTACATTTGGAATGTGTGTATAGAAGAGTATTTCTTGGAGATATATCTTTATATTCTTAATGGTAGTTTTTTTAGGTAAAATAATAATAAGACAATAAGGTAAAATAGTAATTGGAAGAAAGTATCAAGATAAATGCATTCACGATATGACCGGATTTTGGATGGCATTTTTACAGTTATTAACCTATGAGAGGGTTTTTTTGGCAAAAAGTCTCCTCGTTGAGCTAGGGTTCACGGTCACGTCAAATTGCGACGACAGCGTGGTCCTCGGATTGGTACACATCCCGAGGCACCATCGTTCTTTCCCTATGAGAAGTCGCCACGTCAACAGAAAGTACAGCGTGGCATCTGTGATTGGGTTACTTCGATGCGCACCCTTTGGTGTACAAAACCTAGCGCCGCCCCGACGCGATCGGTGTGAGGTGGAGGGGAGTTCGGCGGCCGGCGGGGGACTGGTGTGTGGGACTCTCAAACGTGGTCTGATCTGTGGCACCGTGGCACCAGATTATTGGATGATGCGGTACACGTGGGGAAGAGACCTACCGGGAGGAGACGGGAGGCGGGCTGCACCGGACCGGCTTTTGCGGAGGCGGGCCCGGTTTGCGGCGAGGAGGGCCGGATCAACCGGGGAGGTGGTGGAGCGGGGAGGACAACTACGCACGTGGTGGGGGCGAGGGACGTCATCGCCACGCGTGCGGCCTCACGGTTAGGGACGTTGCCACGTGTGCGCGTCCTCGTGGAAGACCCCAGGCGAACCAGTTCCCAACTGCTGATCGAAAGGTCGTTTCCGGTTCTGACGCCAAAACACGTTGGACGCAAACTGTGACGTCATGGTATAACCACGTAGATCGGATCGGGTCCCTTATCAGTAGTCCGGGCAAAAAAAAGTTGGCGACGTGTGGCGGGTTTGAAACTTTTTGAGTAATGGTTTTTTTGTCATATATAACCCCTTAAAAGATTATTTGTGTAAATTGTTTTCTTAGAATTATATTTGCACATATATCTATTTTATAGATATAAAACGTCATTGCGAAGGCGGCGAAGGAGGCTAGAGTGGGGGCTCAAAGGCGGCAACGAGCAAGCCAAAGTGAGGGCACATGCTCGAGTAAGGTTTCGTCTTCTTTTCTTCAGGAGAATGGGAAGAAAGGGCATAAGCGGAGGGTAAAAAATAAATCTAAAAAAATGAGGACAAGTCATCTCAGCAAAAACGTGAGATGATTTATCCACAACTGATATAATAATAAAAAATAAAAAATAAAAAATAAATATCAACAATGTTAGATATAGTAGGGGGTGCCGCTGCGATTCGTAGTGACACGCCAAACCTTACCTATTAAGAGCATAATTGTTGTTAGATGGATGGGTGGGTAAACTCCAAAGCATCACTTACTTATACGAGAAAGTTTTATTGCACTTTTAAAAGTGTAATTTTGTCATGTTAAATTGTATTTTTACTTTTTCATTAGTTCATCTCATCATGAATTATGTATTTTTTTAAAAAATAAATGATAAAGTGGACCAATGAAAAAAGAGAAGTACAATTTGACATGACAAAATTGTACTTTTGATAGTGCTATAAATCTTTCTCTACTTATACATAGATGGTCTTATTAATTTTTTTAATAAAAAATATTTTATTATATACAAGTTTATAGAATTCAATCGTATACACATGGCCCTTTAGAATCGTATGTGTAACAAATATTATTCATGAAGTTTTACTTCTTCGTTCAAGATATATGAGATCCACGTGGCAGCTTTTAATATTGAGAAATATTAATATCCACCAAAGGCAAATAGCAAAGCCTTCACATGATGATGGGCCACATCTACGAGGATATAAATATATATGAAGGTGGGTATCCGTCATTGGCAAAGTACAAAAATCATATTTTGTAAAATAATATGACATTGCTTGTCCAACTTATATGGCTTAATGGCCATGTTTGCCCTCCATTAAATATTGGGAAACTCTTACTATTCACTTGGGATGCACAATCAGATGGAACCCATCCCAATTGTACGGTACCCATTTTAAATGGGTAACAAATTATTTATTTAAGAGAAATATTTATTACGTAAAAAGATGTGAGGTGTCGTGGCGCTTCCGAAGAGAGCGCTCAGACAAGTTATATATATAGGTGTTTTATCGACGTGGCGTGTGGGCCACCCAATGACATCTCACTTTTGCAAGAGGGGATAGAACAATCATTTCTCTTTCCTTAAATATTCACCAACTTCAACTCAAGGTTGGATGTATCATTCATATCTGAACCAAAATTTTGTGATACAATATTATATGTTTAAATAATGTGAATGTAATAGCATGATATAAATAAAAAAGAAAAGAAACATATCGTATTCAAATCAAGGTTCGTCGTGTCGAGCGATTCGACTATGTCGAGGTCACCCTAATATGATACGGATCGAACCACCAGCACGGTTCAATCCGATGGATCCTATTATAAAAAATAATAATAAATTAAATAAGATAAGATAAGAAGAATAATAAATAATAATATTTATATTTAACTATACCGTATCCACTGTGTCAAAATTCACCGGACGCCACGATCTACGACGGCACGGCCAATCTTGATTCAAATGACTCTTGAACCGAACGGCTTTGGATACTCAGTTCTTCTAAACATGACATAGGTGTACCCAATCGATTTGTATGCCCAACCTCACAATCAACCAATAGTTACAAGCTCTACATAAATAAAAAAGATTGTTCGTCCAAACAGATTTTACAACCTTTCTAATTCTAGAGAGTGTCTATGTACTCTTTAAAACATGTAAATAATTTCTCTTTCAACTTTCAGCAATGGGCGAGCCCACTTCTCTAGTTTTTACTCCATAGTAGCGAGGCCCAAATTCCTTAATGGGCTGTTTTTTGGGACTCGAGGCCCATCTTAAGGGCTTGGTCCGCAGAGGTAAAAGAGTTTTATCATTTGGTGTATAATGGGCCGTTTAGTGCGCTGCTGCATTACCCACCAGTTCACCATCTTCTCTATTTTTCAAATATTTTTAAGTACATTCTATGATTAAAAAAAAAAACATGCATTTTAATTAATGAGTTTATTACTTTTACCACTTCAAACCCATTAAGCGTTATATTTCCTTTATCCTTTTTTAAAAATACTGTTAGATTGATAAATTGGATCGGAATAGTGTGTCTACAGAAAAATTGCACTTCATTAAAAATAGCTTTTAGATAACAAAACTTGCTTTTAATCTCACCTATTTTTGCTACCGTAAAAAATTCCCATAATTACCAACTCCACTTAACTTATAATAAACCCAATCCATAATACTCCATCCCACACCGCAGCCAAGTCCCTTTTGCTACATGGCACTCCCTAATTTCTCATGTGTACAAATATTAGAACTCATATTCCCTTGTATAATTATGATATATTTTGAGTTAAGAAAAGACATAATCTTCAAAAAGACTTGCATCCCTAGCCTTGAGATAGTACAATTCAAAATTTACTCTATTTTTAGTTGGATAGTTAACTCAAGCTTTGGTAAGCAAGTCAACAGACG